>VXBA01002393.1:51931-62369 GCA_013399895.1 Serilophus lunatus | reverse complement strand
CCTCCCCCAGCCCCAGGCCTGCCCTGGGCAGTGATTTCCAGCCTCTGCCACCTCCCTGCTCTCCACATCTCCTGCCTTGGCAGGGGCTGGGTGATCCCACGGGGAGCGGGACATAAATCTCGAGGTCAGAGCTAATTCCCATTAACAAGCGGCGCTGCTTGTAGGTGATTGCCGGGGATTCTTTACCCGGCCCCGGCAGATGGATGGACCCCCCGCGGCCGTAAATACACCGNGGGCCCTGCTGCCTCCCTCCTCATCCCTGCCTGCCCGAGCCCTCACGGCAGCCGAGTTGGGTGGGACCCACAAGGATTGAGTCCAACCCTCAGCCCCGCACAGCCCCATCCCCAGGAGTCCCCCCCTGTGTCCCAGAGGATCATCCCACCCCTCCCGCAGCTCTGGCAGCCTCGGGGCTGTGCCCACTGCCCTGGGGAGCCTGGGCAGTGCCCAACCCCCCTCTGGGCAAAGAACCTTTTCCTTATGCCCACCCTGCCCCTGCCCTGACACAGCTCCAGCCATTCCCTGGTCCCTGCCCCTCCCCAGGGAGTTGATCCATTGAGGTCTCCCCTCAGTCTCCTCTTCTCCAGCTGAACACACCAAGTGCCCTCAGCCTCCCCTCCAGGCCCTTCCCCACCCTCCTTCCCTCCCTTGGACACTCCCCAATGGCTCAGGATCTTCCTTGTGTTGTTCCTTGCATTGGAGAGGCATTGGCAGGGCAGGGATGGGGGGGGGATGCTTCCTTTCCCCCCTCCCCTCCCTTTACTCAGTCTCCCTCTGGCAGCAGAGCTGAGCCAATCCATCACCTTTTCCAGGAGGGAGTCCCCTTTCCTTCCTCCCCTGCAGGCTGGGAACCCTGTGACCTGCCAGGACCTGACCTGCCAGGGATGGGTTGGGAATGTTCCACTGGCCCCTTTCCTGTCTTTTTTGGCCTCACTCCTCTGCTGTCTCTCCTGGTCAGGGCTCAGGGGCTCTGCTCCATCAGGGGACATTGGAGCTGGGTCATTCCATGGGCTCATCCGTAGGGAACAGCCCCCATTTCTCTTGGCTGAGTCCTCCAAAAGAGCCTGGATGGGGATGAATTGTCCTGGGAAGCTCTGGCCCCTCTCCCAGCCTGGAGACCAGGTCAAGGCACAGAGCCATGAATGAATCCTTGGATGAATCCTTGGATGAATCCTTGGAGCTTCTGCTGAGTTCCAGCATCTCCCACCCAACCCTGTGACCCCCCAGGGCTGGGCTTGGGCAGGACCCCCATCCTGGGGATGTTTCCCTGCTCCCAACAGCTCCAGCCTTTCCTCCAGCCCAGGAACCCCCAGTTAAACCCCCAGCTTTCAATTTAAGCCTCCAGCTTTCCTGTGCTATCCATTGCTCCAGGATCCATTCCTGTGGGACCTGCCCCTAAAGGACACCTTCCCACGGGCTCTGTTCCTGGAGGATCCATTTCAATGGCAGCTGCTCCTACAGGATCCAGGATCCTCTTCCCTGGGATCCATTCCCCCAGGATCTTTTCCTCTAGGATCCATTCCCACAGGATCTGCTCCTCCACCATCCATCCCCACCATGTGCTTCCCTACAGGATCCATTCTCCCTTCCCAAACTTTCCCTCGGGGGTCTCTTATCCCACCCACCCAGGGAGGTGCCAGCAGTCGGGCTCTGGGAGCTGCTGGCTCCCCCAGGAGAGGGGAGAAGCAGGAGTTCTGCCTGGTTTTCCCAGGAAACCCTCCTCCCCCCGCTATCCCAGGAACGTGGCCAAGTCCTCCATAAGGACCCAGTCGTGCTGCTGGGATCACTTTTATTTAAGGGGAACGAAGCCAAACCATGTGTGAAATTCCCTCAGCGTTTCCAGCCTTGACTCTTCACCAGGAGCAACTTCCCCAGCGCAGAGAGATCCTTGTTTTTTATGGCAACAATTACGTTAACGAGAACATTATTAAACCACCCGGGAACAACCCCTAAATCAACCCAGAAAGTCACCAATTGCTTCAAACCCAATCATCCCACCCTGGACAAACTGATCTGTTGGAAACACCCCCCAACTCCCACGAATCTTGTGGATCCTTCTCTTTTTTATTTCTCCTTCTTATTTTTTTTTTTTTTTAAAAAAAGATTATTTATGGTTTATTTTAGACACCAGATCATTTGGCGCTTGTTTCATCAATTTGTCACTGTTTTTATTGTCACCAATTGCCCATAACTGGGGCGCATTTAAAATGTCATTGATCTTGATATTATGGTGTCATAATCTGACAGTAATAGTTGTATCTTGTACGGAAAACCCACTTCCCAAGATTGATGGCTTTCACCACACCAATTATATTCTGTCCATCTCCGTGATAAAGGGAGCGTTGGAGGCATCTAATAGATAAATTAGAGATCTTTTCAATTATTCCCCTTTATTTTATAGGGTCACGTGCCTGATTAACAACTTTTTTGACTCCTCTGATTAACCAGCGAGTTTTCGACGCTCCCTTCCCAACGTTTCCATGTTGCCCCTGGAGTTAAAGCTGTCCAGGGCTCTGGGTGGTGCTCTGTATTTGGTTCCAACATTTCTTGCTCTCCCTGGAGCTATGGGAGGGTTTCTCTTGGGGTTTTATTCCCTTCAGGGTTCCAGGGGAGGGAAGGAAAACTCCTCCCTTTACCTGGAACCCCGAGCTCTGAGATCAGCCCAGAGGTTTCTCAGGGAGTTTTGGGATGTGGAAGGGAAGGGAAGAGCTCCTGGGGGGTCTCCAACCCTCCTCCAAAGCCAAATTCTCAGCCAAAGGGAGGTCCCTGGCCCCGCCTTGCTGTCCCTGCCCCACTTTTGGGGGGACACAAAGAGGGGCTGCTCCAGCCTTGGCCGGGATGGAGCCGCCCTGGGGGTTTTTAGGTGAGATTTGCACAACTCTCTTTGGCTGGAGGGGGCTTGGACTCTGCAGGGGAGATGTCGAACGCCTCAATTATCCCCCCTGTCCACCCCAGGATGAGCCCCCGGCCCAGGGGATGGTCCCAGAGCCCTTCCTTGGCCACCAAGGCAGCCCTGGGGACCAGCTGGCACCAGTTGCCGGCTCCTACACGGTCCCAGCGAGGTGGGAACGCCCCCAGAGTTCAGCTTCCGAGGGCTCAGGTTCCGTTGTCCAGTGGAAGGAGTCGGGCTCTGGATGTGCCAAGACCCCCCTGATGCCTTTGGGGTCTGAGAGCAGCTGGATCTCCCTCCTCGGGCAGCCAGAGGGGCTCCAGATGCTGGTGGGAGATGGTTGGGAAGGAGCCCCCCGTTCCAGCCTGGCCCCAACACCCAGAACAGACCCCGAGCTCTCAGGGTGTCACCCCTGAAAGTCTCATTTTAGAACACACCAAATCAACCCCAAAAAAGGTGATTTTTTCCCCCCGTATTTTCCATCCTTTCCCAAAGTTCTGCCACCCCACCCCCCCCCCCAAAAAAAACCCATCAGGGCACGTGCTGGGAAATATTCCATCGGTGGGCGCAGGGTTAGGGATGGGGGGGAGGATCCAGTTTCTGCAGCTCCTCCTCCCGATCCCAGCAACACACAAAGACCAATTCAGGTGGAGTTCCCGTCAGGAGATTTATTGCGGCGGGGGAAGCGCGTGTGATCCGCTGGCGGCGCATGAATCACGGCGGGGATTTACATCCCACCCCCCGCACATGAATATCCCAAGGAGAATCCAAAGTCACGGCGGCGGCGGCGGTTTGGGGGCAGGGAGGGGGCGTTGGGAGTCGTAGCTGCGAATTTGGGGGTAAAACCAGCGATGGAAAGGGGTGAGGGGGAGTGGGAAGTTGGTCTGGGTTTGTGTTGTGAGGATTCTCCTTCCCGGGGGTTAAGGGGGAGGTGCTGGGGTTTGGCTCTGGAGGGAGAGCCCGGCGTGGGGAGGTTGCACATGTTGGTGGAGATGTTTCGTCTGGTCCCACCTCAGGGGCCTGAATTTCAAGTCAAAACTCAAGAGCAGGAGCTGACACTGTTCCAGTTCCTCCCACACCGACCCCATCCCTGGATCTGCTCCTCCCATACCGACCCCATCCCTGGATCTGCTCCTCCCATACCGACCCCATCCCTGGATCTGCTCCTCCCATACCGACCCCATCCCTGGATCTGCTCCTCCCATACCGACCCCATCCCTGGATCTGCTCCTCCCATACCGACCCCATCCCTGGATCTGCTCCTCCCATACCGACCCCATCCCTGGATCTGCTCCTCCCATACCGACCCCATCCCTGGATCTGCTCCTCCCATACCGACCCCATCCCTGGATCTGCTCCTCCCATACCGACCCCATCCCTGGATCTGCTCCTCCCATACCGACCCCATCCCTGGATCTGCTCCTCCCATACCGACCCCATCCCTGGATCTGCTCCTCCCATACCGACCCCATCCCTGGATCTGCTCCTCCCATACCGACCCCATCCCTGGATCTGCTCCTCCCATACCGACCCCATCCCTGGATCTGCTCCTGTTCCAGGTCCTCCCACACCGACCCCATCCCATTTTGGGCCCATTTTGCCAAGAAATGGTCCATCCCTGCATGGAAACACCCAAACCACGGCCGTGAGCTGCCGTGGATGTTCCAGGCTTCGTGGAAGGACTTGTTCCCACTCTGAATGAAATCTCAGTGGAGTTTGGTGATAAAGGCACCCAGGGGCTGCTTTGGACACAGGGGAGGAGCCTCAGTTTCCTCGGAAAAGAGAGAATTTCTCCTCCTCTCGCCTCCAGAAAAACCCACCTCTGGAATGAAAGGAACAAAGACCCTCCAGAGACCTCGGGAAACTCATCTCAGGAATTTAAAGCAAATTTTAATGTGGGGGCTCAGCAGAGCAGGGAAACTTTTGCTTAACTTTCAGCCTGTGCTTAACACCCACGGGAGCCTGGGGCTGCCAGGGGCTTCTCCTCCCCAGTTTGCCCAACGTGGCAGCAGAACTGGGACAGGACACGAGCCAGGGGTGGGCAAACGGGGCCTGACGCCAGCACAGGATTTATGGGAGGGGAAGGGACCTGTTTCTTCTCTGTGATTAATAAGGAGGAGGACAAGAAACCCCCTGAAAGGCCCGGTGGAGGCGGTTCCCCTCCCGCTGCCCGGCTCCACAGGGTCATTACAGCCAAATTCCAGAGTGATCTCTGCTGTAGATATCATTCCTTGGAGGCCTGCAGGGTCCTGGAAGGTCCTGGGGAGGGGTCCCCATCCTGCCCGTGGGCTCCTGAGGGCCAAATTCCCCCCGTGGTGGCCACATCCCAGCGGCTACAGGAGACACCCAGACTGGGAATGGCTTCTCCCCCCCAGTTCTGGCCCTGCTGGGATGTCTGGGGGTACCTGGGGGTGGTGAAAACGATGTGGCTGCTGAGGAATCCCGGTGAAATGGGGGTCTTGGGGTGGGCAGTGCCCGCAGGGAGGGTGTGTAGGGACCTGCAGACCCTCCCCTCCCCCAGGGCTGCTGCACCCTCAGCTCCCCCTGCCCAGTTTTGGGGAGCATGGCCGGGTGTCCCACCAACCCAACCTCTCCAAACATCTCCCCACTCCCAGGGCTGGAAAATCCCACCCCAGGGGATCCACAGCCCAATTTTCCTCTCTCTGACAGGCTGAAAACCCGCTCAGGACCCCATTTCCCACCCACAGGACCCTCTCCCCTCCATGCAGGGGGGGGCGTGGGTGGGTCTCAGCATCACAGAATGCCAGGATGTGCCGAGTGGGGTATCCCGGGATTCTGTGTGTCTGTGGCTCTCCCAGAGCAGCCTCAGCCAAGCCCTGACAACGACCAGACGCTGTAATTTCTACCTTCAAGTTCCCTGCCAAGCTGCTTCCCCGGGGGCAAATAGATCAGCCGAGGGTGTGAATTTAAAGTGGGGCCGGATTAAAGTGAGTTAAACCCGGGCGTGGACCTTCCCCTTCCAGAGGCAGCCGGGCTTAACTGGGTTTAGCTTTGCCAATTAAACCAAACTGAATTAAACCAACTGTAATTCCGGATAAGTGTCCAGAAAGGGGCTTCATGTGCTCTGGTTAATTCACTTTAGGAGTCGATTTGGATTAATGCTGATGGATGTGCCCTGGGCTCTGCCAGCACTGCACAGGGAGGATTTACAGCATCCCAGCTCCTCCCTCGTGGACCTGCTCCAAGATCAGGAGCTCTCCCGTCATTCCAGGGGATGCTGAGGGTGGGACTCAACCACCCCCTCGAAGGACAGGACCAGTCCTGCTTCACCACGTGCTGGGTTTCACTGGGTGCTCGTTTTCTGGCCGATGGAAGGAGGCAAAACACTTATTTTGGGGATATTTTGGGAGGTTCCCGATGGGTTTGCAGCGATCACCTGGATTCCTTAGGCCTGGGCTGGATCTTAAGGGGGTGTTGGACTCTCTGTGTTGAGTTTGGGCCCAGCTATTCAATGACCAACACTACACAGAGCCCACAGGTCTGATTTGTGTCACTAAATCACCTCTCCCTGACCCAAAACGAGAGCAGGGACAGCCAGGAACACACCAAAATTCCCACACCAACGGGGTTGTCCATCCCCACCCCACCAGACCACAAACAGCTTCCAGGTCTTTCCAAAACCAGCCTGGCCAAGTCCCTCAGTGGCAGAGGGAGAGCAAACCCCCTGGAGTTCCTCCTCAGGATGTGCCTTCATGCCCCATCTCATGGCTCCCACCTTGATTTCTCCTGCAGAAAGGCCAACAGGCACTGGATCACCCCAGGGGAAAGGTGGTAGGATGACAGATGAATAAATTATTGCCACTTGGGAGGCAAAGTGGAAAGGACAGAGAGCAGATCCCTTCAAAACCCCACAAACAGGGCTGGGCTGGAGGGTCTAGAGCAGGTTTTTGGGGGGTGAATCCAACCAGGATGGGTCTGCATCCCCTGGCCTTGATACACAGTGAAAACTCGGCTGTTTCCATCCTCTCTTGGACAGGAAGGAGCTCAGCAAACCCTTGTCCCACCAGGGGTCTGCTGGAGCTTCTCCATCTCTCTGGTCTTCTGCAGAGTCTCCCGAGGCTCTGCTTCTCTCCTGGGAGCAAAGACGAGCCTGGAGAGGAAGAGGAAGAGGAGCTGGAGAGTTCCTTCCAGCCCTGCTGGTGGGGTTTGCTCGTTTAAATAGAAATTCCTGGCCGGGGTGGGTTTTCTCACCTCCTTCCACAGCCGGGGGAGAAGGATGGAGCAGATGTGGATCCTCTCTCCCGTCCCTTCGGGGGGATCCCTGTGTCTCTCCAGGGGTACGAGAAGGAGCTGGGACCCAACACTGTGTTTTCAGTCGTGGGCCAGGACAAAAAAACCAACCCGGAGGCTCCTTCTGCAGCTCCAAAGGGTCTTGGATCGGGATCTGCAGCGGGAACGCGCCTGCGAGGGAACGCTCAGGTGGGCGAGCCTTAATTAACCGAGGGTTTGAGTTTAAAGCGCATTAATTTAAAGTGCATTTGAAGAGCATGCAAAATGCATGCGAAGTGCACTTCGGCCCGAATGAAAGTGCTCCCCCGTCACCGGGAAGGTGATTTACTGCCCCTCCCCCGCCGCTCCGGGCGGGATCCGGCTCTTTTTACCGGAGACGCCCGCAGGTTCATTAGCAAAGATGAGCTTCTCAGCTCGGCTCCTCCCGAAGAGCTTCTCCCTCGGCAGGGCCGATTCCCCGCCGTGAAAAGCGGCTTTTACGGGATGCAGCTCCCCCTCCTCCCCTGGAGATGGGGGGTGGGGGGGGGAGGAGGAGGGACAACCCATGGACTGGGGAGCATCCCAAGGATTTGGGCTGCTTTCCCACGAGGAAATACTCCTGGGAGATGCCCCAAGTCACCGTTTGACCTCCAGGATGAGGATAAAGGGGCTCCATCTCCTCGGAAGGTGAACGGGAAGGCCAACAAAGCTCTGGAGCACATCCCAAGGAGGCTCATCCCTGAAGGGCACGAGGGGCAGAGCATCCCCTCCCAGGACCTTCTCCAAGGCCACCCCCGTGTCCCCAGGGGGACAGGCAGGGGGTGGCTGAGCTCCTGCCCTCGGTCTTTATTTACAGCAGCAAAATCAACAGCTCGGAGAAAACGCACATCCTCCTCCTCCTCCCTCCCTCCTTCCCCCCTCCTTTCCTGCAGCCTCTCCCCCGCAAACGACCAGCAACAGCTTTGTTTAGAAAAGAAAACTGATGTTTTTATGGGGCCCATGAATCTTCCCCGGGGAGCCAAGAGCCCCGGCCAGGCGGCTCCACCAGAGCCGTGAAGCATCTCCTCGCCAAATAAAGGTCAAGCCAAGGCGCTGAACACCATTAAAACCCGGGGCCCCGTGCCAAAGTGCAGCCTTTTAAACCCAAAGATCGAGCCTGAAGCAAGTTCCTTCCGAAAAGCTTGGAAGGAGCTGAAATCCCCCAGCTCAGGGATGTTATCGTAGCAAATTGGGGGTGAAAATGCTTCTTTCGGGCTTTTTATTAGGGATTTTTCAAGGGAAATTTAGTTGTTTGAAGGGAAAAGCCAGGAGTACCGCGGGAGCATCCCAAATATCCAGGCAAAGCCCGGGCGTTGACGTGCAAAGCCAACAGGCTTTAAAAAATGAGCAAAGAAAACGGGGCGTGAGGGGGAAATCAGCGGGGGAAAGATGCTCCCTGTGGCGATGAAACTCAAACTCCGGGGTTTTCAGGGTGAGAAAAAGGGTGGAAAATACTTGAGCCCTCCCAAAAGCCGCCACATTTCACGTGAAGTTCAGCGTGAAACTCAATAATCCTCGAGCGGGGCCGAGCCCTCGAAGGAGCCACCGGGGGCTTGAAAACGGAGTGAGCAAAACTAATTAACCTAACGAGCAGCGAGGCGGGGTTGTAGGGAGGGTTTGCGGGGAGGATTTGAAGCTTTGAGCTGCGGGTTTTCCATCAGTGTCTTCCCAGCAGAGGCTGGAGGGGTTGGGGGGGTTAAGGAGGAATTCCTTCCCTCCCCGGCCGCCCCCTCCCAGCCGGGATTTAGGGGATGCTGGTGATGGTCCTGCCCCCGTGGTTAAGCCTGGCCTTTCCCTTCCCGGCCTAGCGAAGTGTTCGCCAGCTCACCGAATGGGGAGGGTCCTTTCGGGCTGTTTTCCTGGAAATCCCTGGCTTGGTGCCGATTCTCTCCGCTGACTCCAGAGGGAGCCTGGACTGGCCATGAGGGGGTTGATATCCCGAAGGGAATCCAGCTTCCCCACCGAGGCCAGGAGCGAATTTTGCCAGATTTTCCTCCCAAAACACCCCTTCGGGCCAACACGGGGCAGGATTTCCCGGCAGTTTATCCCTCAGCCCCAACCCGGGATAATCGCAAGCCCGACCCCGTGAGCAGGACGCATTCATCTCCTCGGGATGCTGATTATTCCCACCCCCCAGGAGGGGGATGACCCTCCACCACCCTCCTCTTCCTCCCTCTTCAGCAGGGGGGTGACAGCGGGTGCCCCCACGTCCCCACCTCAAGCCCCCCGAAGTCTATTTATGACTCAAACCGATTAATAATCAAGGAAAAAAGGGGGAGGCGGTGGGGAGGAAGCTCCTGCCTGTTGCTAATTAGCACACGGAGGACGGGAGGCTGCAGGGAGCTCGTTCGCCCACGACGCTTAATGAAAGCAGCACAACCCTTCCTGTTATTTATTTTAATCGGAGAATTAATATCGGGATGAAGGGCAATCGCCTCTGCTCCGCGGGCCGGGGGGAGCCTGCCCCATCCATCTTGCTTTATTCCGAGGAGCATCTCAAAGGCAGTTTGATTACAGGTGGAGTTTGGGGGGTTGTTTTTTAAGGGGACGCGGGGGGGGGGGGATTATTTTGATTTTCTTAGAGGGTGGACGGGGTGGGAACCTCCGTCCCTCCCTCGGCGAACAAATGAAACCCGCGCGTAACCCTTCACCCGGCTCCATCCGCTGATAAAGTCGCCCCAATCTTAATTCAATCTGTAAAGATTAAGGCAGCAATAAGGAGCGTCGCAGGCCTGACGTCCGACGAGTCTCCCCGGGGCGGGTGACAAACGACTTTGTGACAGTAATCGCCGAATTAGAATCTGCAGCGCAGCCGCCGCGCCGGGCTCCTCCCCGGCTGCGGGTGCAAGGAAAGGTCAGGCGCTGCCTCCCGACGCCTCGCATGCTAATGGGCCGCCGGCACCGCCGAGGAAAAAATCGGGCAAAAGCTCCAAAAAGGGCCGGTTGTTTATTTACGGCCCATTGTTTGCTCGCTGGAGTGGGAGGGAGCGCCAGGGGAGGGCAGGTAAAGGGTTGGCAGGTGATGGGAGACAGGAGGGAGAGGTGAGGCGGCTCAAAATTCCCAGCGCAGCTCCCGCGCCTCTCCCCGAGGGGTTTCCAGTTAAATGAATAAGGAAGGGAGAAGTCGAATTCCAGGGTGACACGATCCACGTGCGGCTGGGTGGGTGAGGGGGGGGATTTGTGCCATTTTCCTGGATTTTGGACAACACTCCGTGGGCAGTCCATGGACTGGAAGGGGGATTTGGGCAGCACCCAGCAGCTTCAGTCACCCAGAGGGGGGGG
>VXBA01002392.1:2017321-2038147 GCA_013399895.1 Serilophus lunatus | reverse complement strand
GCCTTGTAAAAAGTCCCCCTCCAACTGCCTGGATACAGTACTCCACATGGGTTGTCATGAGTGGGAGAATCATGTCCCTTGACCTTCTGGTCACACTTCTTTTGATGCAGCACAGGATATGGATGGCTTTTGTTTGGCCAGGACATTGCCAGCTCACATTGAGCTTCCTGTCAATCAACACCTTCAAGTCCTTCTCCTCAGGGCCTCTCTCATTCTCTCATTCACCACCCAGACTGCGTTGATCCATGTTTTACTGCCAGGCTTTTAAGCTTCCATCTCAAAAAATTTGCTTTGAATTCCTTTTCATTAAAAAAATTTCACAAATAGTTTTTAGCAGATGCCTCAACTAGTCTCTGCTCTTAATGGGAAAAATAATTAAAAATAAAGAATTTTATAGTTGGAAAAAGAATTAAGTGATATAGATTACTGAATAAAAAGAGATCCTTCAACAGTCAGACCTCCACTGAAATCCTGCAGTTACTCAAGATGGGCTTTTGTGAAAGGTCTCAGAGGAACATGCATAATTCTCACCATGAAAACATGCTTCCAGCAAACAAATTACAGCCCTTGTGCTGGTGTTGCTTCACAGAAAGGGAAAAAAGTATAGTCCTTTGGGGGTATTGGTGAAAAAAGGGGGAAAAAAAAGCCAAATCAGACGCCCTTGGAGAGACTTTTAGACCAAACAATTTCTATGAAGGTTCAAAATGAAAACCAGGAAGAAGTGAATCAGGAAGACCCCGGGCCCATTGCTCTACTGCTAAAGCAGGATCCAATCACATGTACTGTATAGCTGCAGTGTTTGACACAACTTTGGTCTGTATATTTGCTAGAGTTTGCTGCATTCTTTCTAATGTCCTTACAGAAGTGTGGGTTCTGTGTTGCTCTCATTCAGTTGAGACATCCCTCTGACTTGGGAGGGTACAAACTGCCTCTACCAATTGCATGCTGCAGGGCAGGGTCTTGTCATTGTTACTTGCCTACAAAATGTCATTTGTTGTTGCCATGGCATTTTACCAGTTTCATGAATAATTAGCTCCCTGTAGACATGGTATTGCCAAACCCAGCAATCTTTAATGGCTTAATTAACAGAGTCTTAGAACAAGAAGCATGGTTTTCTTTGCTGCCTGAGCCACTGTACTTTGCCTTCACTCATGTCCATGTTCAAACCAACTTGGAAACAAGCAACTGGACCAAAACAGGCTAGCCATTAAATATATTGTTTCCAAGTGATATTCTGTGGCAGTTTTATTAGAAACAGAGGGAAATGTAAACTTTTGGATCCAAATCAGAAAGAAGGATCAGTACATCCTCTATCTTACAAGCAAGCAATGCTTTCAAAAATACGGGCTGCATTCAGTTCTTTATTACTACCTGTCTCTTCCTAGATAATAAAAACCTGCATATTTAGCAAGGCTTTACTGTGACATACTTATATGTTTTGTTGTTATAGAGACTTCTGCAAAATACTCTCCAAAACTATTTTTAGCTTGCTATCCTCACGTTCATTACAAGCAGACTGGAACATGGCCACCTCCTTCATAAACGAATCAAAACAAAGAAAGGGTAAAAAAAACCCCAAACCATGAGTCATACCCTTGCCTTTCTGAAAACATTGAATGCAACGTTATGCACTACTGCCTTAATAAGGGGTAAAAGAAGTTAATCTGGTTTGGGACTAGGTAGCATAAATGGAATTGCTGGCCAGTGTATTCACAGCACAGCAGAGAATCAGTTGTAGAGAAAATGAATAGACTCCTCATAAGATCAAATATCTGCTGTAAGGTATACATCACCCGTACCCCACTCAGGAGCAGCAAACACTCATTGTAATGAAGAGGATGGCCTCTGGCAGATTAATTGCTCTTACTCCCCTTCTCCCAAGTAAATCACAATTCCTCTTTTTTTATTCTGGATATGTTATTTCAGTACTTCATCCAAACACTTGGCAGAGGGACAAGTGCCCTAGATACTCCTTAAAACTCCAAGATTAATCTCCTCAGCTTATTTAGTATTTTTTGTAGGCTTTGGTTAAATAAACACAGTACTTTACAGAGCTATGTTTTCAAGGAATCTTCTCTGTGATTTTGTAAGTGATTTTGCTTAGTTTCTTCCTTTTGTTGAGCCATTATGTAACACAAAGCTTTCATGAAGCTATTTCTATTCTTGGATGCTGCATTTTTTGCAAAATTCTCTAAGCAGCCACAATTTGAGTTACTTATGATCATACTGTGGACCTTGAGTGATCCTGCAACCCACAACAGCAGAAACACTGTGATCCATACCTGTCCTGATCTTACTTTTTTGCAATCCCACAACTATCATAAATTGCAGCCATGTACTAAGCTTTTGGTAGCACTGTGGGAGAACTTGCTTATCCTTTCTGGATGCTTGGCAGGGAATTCAGGGAAGCCATGGAGGACCACAGGTGGTCTAAGGCACTAGCCTGCATCTACTCTACAAAGCAATGTAGTATGCCCACTTGACCATCTCAGGCAACTGATCCAAGCTGCAGCAGGGTTTTGTGTACAGATGGCAGCTAAAGTAGGGCGACACCTGTGCTCTAGCTCAAGTTAACATTGCACAGAAAAACACTTTTGAGGTAATAGATAAAGGAAGTTTGAGAAGCCATATGGTCAAATGATGGCAAAGAAACTGGGTGATAGCATTAGGGTGATCTATCATCAGTCCCAAGTGGGATGTGATTCAGTGAGTTACACGTGAGCATCCACGTGACTTACTTTAGTGTTCTGCAGAATGATGCTACCATGGTTGCTCATCTTGCAGAAGAATAGGAGAAGGTTAATAGAGAAACACAGGATTTATAAACTTCTTTGAAACCTTCGAGTGCAAGGTGCAATGTCACACATACAAAATTTGTTCCCTGTTCTGAATATTGCCAGAACATATGCACGGGTAGGGTTAGGGTTAGCCTCAAGTGATGGTGCATTCAGTTTCTCTTCAATGACAAATGCCAGTTCCACTTCATCAGTACAGGATGCTGGCATCATCTGTAGTACAAATCCTCTTCCTAGCCCATGCACGCCAGCATAGTGGGACAGGCTCCAATATGAGAGATTCAGCAACACACTGCCTGTGGTCCCTCACCAGCACAGCCATAGAGCTGAATGCCTAAGCAGTAGAAGTCTGAGTGATGGAACCACACCCAAGAAACCAGATCAGATGGAGAAGCTGAGGTCTTCCCTGGCTGTACAGACAATCCCAGGGGCTGGAGTAGTGCTTATTCCTACCCTACTCTCTTATGCAATTGCATAATACTTGTTTTGCTATCAGCTCATCCATGTTACTTGCCTTTTTATTTTAAATATGGTTTGTAGCCATGCCCTGGGGAGTTGAACTGTAGTCTCTGAGCTTCATATGATTCAGCAGAGAAGTTTTGTGCTCTTAGTTAATACACATCAGAAATGGCCAATGGTGCAGCAAGCCAGGCCCCTTTTTGGCAGAAGGAACCAGCCTGCCATGCGCAGTGCAGAGCACTGGCTCTGCCAAGGGAGCACATCATGCCCCTGCAGGGAGTGGAAGGATGCCTCATGCATCTCTGTACAAGCCACCTGCTGCAGAGTCCAACAGCAATATGTTTTTTTGCCAGTGATGTGAAGCATCACTATATAGCAAGCAAAAAAGATCGGTAAGGATAATTTCTGTGCCTTAAAAGTATATAAGGAAATCAGCACATACTATAGGCAAATGTTAAACAAAGAGTCTGTTAGATGTATAGGACGGCAGGATTCAACTCCCCTGGCTGGTCTGTACATAGCCCTATGCTATCTGTCAGTGTGTGTCAGGATATGTCAGGAATGTCAGTGCAGACATTCCTCTCCTCCTGACAAAGAAACAGGCATGACTGCCAGAATAATTGTGGGAAAAGAGAAATTTGTTTTGAAATACTACTTTGAGGTTTGAGGATCACAGGATCATTTTGAGAAGATTCTGTCTGAAGAGTGGTTAATCTGCATGAGGTTTCCTGCCAGAACTCCCCATGACCACTCCTAGCACAGAAGGTGCAGCCCATGCACTTCTGGGGCTGTTCCTTGGGTGACCCAACTTCAAAATCTCAGCAGCAGTATAATAACTAACAGCATTAGCTCACAAATTCAGAATGCAAACACCAGTTGGCACTTCTATGCCGTGGACAATGACTACTTCTAGAAGCAAGCTTCCTATGAACTCCTGAATATTAAAATCCTCTTATGAAAACAAATAAGCTTCAGGGAAAACCCAAGGGCATATTTCAGGCCACTTTCGATTTTTAGTCTGTTTCAGCCTCTACTGCCAGCTATCCATCTGTCCTGCTAATGTGCTTCATTATGCAGCTAGGTAATGAGCCTAGAGCTCCTTTACTGATGGGAATATAATTTCAAGGGGACAGTGAAACAAACTTGTTATGTGGGTCACACGGGGGGGAAGGTCTGTAGCGGGTTTTTCTCATTTCTCATTCAAACATAGCTAGAGTACCTATCGTTCCAGCGAAGTTATCCCCATTAGGAAGAAATATGTGCCTTTTCCTCACCATGGGGAAGCTAACTCTGATTCAAAGGACTTGCCACAGGGGCTCTCAGGGATGATGTTTTGCTGACATGAATTGATGCCTGTGGATCTGGCCATGCTGCCTCAACAGAACATGGGAATGAGGGGACTGATCAGGGCAAGAGGAACACGCTTTTTCTATTATGTTTTCCCTGCACATTAAAAGGCGTGTTTTAGATACAGAGTTAAGAAATGCTTCAACTTCAGAAGTCATAGCTTGCCTTTTGTTCATACCTGGAAACTACTCAGCTGGCACAGGTGACTCCTTAAGTTCCAACTTCATGGACAGGATAGACAAGGATCGAGCTTTGGCCAAGCACCTGCTCCCCCACAGTTTCCCTCACCGTCCACCTTTTCCCTTTGCTGCCTGAAGAGATCCCTGCAGATCCCACTTCTCTGGGTCAGACTTTCCTAGGCTGCTTTTTTTCCCCTTTTGCAAAGGAATGATACATAGCAGGACACAATATCACCCTTTACCATATTCTACAAAGGGCAGAAACTGATCTTTGTAGTTGTTTATGGCTTTAAAAGCGATTGTGCATTCAGTTAATTCCTTGATTTTAGCTGCTCGAGTCATTGATTACTGGACTGTTTTGATTTTAGTGGCTTTTATTTTATCTTCTTTGGAATGGCATTGCCCAGTGGTGGACAGTTTACCGTCTAAATGGGCTAATTTTAAAAGGGTTGTTATATCTTGCAGTCACGGTAGAGAAAGAGGATTTGGTTTATTTTGATGAGTAGTCTAAATATCATATCAGATTTGGGCATTTCAAATGCAGGAAGGGCTGCCTTTGAACTCCACTTAGCTACAGAGAAATGGCACTTCACATTTATGTCACCAAGGCATCATCTTCTATAGATTTGTGATAAAGTTTGGACCTACTGTGAAATCACTATGTCAGTAAGTTGACTGTTTTCAATTATGCTTCTCACGTAAGTGGTTACTTTAATTTAAAAATAAGAGCTAAGCTGATATTTTGGTAATTTTACATTTCTCTTGGATTATGAGCTTCTCGTGACTATAAAAGTCAACAGTAATATAGTCATGGGAGCACAATTATACTAAACTGGTGTAGCCAAAACTTATAAGTTAAATTTTTTAAAAATAAATGGATTATACACAAGCTCTATTTCTGGAAACAACGAACAATAATGGAAGCTGAAAATTGTCAGCAACTTCTAGAACAGAAATCAGAGTCTTCAAGAGAAGTATGCAAATACTGAGAATTTCAAAATGAGAGGTTACTCAGCAAAGAGCTTTATCCCAGTGCTTTCCTTCAGGGCACATACAAGCTGACCCCACAGGCAGCTCAGGTCTTCCGGCAGTCAGCAGTGCTCCAGTTTCAAGGTAAGAGGTTTCTTTCTCTTACACTATGGTACTTCAAACAGAATTGAGTTTCCTCTAAGCTTTATGCTTGATGGAATGAAATAATGTCCTAATTGTTGAAAGATTGGCTATTGGCCATAGTTACTATAAAAAAAAATAAAGATAGTCTGAATTATAAAACAGACAAAGCTTATACTCAGGCTGGCTTTAATACCACCAAACAGATTTAGTGTCAACTGTGGCTCTTCATTTAAATATCAGCTAGTACCATGCACCATCAAAGAAGTACCCCTCTCAGACAGCCCAGTTCTCCCGCAGGATCACTCTGCAGGACAAATGTTGGAGAACAATGCTTGGACAGAAGTAAAAGGCCAAACTGCCCCATGAACTCTTCATAAGCCCTTTGAACCTAGTTATCTCCTCATCTGTTGTACACAATAAATCTTATGTCTAACGACTATCACTTTTCAGGTAGATGTTAAGCATCAAATGGCTAGGACATGGTGAATGGTGACACGGGCACTCACACACTCTGCATTTATAGCCAGAAAGTCCCATCACCCATTCACCCTGGCTTGTGAAGCTTCAGAAACCAGAGATAGGTTGTTGACATCCCTGGGAGGTACCTCACATACATCAGCGTCTTTGCTTTGCCAGACTGGGCTAGTATCATGAAGGACTCCCTACCCAGCAGGACAGCAGCTCCCACACACACTCGTCCAACCCCTTTTACAATTGCTGTGCAAATTATTTCTCACTTCGCTGGGGCTTTGTGTGGGTTTTAACAAATGTCTTACAGCTTTGGTTGCCTTCTTACATTAAGAGAGAACTACCTTCACCTGAATGGATAAAGTCTGGAGCCGTAAGCTTTGGATTTTCTTTTACATTTTCAGGCTTACTTTTCATAGGAAGAGTGAATTACCCCCATACTCATTTCCCTTCCATTTTTCCCTCAGGTCAGATTTTCCTTTGTCCTGTCTAAACTAGAACCAGAATCAGCAAACGTGTTGGAACAGGTTCCACCACTGTTTCCTTAACCAATTCAAGCGAAGTTTAGTCCTGCTGAGGATTACCGTACACAAACTTCTTCAGACCTGTGCCGAGGTCACCAGTCACTGATGAAGTCCGATCTGCCACAAATTTGCATCCTATATCCTCTAGCCTACCCAGAGTTTCCTCTGTGTCCTGTCCCTGACCCCTCCCGGCCTTTTCCCACCCTCCCCTTGGTGCCTGCGAGGAGGAGCCCCAGCACAGCCAGGCTGGAGAGGCAGCCTAGCTGGGAACTGCCTTTGACACAACCCGGGGACAAGCTATTTCTGCCTGCAGCAACATCGTGAGCCGTGTGTGTGTGTGTGTGTGTGTGCGCGCCTCTCTCCTACCCACATGCCAGTGAGTTATCCTTCACAGCTCTGAGACCTCTGCTCCCTTGCAAATTGGTTTAAAATTAGCATATGAATGTAAAAGCTATGAGTGCTTGCGTGTGAGGGGCAGGGAGGGTAGGGCTGCAGAGACGTAGTTGTGTAAGCATAATTCACTTTGGAACATAGGCTAAAAATAATAAAGCTACATCATCACATTCTTTCACAATGTTTCAGAAGAACTGGAGTGGTGCTTACAGCTGCAACAAATCCCTATTAAAACCAAAGGGATGTAGGTGAGGATGGAAAAACAACCTTTGTGTACTGCTTGCTCTGCCAGGCAAAAATGGACCAGGGTGCTGGAGCCACTCACCTCACCCCACTCCACTCCACAGATCCCCACTTACACGCTGGTGGCAGTACAGGTGGGGAAGAGAATCCTCACCTCTAGCTCCGGGTGAGCATCAGAGACCCCATTAAAAACTCCTCTCAGCTGAAGGGCTTCCCTGCCTCCTAAACAGGTTTATGAAGACAGCTCATCAGCAGAAATGAGCCAGGTGTTAATCTCTGTTCCTCCCCCCAAGCAAGCTGACTAATTAGATAAATTCACAGGCTGGTTCTCTCGGAGCTCTGCTTGCATTTGTATGAAGGAGAATCGTTCAGGATAGGAAAGACTGTAGTAACAGTAGGATTGTTGTAGGATTGTTCAGACCAAAGATGTGTTAAAGTTTAGGGTAGCTGAATACAAAATTGTGGGGTTTTTACTCCTAGTTCTGGTATTTCTAAATATTGCTGCCCTAAGATGACTATCCTTGTTATTGTTAACTTTTAGTATTTTGTGGTTATGGAGCCTTTGGCGATGGAGGTGACTGACACCTACAAGGAAGGTTCCTGCTGCAAACAGCTGACACTTTGAGTAAAAGGTGGGAAGAAAAGAAAGATACAGATATGAATGAGGCTACAATGAACTGCTGAGACGGCATCTGTCAGTACATCAGGCAGTGGCCTCAGCACACCAGGAACCAAATCACCGCGAAACAGTGTGTAGCAGAGTGTAGTTACGGGGTTAGTAGCATCTCCTTCAGCAGAGCCTGAGGAAAGAGAAGGGAGAGGCTTTGGCCCCTGGGACCTTATAGGAGAAACCACATACCTGGACACTAACTCGGAGAACAACTGCCAATGGCTCTGTGGGCAGTTCAGAGGTGGAAGTCCAGCTCTCGATGAGTGATGAGCAGGAAAGAAAGGACACTTGTGTATCTTTCCCATTTTCTTACCCCTTCCCATGCGTGGAACTGCCCTTGAATTGTCAAAGAGGATGGGAGTGGGGCCGTGGCTGAGCAGCGCCAGCACCAGTTGCGTCACCTGTGCTTAAGGATTTTGTTTTCCTTGTCGAATGTTTGCTGTACCCAAGATGGATAGACAGTTTTAGGACAGGATATAGCTAATTTCTTTCCTGAAGCTATGTTTTTCTGTGGAGACACTTACTCAGTCGCATCCCCTCAGCAATAAGGGATATTGCTGTAGTGGAGGTGTTTATGTCCCCCATTTAATCCATCTCCTGGGATGTCTTTGTGGCAGATTGGTTGGTGCAAAGGAATTGAGCACCATACTGGGTATCTGTGCTACATGGGACATGAAGGAAATCAGGACAGATGCTTTCTGGTAAAGATGGGAAGAAAAGGCTGACAATTCATGTGGTGCAGAGCTGTGAGGACTCCAATAAAAAAAGAAATCAACATTTCTTTTTGACGCAGCCATGTTCCAATGGCTAAGCAGGCTTTATAATCAAGAAAAAACCACATTGACACTGCAGTAGAAAATAGCGAGTGCACACTTTTATTATCTCATTAACACCCTCTGCCCTCCTCCCCAGGATCATTTGGCTCCAATACTGGCAGCAGGGTACAATAATGTTCCCAGCAGAAACATCTGGTATGGAGACAGGATGTGTTTGAAATGGCCCAAGAGGCGTCCTCAGCAGGTGGCATTTATCAGCTGTATGCAAACACGGAGCCTCAGTGAGGCAGCCTAAGAAAGTGTATACATCCAAAAAAATAAAACCAAAATACAACTGAAACCCCCTCTTTTGTATAGATGGAAGGGGAGGGAGTAATAAACAGTCCCGTTAAGCTAGTCTGTTGGCTTTAAACCAAGGTAATGAGGCATGTGGGTGCTTTGACAAGGAGCCAGAAACTGCATTTTGCCACCAGTTTGACTTCTACCTTTTTTGTCTGTCTTAAGCTGACAGTAAATTCCTCACAGTCCACTGAGCACATCAAAATGGGGCTCAGGCTAGGTCTAATGCCTTTTAAAGTGCTACTAAGAAAGTAATTCACTTAATTAAATATTTCCAGTTGTGGAAACCACCCTCTAGGCAAATTGCACCATTTCTTCCCCCTTTGAACACACAAAATGTAGAATAAGAATGGATATACTAATTTTTACCCTGTACACAGTGTTCTGATCACTCCTTCTCAGCTGTCCTTCCAGGGCTTCTTCAACAGGAAGGAAGACTATTCTAGTGGCTGGGTCAGAGAAGTGTGACAGTCAGCTCCTGGCTCTGCTTGTTTTGCAGTCCTGGATAAATATCTTAACCCATCTTTGAGACAGCTTCTGCATCTATATGACCAAGAGACAAGCGGTATCTTTCCACACTCACTCTTCTCATTGGTTACGTGTCCACAGAGCAGTTTAGATCTCCTTTGGCAGGAGATGTTAGACAAGAAAAGGATTAAAAGTCTGTTTAGGCCAGAGTCCTGCTGATCCGTTCCTTGGATAGGATAGCTCTCAAAACCTTGCCTTGCAAGCAGCCTGACCCTCCACCTGATCAAAGGTGCATGATGGTACTGGGGAGCCACTAGTGACCTGCATTGGCACTCTCTCATTCCCCTCTGCAACCGGACAGAGGAGAGAAAATCTAACGAAGGGTTCATGAGTGAAGGACAGAGAGAGATCACTCACCAATACTGTCACAGTCAAAACACTCATTCCCAAGTTCTTCCTTCTCCCTCACAGTGGTGCAGGGAGACAGGGTCTGGGAGTTGCGGTCAGTCCATACCGGGTTGTTTCTGCCACTGCTCAGGGAGAAGAGTCCATCCCCTGCTCCAATGCAGAGTCCCTCCCACAGGAGACAGTCCTTCATGAACTTCTCCAACATGAGTCCATCCCATGGGTAACAGTTATTCACAAACGGCTCACTTTTCCGTGGGTTGCAGTCCTTCAGGCACAGGCTGCTCCAGTGTGGGTCCCTGACAAGTTCTACCAGGAAAACCTACTCCAGTGTGGGCTCCTGTCCCCATGGGTCAGCAAGTCCTTGACAGGATCCTGCTCCAGCATGGGCATCCCGCAGGGTCACAGCCTCCTTTGAGCATCTACGTGCTCCAGCATGAGTCTCCTCCACGGGCTGCAGGTGGATCTCTGCACCTCTGTGGTCCTCCATGGGCTGCAGGGGCACAGCTGCTTCACCATGGGCTGCACCATGGGCTGGAGTGGAGCCTCAGCTCCTGTGCCTGGAGGACCTCCTGGCTCCTTCTCCACTGACCTTGGTGTCTGCAGAGTTATTCCCATGTCCTCACTCTGTTTTTCTCTGGCTGCAATTTTCATCTGCCCAATAACTTTTTCCTTTCTTTTTTAATACGTTACCACAGAGGTGTCACCATCGTTCCTGACTGGCTTGGCCTCAGCCAACGCTGGGTCTGTCCTGGAGCTGGCTGGTGTCGGCTCTGCTGGACATGGGGGGAGCTTCTGGCAGCTTCTCACTGAAGCCACCTCTATAGCACCCCCATTACCTAAACCTGGCAACACAAACCCAAAATAATAGATGCAGTCTTTTTGTACAAATTTGCCTGATACTGTCGGGTCTTGCACAGAGACAAGCCTCCTGAAAGGAGAGCATCAAATCTTAAACCCTCTTGCAGTAGTACTTATTTTTCTCCACATGCAGGAACATCACAGCCAAACTGAAAATGTAACCACTGAGCTTCTGGATTGCTTTCATGAGATGAGCACTAAATTTCTACAGGAGAGCAGAGCAAAGCATGTTAGCCATCTCTTAACAACCACCTCTAAATAACTTGGCCTGCAGGAAGATAAGCTACTCTAAAAGGTGACCTGCAGTGAAAAGATTGAATCAAAACACACTTGTATCTCAGTGTACAGTAGCTGTTGAGCGTATAACCCTTACTACATCCCCAGGCAGTTCTTAGCGCCTGTATTTGATCCAAGAGCATGTCTATGCTACCACTGATATCTGCCAACATATCTTCTTTATGACTGAAAAAAAATCCCAATTTCTGCATTTCGCCTGCCTCCTGTTGAGCACCACCACAAATATTTACAAATGGTGGCTTGTAAGTGATGAAGGCAGAGCAAGTCATGCATTAGATATGCTTGTACTGCTCCCAGGCTTGTTAATTTGCTCTCCTCTGCGAAACCTTCAAAGCTAGGAGATGCTGTCTCCAGCATTCCCCATCGCATTAGCGCAGCAGGCAGGTGATGCGAGCCTGGCTTGGCCTCGAGACATTACGTGCACAGCACTGCTCTGGGGGCTGCTGCACATGCCAGGCTTGAAGATAGCACCTAAAGCCCTTTGGGGCACTGTCAAAGGATGGTGTTTCTCAGCTGGCAGGAGGAGCTTGCCTTGGAGTTTGCTCACTCCTCACGATAAGAGAACTACCCAGCTGCAGCACAGAAACTGCATTTCAAACTGCTTCCTCAAAACCAAGGAAGAAAGAGATTTTTTAATTTTTTTTATTTTTGACCTATAATAAAAAAAAAAAAGAGGAAGTGGGGAAGCCACATTTATGACCTGGGACATAACATGATTAGTATTTACTGACAGGGCCCTCAGGACACCTGCTTTTCACTGCAGCACACCTCCCAGGACTACTGACACTATGCCTCAGTGGTATGTTTTGACAAGGAGCTCTGTTCCTTCTGGCACCATAAACTCTGGGTAATCTCCTTGCCTGACCTGCCTTCTGTAGGCCACAGAAGAGTTCAAGTTCTTTCATATCTGAATTCTACACAAATATTAGTCTGTAATAACCACTGCAAAATTTAACAGCCCTCAGAAATAAAAAGCCCTCAGAAAAGCTCTGTTCTGCTGTTTAAGCTTAACAGTATTTGATTGCATGAGACATTTTAGATCCTTGCATATGCAGCTGTTATGACTTTTCCTACCTGTTCCTGTTTCTGAGTTTTAAGTATATTAACTGATGCTACATGCTGTCTCCATAAGAAAATGGCAGACCATATGAAGCCATTTGTGGGTCTCAGTACAGGCAGTGAGGAGATGTCAACATCACAATGCACTCCCAAATGTCTGTCCCACAGCCTAAATTGCTGGGGACCCCCACTTTAATGAAAACTCTTGTTACAGAGGTTTTTGTAACACCTAGATAGATGCCTCTCATGTCTCGCCCTGTCAGTGTAATACCCTTCACTAGTGATAAGCTGAAGCTATTTTGGGATTCAATGAAGAAACAAACCTTCCAGTGTTTTCATTGCTTAATTTCTCTCTACTGCCTTAAGTACAGTGGCTAATAGCTAAAATGGACTTTGGGGTGTTGCCTACAGAGTTCTGTAATGGTTTCCTGCTTTTTCTTTCTATTCGGAAGCTATTTTAAGTTGTTCTACCTTTCCTAGACTGCCCAAGAGGCGCTGTGTTGTGCACTTCCATCAGCTGATTCTGGGAAATGTCAGTTATGCCGTTCTTCTGTTAGTAATGTGTTTCTTGAACGATTTAAAAATAGCACAGTATGAAACATTTCCATCTCCTCTCTTCTGGAGGAGAACTGAGGGGGAGTTAACTCTTTTCTGCTTCACTGGAGCAAGGAGTCATACAGCATTCAGGTGTTCTGGGGCTCAAACCAGCTACTGGTGCCAGCAGAGGCAACACAATGAAGGCACTTGGAGCCTGAGCTAAAGAAGGTCCTTGCTGTTGTTAGAGCTGCCAGCAGTCCTGGAATGTGTGGCATCTGTATCAGTGCAGGACACAGCAGGACTGGGCATCCAAATGCTGACCTGTCTCTGCTGCTTTTTACAGCTTGCTTAGGGGGCTTCCCAGCCAGTGACCATATGGCCAGGTGATGCTGATCATGTTAGAGCTCCTCTCTGTGAATTGCTCCAACACACCCTAACCCTAGAGATCAAATGTAAGCCATGAACCTCTCCCAGGCATCCACATCAGTCCTGCAGCACCGTTCCATTTTTACCCTTGTGTTGGAGCATCTCATCACTGGCTCCTCAGTCTGTACCTTGTGTCCATTGGCATGTCCTTCCTCAGCTGTTCAGTTTCTTCTTAATCTTCCTTCAATTTGTTTTTTTACCTCCCAGCATCTTTACCCTTTCTTTTTTTTGGCCCTAACCCTGGCTTGTTCCTCCAGGCACACCTTCTCCTACACTCCCCATCTGAAGGCAGCTTGAAAGACAGTCAGCTACGGTGATGTCCCAAGATGCTGCTTGGCAGCAGCCTGCTGTGATGAACCTGTATTTACATGTGTTAGAGACAGAGAGAGAGGAAATATCCTTTTATCACCCAAGCAGCAGAAGCATATATTCATCAGACAGTCTCCCCTACCCATTTGCACTTGCCATGCACTTTTCCTAAAGTTTGTGGATCCTCTGGGACTACTCTGGTAAACACAAGGTTGGGAAATACTGTTTCAACCACAAAATGCAGCTTCTTCTCTCAGATGACAATTAACTTCTCCCCAGCCTCTCTGGACAGCCTAGAAACATTTACACAACAACTGGTCTTGGCCTCCTTTTGTTAGCATGCCCATAGTGTTACTCAGATTTTGTCCCTGGTGATTCTTGCCTCCTCTAAACTTTCCCTGCCGATGGCAGCCTCTTGCAGATTTCTCTCCTCCTCAGTGTGACCCAGGTTTTCCAGGTGCAAGTGGTCAGTGCAGACACACAGCTGAAGATTGCCCATACCATCTGGAATCGAAGGAAAAGTAAAGCTGGTAGAGTTGGTAAGAATTTTCTGGTACATGGTGGCAGTGAAGGGGGGAAAGGGTGATGCAGTTCACTACAGATGATTTGTCCTTGTTCTGGCTGAGGTCTACTGCTGCAGGACAGGCTATGCAGAAGAGCATTTGCTTTGAAACCCATACCATCAAAATGAATACACATATTCCCACCAGCCTTTTAAGTCTGGGACTACGGAGCATCTCTTTTCACATTGGTATCTAGAGGCATATCAGGACTTCAAATTTCTCCCAGAGTGGTGTGATCTCATTTTGTTTTCTTGCTATTCTCCTTGTGGGAGGTCACCCTTGCTTTCTCTGACTCCCCATAACTGCTTTAAAGTGCTGCTTAGATGGCTGTAGATCACAAGGGATCTGTGGTGTTTTGAACAGCTTAAAACTTTTGCATTACAGCTGAGGTCTTGCATTCTCAAGCAAATCCACTTGATACTGGTTTCTGTTGATTCAGCAGTGATGTATCAAAATTCCTTGAGCACTCTGACACAGACTTAAGTTTATTAAAAGAAGTCTGGATAGCAGAGCCAAGTTTAGCTGCAGCCAAGTTATTCAGTAAGACAGCAAGTTGAGTACAAAAGCAGAAGGACAACTCTCACCTCTGTGCTGGTGACTGGTTTGAGAGCTTGCAATTTCTTTGTCTCCAAATAAAGGCCTTACAGACATAAATGGGAACGGTAGTAAATTTTGCAATAGAATGTTTTCCAGTGGGAAAATACTACATTGGTAATATCTCTCAGAAACATCTTATTTTCCAAAAACATGAAGGAAGGTTTTTAAAATTGCCTGGCAAGCAGCATTGCACCAGTATCACACACAGATTTTTCCGTAAGTCTCCTGGCTCCTCAGGAACCCATTAATATTTGTCACACTTCCCCAGCCCTTCACTGAAAGAGATGTGATAGCTGGGAATGCAGGCCTTTTACACTCCCTGATGAAGTGTTTCCTGGGAGATAGGGTTTTGGGAAGCCCTTGAAAACTGCTGACTAAAACTGGCACAGTCCCTGTCATCTCCACCACTCTACAGCTCAATATCTGCACTCAGACCTCTCCACAGTAACAGCAGAGATCGTGTCACTTCAAAGCAGCAGCTATCCCAGGTCTGTGAAGTGTGTCTCACCCAAGGAAAGATTAAAAAAAAGTAGCTATGTCTGCCATTGAGTTTCCTGTGATTTGTTTCCTGAGCAGTTCTGGAAAGAATTTATGCATTGGAACAAAACCAATAACGAGGGCTTCGTACGAACAGTAAACTCCAAGTTTCAGGCGGTCCTTTGCACATGCACGTTCCCTGCCACACTTGATACTCCCTGCATAGCCAGGCTGGAAGGGATTCTTTTCAATCCAGCTGAAATGCTAGCACTTCTCCAGGGATGTGGGAGCTACATAGAAAGGAGTAAAGACAAAATATTTTTAATGACTTTTTATAATGGATCTACAACAAATTACCCGGACTAATTCAGCCACCTCTTTCTATGAGCACAGCTTTGTTTTCCCAGTAGCAGCGAGTTGTGCTGCTCTAGCACACCGAAGTATGTTTTAAAGGGCTTCATACATGTTTGAAATCCCTTGAGAATGCTGGTGGACTTTCAAAGCATCCTTCTCCTCCTCCGAAGGGAGGAGATCAGTGGCTGCTGCAGGGCCAGGGCACAGACCCCGTGCAGAGGACCCTCCCTTTGGAGGATTATTGCACAGCCTTAGCCAAAGCATTATGATGCTGCCAGCTAAGCTTTTGGGCAGTGAATTAGGAATAGCACAAGCTTCATGCAGGGAAGTTGGGTGAAATTCAGCGTTTATTATGTACAAGGAGAATGACCCTGGGCAGGATAAAATATTATCTTTTTTCCTTTTTTGACACTCACACGAACAGTTAATGGTTTGGATAGAGCTGATGACTCTAATGTTGCTCATTGTTTATCATTTCTAGATTATTGTAGGCACAAATCATTTGGCTGATTTCTTTTTTTTCTGTTCCACAGATGGCAGTGTCCGTGAAGCATGACAGCCTTGCAGGCATCTGACTTACTGTGAGGCTGGAAGCTCGAGGACCTTTGGGGATAAAATAACCCTCAGTATTAATTGACCTCTGTAAGCATGGACTGATGTGCTGTGATTTGCACGGTTCTCCTGGATACAAACTCCCCGTGTCTGAGTCTCAGCGTGCAAACTGTGCAGCTTCTGAGAGGAGCCTGTGCCCCTAAAGGACCAGCATACCTTAGAGTGTAATTTTTATTGCTGTGCTACTTAATGTTCATGCTTCAGCTCCAATTCAACCTCTTCCAGGATGGGGCTCTAAAATACTTAAACTGTAACTAGACTAAGGCAGCATGGAATAAGCCCACCACTGTAATTTTATGTGAAAGGAAACATGCAGAAGCTGCACTCCTCCAGCTGATGTCCTGTTTTTTCTGGCTAACAGAGCTGAGCAGCTCCTGCAGCTGAAAACGAGGGTGTTTCCAGTCCCAAGACACACTGAATTAATCAATGTGCTGTTCTCCTCTGCTGCCTTATTAGCAGTTAAAAACTAAGAAAACACAATGTCTCCCCCAAACACCTGCCTCATTTGCCTCCCCCTCAGCATAGCAACAGCCGCCACCACAGACTAGCCCTCATTATGGCAGCTTGGGGGGAAGCGTAGGTCAAATTCTTTTTGTACGACGAGCTACAACTCTGTGATCTTTAATAGGATTATACTGGGGGAAAAGGGCAGGACTCACCCTTGTGATTGCAGAGCAACTTATGATTCACAGACATTATGTACTGTCTGGGGACATCCTGGACGTTGCTGCCGCCTCCTCCTCCCATTAAGATCTCTTTGTGCAGAGACTTGGGGTTTGTTCAGCTGTCCTAACCTCAGTCCCTGACCCTCCATGACCAGCACTGTCCAGCTGCCTAGGGCTGGGCCAAATTCAGAGTAAGGATGAAGTAGCCCAGTGAATAACAGAAGTGACCAGCCATGTGCTCTATGGGTTTGTGCCTTGAGGTTAACTGGCTTTTTAAGTGAATCATAGTACAATTCCCTGTTATCTCCTCCTAAACTTTCAGCTTCTTTTGCCTTACAGCTCTCCCCAGAAGAGTATTTTGGTGACGTCATGCAAGCTGGCATGTGCTGCAGCACTGCTGACTCTCAGAGGCAATCCTGAGAACAATTTCTCTTTTCTCCTGCATGCAACTTTGGTGAAACTTAGAAGACCCTTGCTATTTTTGAGGCCCCTTTGTGGCTGAAATTGGCTAAAAGGGTGACAATACAGGTAGTCCACATTATCCCATGAAATTTCCATAAGCAGCAGGCCTAAAATATACCTAAAATTAGGTGAAGAAGTGTGATGTATTAGTAACTGAGGCAGGTTTACAAGACAAAGCTAGAGAATGTGCTGAGGTACATGCCCCTCTCCCAGGGGCATCCTCCTGGACCGGCCTCACAGTCAAATAACCTATTCCAACCCTGAGTTAAAAGCTCTTTCCACTGTCTATGATGGGCCTGTACTGAAGGATAAAGACCCAGGCACCGGTGAATCATGCATTTAACACCTCCCACCGTCACTAATGCACCATACACCACTTAGGAACGAAGGTTCAGGGTTTCTAGAAATAGAGTGAAATGAAATATCATGTCATCTGCCTGAAGATTCAGCAGCCCACATGTTCTCCCACACATGCTACTGTGAAGGTACCATGCCAGTGCTTTGGGCAGTCCTTGGGCTGCTCCTTCAGTAGCAGATTAGATTCAAGCTCCAACTCCTGAGCAGGAGTGTGCTTCAGAGACACATGCTCACATAGGCAACATCTACCAGGGGCAGCGGTCCTTTCTGCACCAGGGAGAACCCTGCATGAGGTCAGGACAGAGGAGTGTCACCAGCAATATTATAAGTACAGCTTCGTTTTTCTCTGACAGGAATGGGATGATCTTCCTGTAACCAAGCCTGAATTCAGCTCATCTTCTCAATACAGCCCACATCTACACTGCAAAATGCAAACATTGGTAAATAAAATTCCTAATGTACCCTGGTAGGGAGAAGAGTTTCTTCAGAAAGTGTCTATTTATATGAATCTCTGCAGTGCTCAAATACCATGGAAATTAGTAAAGAATAATATCTTGGCAAGCCTGTTTCACTGCAGCTTTATGTATTGCCAAGCCGTTCCCAAGCTTAAAACTCTGCCCCCAGGCTTGCCCCAGTAAGTAGCCCTATTTTGGGATCACATTGCATTTTCCACAAATTTCACCATATTGTTTCTAAAGATCTTTCCTTTCCCTGAGTCCACTGTTCCTCCATTGCCCAGCACTCTCCAGGAACAGGTAATGCATATTTCTTCATCTGGTTCCTACATTCCTGGGGATATTTCTGAACATAGATTGCAGACTATTTAACATTGCATATCTCATCATTGCTCCATGATTCCCTTGTGCTCTCCACAGATACCTTGCTTCCGGCTATCTTTTATTAGCAGCACTTTGGGCAGTTTTAAAAATGGCTAAGTCTTTGTCAGAGCCAAGGCAATTTGTATGATCTTTGATGAACCCTTTAAAAATGTTTTACTGAGACCCAAATATATTCCACCTAATCACATGCCTCTTCAATCTACTAAGCTTGCAATTCTACATGGTAGCTTCATTTAAAATTCATTTTGCTGAGGCGTATGTCCATTTGTTAGACTGCTTGTCCCATACTCAGAGCAAACTGCCTTTTAAGCAGGCTTCTATTGCTGGGAAGTCTGAAGACCAAAGTCCAAAAATGTTTAGTTCACATCCAGCCCCTGCAGTGGTTCACTCATTAGAAGCGATTTCATCTCTGTCTGTAAACTTCATGCTGCCTTCTAATGGGTGGCAGGCGTGTTAGAGACTCCTATTTTCTGCTCATTTTTTGTACTCGATCCTGATATTCCCCTTGCCAGAGTCCTGCAGAAATATCCGATTTCTCCCTGGCATTGGATACTTCTGTGAAGCTCAAGTCAGGCAGTATCCAGAGGACGTGCTTTGGGGAATAAAGACTAGGCTACAGCTTTATATGGATGGTTTACTAACATATTCATCTGGTGCCAGAGAGGTCACACATTGTGTTCTTTAAGGACTTGAGATATTAGGAAAAAGATTTAGACTGTCTGTAAATATGTACAAAGTGTGAATTATCCAGCATTACTAAAGATTTGTTTTGGTTTGGGTTTTTTTCTCTTTTATTCGAGAAGTTCTCCAGATGTGAAGAGGAAAGAAATACCAGAACAGAGAGGAATAGCAGGTGGGGCTTAGGCTGTAAACAGCCACATTACCAAAGCACATGGCAGGCCCTAGACCAGGCCTTGCTGGCCATGAATACATGCATGTTGAAGTGGCAGCTGCACCCCTTGCAAGGTGGGAGGAATTCATCTGCCTTGCTTCCCTCACCTTGCAGATTACCGATCAACACCTTTGTGTTCGATCCCTGACCCTCAGAATCTATCCCATACTCCAGTAGCCACTTGTTACAGACTTTCCTGAAGCATGTATCTTTGTATCCTGCAAGGTGAGCGTTTGTCAAGAATGGGGATATCCTAGTTGGGAATGTAGGAACCATGTGGGAAGACTGAAAGGATTGCAGAAGGGAAGGAGCTTTGTTGATAAAGAATTGCAGATCATAAATACTCCGATTCTGAACACAGTAAGGGTGAGCCATCAGTGACAAAAGGAATCTGCCGCCAAGCAGACAGTGACTGTATCACCACCAGTTGTGAAAGACGATATCTTAAATACCCCAAGTCCTCTGTTCTTTTCCAAGAGCAGTTAAAGAGCTTCTGCTTAAATAAGCAGCTTCACAGGTAGATACCAGCTCCCTCAGCCAACTACTTCAGTGAGTGGTTAATAGGACAGCTCTGGTCCTGAGACCCCTGGTGTTCTTCACACCTTCCCCAAGAAACAAGGCACATTCAGCACTGCAGAGGTGTGTCCTTCAGCACATGCCAAAGGCATCCCCTCAATGTATTTACCACGAAATGCAAAAGAAAGCTTTCATACTGCAGGCACTTGTGAGTATTTGGGCTGCTAACCTTACTTTTGAATGCTGCAAACATTTAAAAATCTGCCTGGAAAAGCCCCCTTTCACTAGTTCATGTAGCTGGAAATTAGTGGAGATAGATGAACAAAACTAAACATAATGAAATGAGTGACTGCAAAGATGGTCTAGGTGGACTGCTAAAAAAAGGTAGTGTAGTGGTTTAACCCAGGCTGGGTGCCAGGGGCCCACTACAGCCACCTTCTCACTCCCCCTTGCCCAACTATAGAGGAGAGAGAGAATATAACAAGAGGTTTCGTTATTCATGATAAGGACTACAACAGATTCTTTCTTAATCACCGTCACAGGCAAAACAAGACTCCATGTGGGAATAATAATCAAATTTATTACTAACAAGATCAGAGCTAAGAGAAAGAGACTAAAAGACACCTTTTACCCCCCACCCCCTCCTTCTTACATCCAACCTATTCTCCCGCAGCGGTCAAGGGAAAAGGTGGGGGGGGGGGGGGGGAGGTGTTGCTGTGGTCAGCTGCTGTTCTCAGCCGCTGCTTGGGGAGAAGAGTCCTTCCAGCCGCATTCCATGGGGTCCATCCCTCACAGGATACAGTTCCTCTCACAAACTGCTCCGG
>VXBA01002392.1:1998920-2017155 GCA_013399895.1 Serilophus lunatus | reverse complement strand
CACTGACCTTGGTGTCTGCGATGTTACTCACAGGCTCTCACCCTGCTCCTCTCTGGCAGCCATCTTCATTTCCTACCAGCTTTTTTTTTTTCCTTCTTAACTATGTTCTCACAGAGGCGTTCTGTCAACCACTGATTGGCCCGGCCTTGGTCAGCAGTGGGCTCAGCCTGGGCATGGAGGGGGAAACTTCCAGCAGCTTCTCGAAGAAGCCTCTCCCTCAGCCCCCCCCACTGCCACCAAAACCTGGCCACAGAAAAACCAATACAGGTAGCTTTATTTTGCAATTTCTAATCAAACCCAGTATTGATTAAATATGTTATTTCTTAAAAGGAAGCAAATTGCTCTATTTGTGCTAACATTTTTCTCCTTTTTTTTTTTTTTTTTAATAGTAATTCAAAGAATAATTTCCACCACTGCCTACAAGGCAGGTTTGAAGATTTGCAGTGTTGCCTCCTAAGTCATCGTCAAAATTTGACTTGCTTGCAAACAGAAGACCAATGTTCGAGAGTGAATGCTTGCAGCACAGTCAAGTGATGACAGGGAAGACCTGAGAGGGTTTAAATACTATGAAGAGCAAGGAGCCAATTAGCAGAATGAACTAGGCTAAAACTAGCATTCAAGGGTAAAGATAGGAAATGAAAATGTGGAGTATCTGGAAGGACTTCTTGATGCTGAGATACGCAAAATTATCTCCAAAAAGTAGTGTGGCAGAAACTCTACTACTTGGTACATTTAAAATTAATTTGGACAAAGTGATAGTGAGTGAATGCAAGATAACAGTTCTGTTCCAGCAGGAAGACAGGCTCAGGCTATTTTCATCTTCAATTCCTTGGAGCTGGCTGTTAGCATGATTGTTTTCGAGCAGGAAACTAAAAGTCTCTGCACAATAGCTAGTAGCAGAGAGCCATGCCTCTACCTACTACTAGCTCTGGCAATTTTAAGACATCTTGCCAGACAGATCTATGAAGAACAGGAAAAACCATGAGGACTGACTGCTTTTGAACTCTATGTTAAATCAAGAAAAATCAAACAAAAACCAAAATTCTAAAATAAAGAATGTGTAAGAGAAATTTAAAAGTAGACTGAAAGACAAAATAGGATACAGAGATGCACATACAGTGATGCAATTAATTTACTACATAATAGACAGTCAGTACAGCATCCTAGTTAGAATTTACACTCTGGACTATCAATGACATTCCTCTAGTTTGCCTTGTAAAAGAGATGCATTATCAATATTTTCTGGACCCAGTTTAAATTCAGCACTTTTTACAGCAGATATTGCAAGAAAGCTGCTCTCTTGTAGCAAATGGAGAGTCAGGGCTGGGCTATGATGGATTCTACCACTAATCTCCTGCAACGCCCAATTGAAGGCATGATGTGATACGCTCTGGATCTGCTTCTGTACCTGTTGCAGATCTGGTGAAGGGGCTCTAGGATCTCTGACTCAGCACTGCAAGAGAGACAACCCTCAGGAAAAGGGAAATTGTTGTTGAAAAAGCCTGCCATAAATCACAAAGGCAGCAGGCAGCTTTGAATGGGCACAGATCCCAAATAACAAAAGCGACCCAGTCGTTTAATGGATTTCCTTCAACAATAGCTGGGAACTACAAGGCCCAGCTGTGCAGCACAACTCACCGTAGTACAGCCAAGTGATACTTATAAATCTGACCTCAGCAAATTGAGCAATCCATTTACTGCCTATTTCGGCTACTACTGAGATCGCACATGGGTAGTACACGATGGGAATGAAAAGACACAACGAGTTAGATTTGTGCTGCTTCCAATGTCTATTATCACAGCAGAAAGGATCATTGTTTAGATACTAGTCTGGGTCTTGACATCTTGACTAGAGTCATCCCAAAATTGCAGGATAACTTTGATCAGTAGCAGCTCTCGGGGGCCAGCCAGCCTGACAAAATCAGCGGCTTCACGGGGAAAGGACTGGCAAAATGGAAGTATATTTCATGCTTGACAAACCTCACTATTAACAGTGGTCGTCATCACTTTTTCCTCAATCCACATTTCTAAGTCTCAGGCTCACATTGCAATCTGGTTAATGCTCAGAAGGGAGAACCAGTCACATGCACACACAGTCCTATATATTTTTCTGGAAAAAGTCACACAGTTATGACAGGAAAAATGGGACAAAACTGAAACACTTTTCAGGTAAAAGCCCTGGACAAGCAGGGAGAACTGCAAAACTGGGACAATTTTCAGGCAGAAACGACACAGCTCAGTCTTGTACTTCATTCAAAACCAGGCTACCAAGGGCCTTGGAGAGTACACTGTAGTCAACAGTCTTGAAAGGATTTCAGAGGACAGTCAAATGGAAACACAAAAATCAGCCATAAACACCACCACCCACCTGCACTCCATTTGAATTTCCTAAAGCTCCACAAAACCACACATGAGGAAAGCTGGCTTTCTAAGTAGATAGAGTTTTGTCCAAACTGTATCTGAGCCTGTTCTCCTGGAAAACTGTCTGGAAGTAGCTGGTACTATGTTCTCTACTTGGCTTTCATGGCTGAAAGATTAGAAATACCTATTTGTCACATATATTGGCATTCTTATTACCTCTGCAATTAATCTCATTACCTCTCTTGGCTACGAGATTGCTTTCTTAAGCAGCTGACTGTACCTAATTAAGGAGTGAGCTGTGTATATGAAATCACACAAGTTGGACTTTTTTTTCCTTCTCTCAGGAAAGGTGATTTTAAAAAAAAAAAGTTTCTATTAAGTGAGGCTGGAAGGAAATTCATCCTGGCTTTTATCTTAATGATCTTTTGAATGTGAGCTTTCCATTTAGATCCTCTTCTGATAATCAGGGGCTTCTCACTGACACACAAAGGCTTTGGCAGCTCTTTTCATAATACCTGTCCCTTCAGGCAGCACTCTAATTCAGGGAGCTTGAGTATCTATGGAAAGAAAAGCAGTGCTTATTAAAAAGAGCACACAAACTTCATCCACTGCGAGCCTCATACATTTCACCCCCTAGTGAAAAGGATTTCCAGTTCCTCTTTATGGAAGTGGAGCCTCATGAATACAGAAAACCCAGTGGATCAGTCTGTTGGTCATGCCATGTCCCCTAGCCTTCCTCTAGGATTATAGCAAGCCTCAATTAGGATCGAAATGAATTAGTAAAATATCAGGACAAATGATCAGACATTAGATGTCTGTGAAGCACAAAGAATTTCAGACTCACAGAATAGGTAAAGTTGAAAGGCACCAGAGTGGGTCATCTGGTCCAACCTCCCTCCTCAAGCAGGGTCATCCCAGAGCACATTGCACAGGACTGAGTCCAGATGGCTCCTGAATATCTCCACTGAGGGAAATTCCACAATCTCTCTGGACAATGGTCACATGCACAGGAAAGAAGTTCTTTTTCACGTTTAGGTGGAACTTCCCGTGCATCAATTTCTGCCTGTTGCCTCTTATCTAATTAATCAGCACCGTCTTCTTGACATCCTCCCTTCAGATATTGATATACATTGATCAGGACCCCCTCAGCGGAGGCTGAACAGGCCCAGCTCCCTCAGCCTTTCCTTATAAGAGAGATGCTCCAGTCCCTTCATCATCTTTTTAGCCCTTCATTGGATTCACTCTAGGAGATCCAGGTCTTTCTTGTACAAGGGAGCCCAGAACTGGACAGTGGGCTCTGGATGTGGCCCCACCAGGGCTGAGCAGAGGGGCATGATCACTTCCCTTGACCTGCTGGCAGTGTTCTTCCTGATGCACCCCAGGATACAAGGGCACACTGCTGGCTCATGGATAGCTTGTTGTCCACCAGAACCCCCAGGTTTTTCATAGTGCTTCTCCAGCAGGTCAGACTCAGCCTGTACTGGTGCATGGGATTGTTCTTCCCCAGGTGCAGGATCCAACATTTGCCCTTGTTGAACTTTAGACTGTACTTCTCTGCCCATCCCTCCAGCTGCTCGGGGCCCTTCTGAAGGGCTGCACGACCCTCTGGGGTATTGGTCACTCCCAGCTTTGTGCCATCATCAAATTTGCTGAGGAGGCGTCTGCCCCTTCATCCAAGTCACTGATGGGCCCAGCATTGAACCTCAGGGGACACCACTAGTGACAGGTCTCTAAACAGACACTTTGACTCTGATGACAACCCTCAGCCAGTTCTCAAACCACCTCACTATCCATTCACCCAGCCCATACTTCCTGAATTTGCTTGTGAGGATCTTGTGAGAGACGGTGCCAGAAGCCTTGCTGAAGTCAAAGTAGACATCATTCACTGCTCTCCCCTCATCCACCCAGGTAGCTGTTTCATCACAGAAGGCGTTCTGGTTGGTCAAGCATGAGTTAGCTTTAGTGAATCCATGCTGGTTACTGATCCCCTTCTTATCATCCATATGGATAGACATGGACACTAGAATGAAGCACCTTTTCAGGGATTGAGGTGAGGCTGAACTATACAGTAGTTCCCTGGGTCCTCCTCGCCCTTTTTGAAGATCATGGTGATATTTTCTTTCTCTCAGTCCTCAGGCACCTCTGCTGATCACCATGGCCTTTCAAAGATGATCATGAGTGGCCTCAGATACGGTGCATCATATGCTGAGTGCTGGAGTTCTCTCAGCACTTGTGGATGCATCCTGTCAGGGTCCATGGACTTGTGGATGTCGAGCTTGCCTAGATGTTCTCTAACTCAATCCTCCTCAACCAAGAGAAAGTCTTTGTTCCAACATTCCTTCACCTGGGTATTCTGGGTCAGAGATTCCTGAGAACTGGTCTTGTCAGTGAAGACCGATGAAAGAAGGCATTCAGTAACTCTGCCATCTCTGTGTCCTCTGTTATCAGAGCCACCCCTTCATTTACCTACAGGCCCATATTATCCTTAGTTTTAATTTTGGTTTTGGTATGTCTGAAAAAGCCCTTCTTGTTTTCCTTGCAATCCTTGGCCAGATATAATTCCAGATGGGCCTTGGATTTCCTTTACTGATTTCTACTTATTCTGACACCCTTTCCACATTTATTCTAAGTGGCCTGACCAATTTATTTTCGTCCAGAGGGATGTATCCATTATGTTACAAGGCATTACCAATCCTGCAAGAATTTACCTCTCTGGACATTTACAAACTCTGCATTCAGGTCCTTCTTGAAGGCAATTTTCTTCCTGTACCTCCTACAATGAGAAAACAGCAGGTATTGCCCTTTTTTATGATGTATGTATTTTAATATGCCTGCTGAAAGACTCATTTAAAAATGCACCCTCACTGATAGTAACAGATCTCTTTCTTCGTCCTGTCTGAACATGCTTCTTTGCTATCACCTTCTGCTATGACTTCTGAAAAATACAGCAAGAAAGCAATGGGGGGCAGACAGCAAATGTTTTCACACTCCCTTATCAAACTTTCTGCCATTAAAAAGACAAGTTTCTAGAGATGAGTGCTTACCCCAAAGAGGTTGGGGAGGCAAAGGGAGAGGCACGCAGGTTATTCCTTCAAGCAATGGTGGGGTCATGATGGCCTCTCTCTGTTTCTCTTTACAGCCTCACCTGAGAGCCACTGCTTTGATCCTTGTGAGTGCAGTGACCAATTCTTCTGTTGGGGCTGCTTCCGACAGTGCCTCAAAGCACACTGAATTTGCAGAGCCCTTAAGCTGATGTAGCTCAGCTGCAATGTGATGGTCTGGCCTAACACAAATAAAAAAGAAAGCATATCTGCATGTTGAATGGAAAGATCAAGATGAATTGCAACATAATCCTCCTCTAATACTGATGTAGAGGCACAGTCCCAGCTCCACAGGGTACAGGCAACCAAGAGCACAGAGTTGCTGATTAAACAAATAAACCAGCTCTGATAAGCAGAGAAATGCTGAATGCTTCCATCAGCAATTCACTTAGGCAAGCTCTCAGCACACAAATAAACAGATGGCAGGTGATATCCCTCCCCAGAGCAGTGCAATGATATCAAGAAAAATTCAGGTGATGGATAAATGTCTAAAGTGTTAAAAAAATCTATTTCCTTGCACCACTTTAGAGCAATAAAAGAAGCATGACACAGAAACTGGCTAGCAACGCTAGGAATGCTGCATTTCTGCCTGTTTCCTGCCCATTTCGGTTCATCAGCAAGATTTTCATGAAGGTCACCACATTTTAATAATGTCATCCTGGCCACAGAACAATTTCCAAATTTCAGTAATTGCTTTGTAAAATCTCAGGCTAGTATCCCTGTCCATTCACAAATTTGTCATTCTGTGGGAAAACATTACATCAGGTGGGAGGCTTGATGATAAGCTTATAATAAAAACTCACTAGACCTTGCCCTCATTGCTCCTTGCAAGGAGCACAGAGTATTTCCTGCCATTCCTGTACAGAATAGTGCATGGGGTGAAGCTGGTCTTACAGCAGGGCAGCCCTGTGCGTCCACTCTTACCTGATGCCCCACAGGCCTTGGGGTGTATCGTCCCAGACTGTGCCAGTGTGGCTCCAGCTCATCACTGCAGCTCCAGAGGGTTGGCTGTGTGGGGCAGTAAATACATGGGTTCCAGCGTTGCGCTTGCCATTGCACTCTGTGGCATAAATTATGCCAGCATGTTACCACCCTTCCCTTTCTAGTTGTGCCACAGACTTTCTAAAATGATTTATTGCCAAATGCTTTCCTTTTTTCTGGGTATTAACATGCTGTAAATATCCATTTCTCAGAAACTGTCATCAGCATTTGATCCAGCCTCCAGCAGAAGGTTACCACCCTGCCCTCAGCAGCAGTGTCTCTCTAAGAGATCTGCACTGAATATTCAGCCTGACAGGCTATTCTTTGGGGCATTTGAAAGAACTTTCATATGATCTGAGATATGAACCACACAGGTACATGTGGTTTCATCATTGTCTCACCCACAAGCGGCATAACTACTTCAGCTACCGGTGAGAAGCACAATCTCAGTTAGCAAACCCATGACTTTCACAGGTGGAAATAAATCATCCTTTTCAAACCTCAACTCTCTGGAGAGCACAGCCGTGAAATGCCAGCTTCAGCATTTATCTGCATGGAAGACATTAGACCAACTTTCTGAACTGTCCCCTTGCAGCAAGGGAAAGAGCTCTCACACTCAGACTGTCAGAAATACTGACTTACTCATTAAAAGTATTGACACTCAACATGTCAAAATGGCCTGTTTGTCTTACTGGTTTTTTGTTTTACTACAAGGCACGAACAACAAAGATAAAAGACCTTTTTTCTCCCTTGTACCTGAACCGAAGATGTTTGAACAGGCTTAAATCTTCCCATCAGGTGAAACAAATACGTGCTCCTATAAGTCCCATTTACAGCCTGGTTTGAGGGAACAGGAGTCCTTATTCTTTTGATTTACAGCTTTTATTATGTTTACATCATGTTTGAGTCTTACAAAGCCTAATGACTTCACCTATAAGGCATTAGATGCAGCAATATTTGGTTTAAATTGATGAAATGCACATAAATTTTTACAAATCCTAATACAACTGCACATCCAAACTCATGCAAATCTACTTTCTCCATTAGCAGAATGGTGTAAGCATTCTCATGTATAAGAACATTTTTTCAAAACCTTGCCTTGCAATATGAGCACTTTATGCAATACATATGCACATACATGCAAGTACACATGTGAATATGCAGAGGCTGCACGTTATAGCACTGCTGACACAGGTTAGTTAACAGAAGGTGCATGCATCTGAAAATTGCACAGGGACTAACTGACAGCTTTCTCTGTTGCCATAGTTCTTTCTCCTAGTGTGTGTCTCATGGACTCTTAATAAAGCATTGATCTAATAGGAAAAAAAAGCTCCAAAACATCTCTAACTGTGTCATTAAAAATGTGATGTCTCGGTGCACAAACATGTCAAATCCAGTCCTGACAGCTGTTTGGCCTGGACCGTGTGCCTTTAATGACCAACTGTGCTACCCAATAGCCAAAAGCTACTTCTCTGAGAGAAGATGTTGGAAGATGGTTGTGGGAACCATTTTCATCTCCCTGCCTGCTGATGCTGATGGCTGTCAGGATGCAGGCAGATCCCTCAAACTGGCTCACAGGGAACTGCTGAGCAAGGCTCTGACTGATGAAGTTGTTCACCTTGATGTGCTTTCTCTCCGACATTCAGCTCATGGTGGGTTGAAGTCTGTGCTACTGATGTTCTGCTGGTCCAGAAAGAGGAGAATGCTTTAACAATTGCATTAGAAAGTCCCTAATTTTCCCTCCAGCATGTACAGCATTTGCTTTGGGGAGGATGTTTCCCTATCCTCAGAAAAAACATTTGGTTACTGGATTTGTAGGAGACCATAATTTTTCTAAGTTATGCAAAGAAAAGCAGGCAAATAGTTAACAAGTTCTATCTACCAAAGTGGAATTGAGTGGGGCAAGTGAGGGCTTGTTCATCCTTTCACAGCACAGCTGGGAGCTTCTCAAAGAGAAAAATCACAAGAAAGGTTTGTTCTGAAAGTGGAGGCACACTGAGCATAGAGGCTGCCATGAGGCTGAACACCCATCTTCTTATACTCGGCTTTGTTCAACCTCATTTACAAACCATCAAATAAAGAAGATAAAGAATCTTACAGCACTACACTAAGGAAATATTAGGCATATTCCAGAAACACTAAAGGGTTGTGGCAGCAAAGTGTGCAGGGTTCATCAGACACGTATCTAACTAAACTGCACTTGGGGGAAATGTAGAGAGAACGATGCCTGAGGGGTAGGATGCCATCCAGAGGGACATGGACAAGATCGAGAAGTGGGCCCATGTCAACCTCATGAGCCTCAACAGGATTAAGTGTAAGGTCCTGCACTTGGATTGGGGCAACTGCCCGTATCAATGTAGGCTGGGATGGAGGGTTTGACAGAGGCCCCCTGGAGAAGGACCTGGGGGTCCTGGTGGATGACAAGCTGGACTTAGTGAACAAGTGTGGCCAGCAGGACTAGAGTAGTTACCATCCTTCTGTACTTGGCACTTGTGAGGCTGCACTGTGAATATTCTGTTCAGTTTTGGGCTCTCACACCAAGAAGGACATTGAGGTACTACTGAAACATGTCCAGAGAAGGGCAACAGAGCTGGTGAAGGGTCCATATGAAGAGCAGCTGAGGGAACTGAGGTTGTTCAGCCTGGGGAAAAGGCAGCTCAGGGAAAACCTCATCTCGCTACTATTACCAGAAAGGAGGTGGCAACAAGGTATAGGTCACCCTCTTCTTCCAGTAACTAGTCACAGGACAGGAGGAAACGGCCTCAAGCTGCTCCAGGGAAGTTTAGATTGGATTTTAGGAAAAATTTCTTCACTGAAAGCATTGTCCAGCACTGGAACAAGCTGCCCAGGAAAGTGGTGGAATCTCCATCTGTGGAGGTGATAAATTTGTGTAGATGTGGCACTTAGGGATATGGTTTAGTGGGACTTGGCAGTGTGAGGTTAGTGGTTGGACTTGATCTTAAACTTCTTTTTCAGTCTAAATGTTTCCGTGAGCTGGCAGTGTTTGCTCGCAGCCCAGAAAACCTACTATATATCCTGGGCTGCAGTGGGACCAGCAGATTGTGGGAGGTGATTCCACCCCTTTACTCTGCTCTGGCAAGACCCCAAATGGAGTACTGTGTCCATCTCTGGAGTCCTCAGTACAGGAAAGACATGGGCCTCTTGGAGCTTGTTCAGAAGGCAGCTAAAAAAATAATTAAAGAACTGGAGCACTTCTGTGAGGACAGCCTGGAGAAGAGAAGGCTTCAGAGAGACCTCGCTGTGCCTTTCAGTACTTAAAAGGAGCTTAAAAAAAAGATGAGGACACACTTTTCAGCAAAGCCTGTACCAATAGGACAAGGAGTAATGCTTTAAAACTAAAGGAGGATACATATGCATTAGATATAAGGAAGAAGCTTTCTACAATGAGGGTGTTGAAGCACTTGATCAGGTTGCCCAGAGAGGTGGTGGTGCCCCATCCCTAGAAACATTCAAAGTCAGTTTGGACAGATCTCTGAGCAACCTGATCTAGTAGAAGCTGTCTCTGCTCTTTGGGGGGGCTGAAACTAGATGAACTTTAAAGGTCTCTTGCAACCTGAACTATTCTATAATTCTACGACTCTGCTCTACTTACCTCTCTCCACTGACTGCAGGGGGACCCTGCAGAACTATGGATCAATTCTTGCTACAGCAATCCAGTGGCTCATGCTGAGCTTTGAGTTTCACTGAGTAGCCAGATAACCAGGTACTGCTACCCAGAAAAGGTGTTGGTGCATGTGGTGTTTGTGGGGAGATGGAATGGTGTGTCCCTCTCATGTCTGGGGGAGAGGCACAGCCTGCACTCTGCAATGCAGTCACAGGATTTTCTCTGAAAGTTTTGGGTTTTGAAAGCCTTCTGTAGCTGTCCCTTGGAGGAAGGGTGTGCCCAGGAGAAACGACCTTCTGGTGAACAGGTTTGTCTGCTCTTCATTGGTGTCTGGTGAGCGTCTATCCTGCTGCACCAAAGCTGCACATGAAGACCTGTGGGCAAATAGTTCATTCACCCACAATAGGCAGCAATAAGCAGGGCAGTTCATTTTGCAGGGACTTTATTTTGTGCAGAAGTGAGGTTGTGTGTTTTAAGTTGGGCAGTTAATTGAGAACCGAGAGCAGTTTTCCTGGGGCAATGTGCTTATTGGGGAAAAAAGTTCTTTAGAGAGGATGGTTGGCTTTATTTATGGCTTGCACTGATAGAGCAGCTTGCTGCCAAGGAGAGAAATCCCACTTTTCCCTCCCTGCACTGACACCAGCCCTGGCAGCCCTCAGAGCTGGCTCTGCTCCCCGAGTTGGCAGAGGCAACCTTCCTAAGTCCCAGGGGAAGAGAAACCGGGAGCAGGAGGACTCCCTGTCTGGGAGCCGTGGCAGAGGGAAGGGATCAGATTGCTGTTAAATCACATCAGCTGAAAGGTGCAAATCTCCCCTTGGAGAGGAGAGGTGAGATGAAACCTGCTTGAAACACTTTGTCCTGCCTTCTTGGTGTACAAAAACAATAGTAAAGCTGATATGGCATTATTGTCCCGCAGGACACACATTCACTAGGCAAGACGGGCTGTCTAAAATTCTATTTCATTCACTGCACAACATCCAATCTGTTTGGTAAGAAACATGTGCCAAACAAACATATAAATAAGTAATGAAGCACCTTTGTTACAAATAGGCACTGAATGTCAACGTTAAGGAAGGAAGCACAACCTTATTTCTCTAAGTGCCTTAATTCTGAGTGTTTCTACTGGGAAATGTGTCCTTTTAGATGTAGCTCTTAGTGTAATTTTGGTTTTGTTATGAGAAACTGCATCTAACAGAGCAATTTGCCAAACCAATGCCCAGTTGTGCCCGAGCTTATTTGTGAGTGCATCACTGTGGAACCCTTTGTCATAATACACAGTTGGGTGTTTCAGCGAATTGATCTGGTGCTGCTCAGCCCGTTTTAGCCAGCATCTCCTGCATCTCTCGTTAATGGGGATGAATGTTTGTCAACTCAGTAGCTTGCATTAGGTCTTGGGGACTGAGACGCTGAACTGAAGCATTTCTAGTGACAAGTAACCTTTTTTAAGTACTTTTGTGGATCAGATCTCAGCTCCTGTAAGGTCTTAAATAACCCGAGAACCATGAACTAGAAAACATACGTTTTGTGCATATACAGCATTGCTGAATCTCAAGGTTTATTGTTTCTGGATTATTTCAAACCAAACTTAGTTTGGCTGTAAAGAAAAACTCATAGTTGGGGCGCAATCCATAGGTGCAGTACCAAAAGGCAAAACTTGCCAGGGCTGAGGGCAGCATTCCCAGTGCCTGCTTTCCCTCTTCAGCCACTTGCCTCAGTATGAAATAACAGAGTGTTTTTAACACATCAGCAAGCAATCCAGGATTGGATTCATGAGCAGGAACTCAGCCGATGACATGAAGTACAGATTCAAACGGGCACATAGTGGCATAAGAGCGTCAGGAGTGGGTGTTCAGAGAGAATGGGCAGCCAGCAAGTGGTCTGGTGACATGAATGGAACCCAGCAAGGCACCTGAGGACTCGTCCTTCTGGAGGGCCCCTGGAGCCCCACCAGCCAGGCAGGACCTGCGGGTGTGAGGTGTGGAAGAGCTGCTAAAGGCACTCCCTGGCTGCAGGGTTTGCCCTGGGGTGATGTTACATGCAGCTACAGCAGGTCCCTAATAGGGGTATGGCAGGGGAGTCTGGGGGGCACTAAAGCACCAATAAACACCTTCCCCAAGAATGCTGCTACAGCAGCTTAAGCAGCCTTCCAGCTTCATCCCATCACCACGGACTACAGTATTGCTAGAAAGCTACTTTAAGCGTGACATACAAAAATCCTTACAGGCATCACCTATACTTTGATGAAGCTTGTATTGGGAAAAACCGGGTAACACAGAATTGCAGTTTTGCTCGTGATCCCGATTTCTTGCCGCAGCGATGCTGTGACTTGAGTCTGGGGGCAGCAGTAAGGGGCTCTCCAACGCTGTGATGCCTGTGCTGCCTGCTCCCAGACGTCTCTGTCTACCTCCATGGCTGCACTGGCTTCCAACCAGCAACGACAATACATGTCACTGGTTTTTAACACAGATGGAGTATTTATAGTTTAGGGCTTTTGTACTCTCTTCCATAGCTTAATTAGCTCTGTAATTTCCTGTAGATCTCCCTATACTTGTGGGAACAGAGGAGAATGGCAATTACTGTGGAAAGTCAGAGGCAGCGGGGGGAGAGGGAGAAAGGCAGAGACATACACACAGAGCCATTTCTTTGCAAGTGGTGTAACACAGAGATGGCTCTGAGCTGATGCCAGCAGAGGGGACTGTCTGTGACGAGTTTATGAGGGAGTAATGACTCACTTCGACTTCGGGAAGGTTCCCATACTGCATAGGGAGGAATCTCACACATACTGAAATAAACTTGCTTTAGTCTGCAATACCAGCACAGCCTGCACTACCAATACTTTCACATTTGCAGAGAAAGGATCTAAACAGTATCATAAAGGAAACCCGAACAGCTCTCAATGCCCTAAGGTAATCATGTTACAATAAGGGTTCAAAGGCCATATTGTCTGAGGAGCTGTACAAACATCAAACACCAGATCTGTGTGCTGAATGTAGCTTATGGCAAAGCACAATAAGAGAGGTGAATGGAAAAATGAGAAGTAGTGATACGGGGAAGGAGGTTCAGAGCAAAGAGTTCTTGAGATGCATTGCTGCCTTGGCGAAACCAGCCTAAGCAGCTCCCCTTCCCCCGAGCATGTATTCCTCACTTTACTTGTCTCCAGCCCTGGCAGAGGCAACCAGACCTAGACTGGTGCATAGCATGTTTATATCTCTCTAAAGGCTTCTCTCCTGACCCCTGTGAAGTACACAGGCTGCAGAGAACCTCTCATAGCTGTGGCTCTGCTGTGGCAGAGAAAGGGGCTATGACTGTAAAATTCAAGGCTGGAAGTTTGGATTTCCTACCACCTGAACATGGCAGTGCTTGTGGAGCTAAGCTGCTTTCTTGGCTGGCTTCTAGCTCAGTGTTGATTGAGCTGATTCTCAAATCCTGTCTCCCCTCAAAAATCTGTATTAGTATTAGAAAACTTTTATAGCATGATATGCATATATATATGCATGCAGGAATTGCCTCCCACAACACTTCCCTCTCATGAAGTGAATAAAACCTATGTACTCGTATTCTCACCTATGAGAAGGCACGAAAAGGGAGGTCAAAATAATTAAAATTATCCAAAAGTCACTATAGCAGCAGAATTTTGACAGCAATCCTGTCCCCTGTGCCTTGCTGCTCAACTTCAACCCTTGAACAGACACCTGCACCCAAGGCATTCCTCGCCCCTGCTACAGCAGCTGCCAGCTGAGTTAGAATTCACCTTTTCAGCAGATCTTGCTCAAGCAGTTATGTATTTTACACAACTGCTTTGTAATTATCTGCACAATTAAGGCATAGTTCCCTTCACTGCCACCCTTTGCATCCTCATAGGTGTCATTTAGAACTGGGGAGGTAAAGATTTAGAGAAGAGTTTAAGGAAGGTGAGCATCTGCACATTTATGAATGAAAGAGAGAGTTGGTAAAGTCATACTTGTCCCCAGGCACTGTTTGAAAACATTTTCGGGATGAAAATGAAAAGGCAGTTGCAGGCACAGGTGCAAACACCCTGTAGCAAATCCTTGAGCTAGGTCCAGGCTGGTATACTGAGCTACAGCTACAATTGTCTTCCAGCTTCCAGCTCATGCATCCCACGCGCTTTGTGGCTAAAACTCTGTGCGATGCCTGCTTTGCTGCAGACATCCCAGGCCACAGCTCTGTAAGGCAGCCTTTGCTTCACAAGTGAGTATCTATACATACACACACAGAATAGTGAGCCCTGGGACCTCTTCAGCAAACGTGGAACTGTCCTTGCACTACGATGAAAGGCCCAGAGACAAGCCAGAAGGCTGAATGACTGATGACTCTGCCCCAATGCCTTCTGCAGCTGGGCAAATGAAGGCTCTCGGCCTGAACATGCTGCCCCCTTTATGCTTTGCATGATGTGTGTCAACCCCCTGTCCTCTTCCTCTAGCTCTCTACCCTGACCATGGAAACGCCTCAGCCAGTGACATGCCAGACCTACAGGCAGCTTCCTAAGGCACAGACAGGGCCCAATGCACCTCAGGCACTTGGGTGCACATCGGGCACGGAGGTGGCACTTGGGCATCTTTAAGCAGCAGTACACAGACTGCAGGTGCCTTTGGGGGGCAGCTAGGCTGTGAGCAGCCCACACAGCTGGAGGGGGGCAGGGTGTCTTGAGGGGGAGGGAGGGGTGGGGTGGGTGGCGTTTTCGCCTTCCTTCAAGGCACTCTTTATATAGCTGGTTACATAAAGCTGTGCAATTTGGCTCCTGTTGGGAGAGAAATGCAAGCGTAGGAGTACTGGTACACCAAACTCGACTGTAAAAGTCATCTGTGAGGTTTGGGCTTTTTTTCCCCTATCATTCACCACTAATCTCTAGAACAGTCACTGTGAGATATTTAATAGAACACAGAATAACTTAGCAGTAAGCCATGGCATACCTCTAAAAGCTGAGCTGGCAGCTGAGAAATGGCCCATGTACATTTTTCCAGCCATCCCCATGCCAAGGCCTCCCAGGGGCAGTTCACTCCCTTCCTGCAGTGGGCGAACCAGGGGTGGGCATGACGTGACAGTGAGCTTGGGAAATGCCATCTGCTCCCTTCCCAGAGGAGCTGCAGTGGCCAGGGGTGAGAGAGGCCAGGGGTTGCTCCCCTCCCTCCTTGTTTCTCTAGTGCAGACAGCTCCTTGGCCACAGGGAAGGGTAAGCATGCATTTTTGGGCTTAGAACAGCAGTGGAAAAAGCACGTGGTGTGCATCGTGCCCGAGATGAAGCCCCGCTCTACTGTACCACTGCGCAGCTGCCGTCTCCTCCAGGGAACGCGTTTTCCATAATGAAAATCAATTGTGTTGAAAAGAGTTTGGGAGCTGTGCAGCGTAACATCACATAGAGATGAACATGTAATCGCGGCCAGTGCTGCATTCTGAGCCAATTACTCATTACACGGGTCACTTGCATCTATCATTATCCACGAGGGGGGTTGCACAGTGCAAGGCGAGGACGTGGAGCGGGCGGGGGCTCACGGCGATCACTGGGCACGTGTGTGGGGCTCCAGCATCTGCTGCAACAGCAAGGCTGCCGAGGCTCAGCCAGAAACGTACAAGGCTTTCACCTAACCAGCCCTCGGGCTGCTCCCACTTGATTGTTTGATATCAGTTGTAGTTAACAGCTTTGCAGCTGGCAATGTTGTTTCTGCTGTCTAGAGCTCCCAATTTCTCACACCCAGCAGGTACCTGACTTTCAGTGAGCAAAGAGCAACTTATGATGAAGATAGAGGCATTTTAAGAGGGCCTGTGGTAAAAGAAGGAAGAGCAGCAATTTTAAGCTGAAGGGAGGACAAGTTTAGATTAGATGTTAGGAAGAAATTCTTTCCTGTGAGGGTGGTGAGGCACTGAAACAGGCTGCCCAGGGAAGTCGTGAGTGCCCCACCCCTGGCAGTGTTCAGTGCCAGGTTGGATGGAGCTCTGAAAAACCTGGCCTTGTGAAAAGTGTCTCTGCCTATGGCAGAGGTTTGGACTAGATAACCTTTGAAGGTCCTTTCCAACCCAAGCCATCCCGTGATGCTACTCGCCCCTCAGGTACCCATTCAGCACATGTTATGCAGGCACAAGCTCCTCGGCAGCATCAAATCCTTACCTGGGCTGGAGGGTTTGCACAGCAGATGGAAGACCTGCCTATGCACAGGGGGCCCACGTGACTGAGAGATCCCCAGCAGAGGCATTTTCATATTGTGTTAGGGCTATCTCTTCTCACAGATGCTGGTTTCCTTAGTCCTGTTGCACTCTGAACCATGCCAAACTGGATTAAAAAAAAAAAAAAAGATGTGGAAAAGGCAGATCTGCTCTTGGACCCTAGATGTGGCTCCCTGTGAGCTGGCAGCAAGCAAACAGGGTGGCAGGCAGGGTGGTGGGCAGGACAAACACAGGGGTCAGTGAGGGAGGTGGATACAGCATGTGCAGTTGGGGAGTGGGACAGAAGCAGGGTCCCTGGATGGCAGGGAGCAGCCTGGCCGGCCAAGGGACCCTTACTCAGGTACTTTCCCAACAGTAACAAAGTAACCTACTTGGAAGGCGTTTTCCAAAAACAATTATTATTTTTTTAATGAAGTAAGACATCAGGAAAGCAGATCACCTAGGCTACAGCAAAGCATCAGAGATAACTTGCACAGATTCAATGACAAAAGACAAGAGTGCCTCAGGAAGCAACTGCCTGGAGGCTTCCAAGCTTTAGGCCAAGGTAAGTGAAGAGCATTAAAACCAGGGTGCAGCAAGAAGGTTACCTTGTTATTTGTAGGAAAGATCCTGAGAAGGTAAGAAATACATTAATAGCAAACAATGACAACAAGCAAGAAGCTGCAGTATCTAATTGCTCTTAATATATCCGAGCACTGCTTCTTCTGGAGAGAGCTGCTGTCTTGTAACTTCCAGAGGGATGAGCAGCTAACAATTTTGTTTTCCACACCTCAAGTGATGGACAGGGCTTGCAAACGTGCTGGCAAGGACAGAAGATGCAAATGGCATTGGCTTTCTCCCCCAGTGGGTGTCGGAGAACACAGAGGACGGAGCACTCCAGCGCTGGTAAATACGAACGGCGCAAGAGAGAAAAAGTCAAGGTACTGCAGCAGCGACAGCGCAGGGGAGGGGGAGCTGGCGTGTTCCAAACCTCTGATGTTGCCACAGTGAAAAAGGAGGAGGGCTGGAACGGTTCCTGTTGCTGGGGAACATCACTAAGGTCTCTCCATCCCTGTCAGCCACCGCCGGGAGGTGTAAAGTGCACTCCACCAACTAAGTGGAAATTGTTTTCTACAAAGACAGCATTGGTGCCAGGGAGTGAATCTCCTGCCTGCATTTTCTGGCACCTGTATCATACAGAGCAGGTAGGCTCACAGCAGAACTTCGCAAGGGCACAGGTCCCAAGCATTTCTTTACACAGCAAGAGTGAAAAAGTGACCATACTCTGTGCAGGCTCATGGCACACTGCTCTAGGCCATCCTATGAGACCTGACACACCAGCAGAAGGGATGCAGAACATGCAGCAGAGGCCACCTAGATCATCAGCCTACAATTGTACTCCCAGTGCAGTACGGATACATGCTTATGGTGCAGGGCTTAGGTGGGCATTTCCCAGAACCACATGTGGAAACAGGAGCCATTTCATTCCCAGCATCACGGAGAAGCAAGGACACTGTGCTCTTTAACCAAGGTTTAATCTGCAATTTTGCCTAAGCAAAATTGACAATGCACTATAGTGTATCTATAATACGCTGTAGTGAAGAAAGTGGCCTGTTATGACCATTGTAGTAGTTTCCAAGCCTAGTGTCTGCTAAATCAGAATTGAATTAAAATTTAATTTGCACTTTAAGGAATTCACCGTTGGTTCACTTTGACACAGGGTAATTGCCGGAAAGAGGATGCAAAATGATGTTGCTGCTGCCCACTCCATCTCTTCCAGCTTCTGGAAAGACAAAGGTGGTCTTTCCTTGTGTGTATTTTCCCTAATATCTTTGTCTTCGCTTCTCTTGCTGTTTGTTCCCCTCTTCTTCTTACTCCCCTGGCCAGGGGATCACCGACGGTGAAAGAAAATAATTGGGTGGGTGCCTTGCTTTCTTCTCGACATCTGAAAGGACATTATAAATAACGCAAAAAAACACCCTAAACCACCAAAATCCAGCCCCTCCTC
>VXBA01002392.1:1910279-1998915 GCA_013399895.1 Serilophus lunatus | reverse complement strand
AAACCCACACAATAAATGCATTCATATCTGCCTTGCTCTGGAGAGGGAAGGACGGAGCTCCAGGGTCCCGGGGCAGCCCCGCCGCGTACGAGCGAGGCAGCGCTTTGCCAGCCGGCTCAGCACAACCGGCTGGATGCTTCCTCGGGAGTGGGGACAAAAATGTCATCGCTGGAAGTACGACTGCAAAGCAATCCCGTGGCAGAGCAGCGGGCGGGAAGGCAGGCGGGGATCGAACGCACAGGCACCGTGCGGGGCCCTGGGAGTGGCCCCTTTCTCGCCCCGATCCCCCTTTCCCCCGGGGGCAGCGCCCCCTGCCGGCCCCCGCAGGAGCGGCTCAAGGGGCGCACATCGCTTCTGCGGGGCACGGCTCGGCCCCGGGAGCTTGGAACGAAACGCGAACCTCCTTCTGATGAACAGAGCACAATCCACGTAAACTGACCTAACCAAGGACACCTTACAAGTAAGCATGGTGAGGTGCAGCTGGAATACAGATTTACCCTCTTTCTACACAAGAAATATTTTTTAGAGGAAGACCAGTTAAAAATACCATACGGGATCATCTTTGGCGATACAAGGACGGCATGAGATACACACACACACAGATCAGGTGCACAGTGTTGAAGCAAAGACCCTGCTCCCCGTTCCCAAACATCAGCTCATAGGTATGTAAATCTTGAAGTCTGTGAACTGGATGTCGCTCAGGCAAAACTAAATTGGGAAATAGATACCTAACAGTGAGACCCTAGCCCCCCCAACTTTCTTTCACCAGATGCAGTCCTTCAGCTGACAAGAAACAGCATAAATCCATCTTCTTTTGCCACCCCTGAACCATCACTGGAATTGCTGCTCCTCCTTTTATGATATGGTCAGATGAAAGATCTGCTGCTTTTTGTAAGCGCATCAGTTACAGAACTTCTACCCTTCTCCATGAGACTGTATCAAAAGGGAGCGATTTTTCTTCAAGAACACTTGGTGTTTGTATGCTTATTCACAAAATTGAAGCCTGAAGCAGCTATGGGTCAAGTCACTTTGTCTAGTACAAGCAAACAGAAGCAAGTTGTAGATGTTTAGGTTTTCTTACAAAGGGAAATATCCAATCCTTGGTTTAAAAGAGCCAGAGCTGCCCAATCATCATCATTTTTGTTTGAAAAATTCGCTTCTAACTTAGAGGGACAAGATGATGTACAATTCTCTGTACTATTGGGAAGAAATTTGAAAGAATGGACAGACAGCAGCCCAGTATTTTTAAATTAGTATCACCACTATCAACAAGTGTTTCTTATAAGCATAGTGTTCATCATGATTTTACCCAATACTGCACTCAGCTAGCAGATCAAAGGCAGCAGGAAGTTAGGAATCACTGATTAAACCGCACTAGGCAAAATATTTCCCTGGGAAGTATGATGAATGAAAAATTAAAAGACAGTACAATAGTATTCTGGGCTTTGAAAAACATTCAAGAGAACAGAAATAGACAGTAGAGAGGAAACGCTTAACAAAGACAAACCATTTTATCTGCAGGAGAGAGGGCATGTGGCACTCACTTATGTAAAAGCATGGAAACTGATGATGCTGGCAGTCAAACAGGAAGAGCTGAGGTTATCCTTTCTATTACTACAGCTACATAAGAGAACAAGAGAATCTTCATGAAAGGGTGATTTGAGTAGAATTAAAATAGTCCTTACAGGGAATTTGTGAGAATGGTAAGAGAATGTAATAGTGCAATAAATGACAACAAGTGAAAAAAGGTTTTTTTATTTCTCAGTGTTTCTCCACTGTCAATACTGTCCTTTTGCTGCAACACGTTGCAAAAAAACTCTCTGCCTTTTCCATTTTAAACAGCTACAATATTTACAGGCTGTTTCCAATGACACACGCAGACACATACGCACTCACAGACACGCAGGAACATATATCCCTATCCCTGGCAAGGTAACCATTTGCTGGTAGAGGAAATACGTATTTTCATTGTCCATTAAAAACCAAAGCCATCCTCTCATTTACACTCCACTCCCCTCTCCATTTCCTAACCAGCAGCTATTGTCAAGTTTTTGGGGGTGTCTGTGTAAGAAGTTACATATCCAGCTGTTTGATTGCCATCTTCCAAAGTTGTGGCTAAAGTGTACTGGGGTTATCTATTCAAACTGTACATACCAGAAGTCAAAAATTGTTCATAGTCATAGGTTTGTGACCAAGTGATGTAGGTATACTCCCAAAATCTTTTGGGGCAGCCATCTTAATCACCTTGTTAGAAATATGCATATCATGCTGGGGTGAAACAAGTCACATGCGTTACTCTCCACCAAGGTGTTATGTACCCACTTTTTTACTAAGGCACCAGAATTACCAGTGTAATTTCTGAAAGAGTCCAGCATCACTGAATGTACTGCATCAGTTTATCAAATAGCAAGCCAGACAAGAACAGAGTAGATGCCTATATAATAGGTATAAAACTCCTTAATAAAATTAAGTACATAAAACCTGTGGTGGTACAACCCCAAATTCAATATAAGTCGAGTAATATTGTTAGTGGTAATAACTGCAATCTACCCAGCTCCATTTTGTGAATGGAGAGTGCTATAACTGAGAAAGATCTTTAAAGCAATGTCTTTGTATCTACACTTCTAGGTCGTATGGTGGTGTGTGCATTAACAGAGAAAGCTGAATCCAACTGTAAAGCGTCTCTTCCCCCCTCCTGCCCAAGTCCAGACAAAGCTTTATGGCTGCTTGCCAAAATTACTACAAGGCATGCACCCACGCCACAAGTCTTCATCTGTCACCTTACCAGTCATCCAGGCTTCTCAAAGAGTTCTTCAGTCCCCAAGGCATTGTGAACTGGGGATGAGGAATGCCTAGTGATAAACTGCACACCTGACCAGAAAAACTGAGACCACCACTCAGACTTGCCAGATGTCCCAAGCAAAGTGGCTGCAGGACAAACATGGAATTACCTCAGAAAATAATCATCATCTTCTCCAACTCTGAAACCATTTCATAAACGCTGAACTGAGAAAGAGGCTCCCAGAATCCATCACTAGTATCATACAGCTCAAGTGGTGCAGAAGTCTAGGTGTCATCAATGGTGTCACATACAGTTTATGTTTTAATCAGAGCATTTAAAAAGATTCCACAGAGAAGTGAAATGGGAAAAAGTTTTTAAAAAAATCAGGTAATCATCATTTTTACTAATGAACATAGTCTAATCAATGGGGTTTTCAAGCATTTCTCTCCATATGTTTTCAGGAGAAGTCAGTCCTCACCTCACACATAGATACCACCTTTAAAGAAATCTGAGAAAAATAGACTGGAATCTACCTGAAAGCTACACCAGTGGGACTTAACTGGAATGTTCTTACAGTAAGAGATTATCACAATGCAAGTGGACAGAGTAAAACATTCATCTATATAGGTCTTTCATGAAAACATGTTAAAAAATCTACTCTATGGTAAGATCAATCTGGACTGACAGGACTATTTTGAGAACACCCATCTTTTCCATCCTCAAAGGAGGAAAAAAGTATTACCCACCAAGACAAAGGCCAAGAAAAGCTAAAAAAAAAAAAATAAAAAATTAAATTATCTATGGAAATCTCTGTTCTAGATGGAGATAGATCTATCCTGTTGGGAGTTAGAAGAAAACAGACATTTTTGTCACTTGGACACTGGAAACCCAAGACACAAACTCTGCAAAACAAACATACAACCACAGATCATCTTAAAGCATCCAGGAAAAATTCTTAAAAATTACTTTTCCAAAGCCTTATGAAAGAGTGACATTCCAACTGGGTGGCTTCTGTTGAACAGATCTGGAAAAGGTATGAACATTATGTGAATGGCTTCACAACATATGTTTGTTGAGTATCTGAATGAAAGTATTAACCTGTTAGCTGGCCATATTAAAATCCATCTCCTGAAGGCAATACAACAAAAGCCGTAATGTAAAAAATGGAAATATCAATCAATTCTCTCTGCCCCTTAAAAAAAGGCCTGTCTTTCCCCATCTGCTGTTTGCTGATCTCATTCCAGGCAGTTACATATGCTCTGAAATCTCCACATCAACAAACCATTAACTCCTATCATGTCTATTACCAGCAATTGACATTGTCCTTACCTTGCCCTGAAGAGAGTGAGAGATTGTTCAGGGCCAGGGTTAACATACTGAAAGTTGCTTCAGTTAAGTTAAAAACCAAAAAAACCCCCAAACAACTATGTATGTTGTTTTTTTAGTAATTTTGTTTACCTCTGGGTTTCAGTGTAAGAAAAAACAAAACAACCACCATGCAACTAAAAATGGGGCCTTATTTTCAAAAAAATTTGTGTTTCCAAAATTAAGCAATATTCCTAGTGATACAGAAAACCTGAAGGGTTAATTAATTGAAAGGGTATTTACCTGAAGGGAAGGACACAGAATAAAATCTTAACTAAAACATGTTCAATTCAAAACTTAGACATTTTCTTCATTCCTGATGACAGCAGTACCAGACTGCTAAAGAATGTTCATCTGTACTACATTTTCAGATATGCAGGAGATGAATTCGACTACACTATAATGTGTATATATGATAAATAATTTTGCTGTCCCACAGTTTTAACTGTGGCAGATCCAGAACTGTGCATTTATACCATGATGAAATGGGACTGCATATGGACAAACCAAATAGTAATATGCAATTATAAGATGCACAGTATTTTGAGTACAAGTTTGCATAGTATATGATGCAAGCACAGTCCCATAATCGTTCACTGGGAACAGTATCTAGAATTGACTAGCTACCAGGCACACAGACTTACCCTTTCACAGCTAGATGGCATACAGTGACTTGAGTTAGAATACCAATGTTTCTTAGGTAGCTGTTCCTTCCTTTTTTTTTTTCTTTATCTTATCCCATATAATTTCACTTTTACACTAGGTACATAATGGACAATGTTCCTCTGATGTCAGAGAAATAACTACAGTAACCTCTGTGGAATATCAGAAGTTGCTTCTTGTTACAATACATATAAAGAAGCGGAGGTGACTGGGAAGAAGATGGCTGCCCCCAAAAGCTAGGACTGTATGCAGTTTGTCCAGAGAGTCCTATATAATTACAGGTCAGAAATAGGAAACAGTCACAACAGGTACATTTTTTTTTCTTACGGATTAAGAAAAGTGAATCATAGGAATTGCAAGTCAAGAACAAACCAGTTTCCCTCTCACACTCCCATGATAGTTCTGAGTTACTTGTTTCCCTGAATACACACTTTTAAAAAAATACAATAAAACCTAGGATATGTAACACATGAATAATTCAACTTCACAGTTATAAATACTCAAATTACACTTACATAGAATATATAATCACAGAAAATAAAATTCAAGTCATAGAAAAGAATGAAGACTAAAGGGAAAGAAAAGGCAAGGTGGTAAAAGTGATACAAGTTTAGGGCTGTGCCTTCTTATAAGAGATCTTTAAAAACATTAATCAAGTTTTGTTGTATTTTTTTGTCGTTTGGGGAGTTTTGTTGTTGTCACTTTTTCTTTTTTAATTGGATAGAATCAAAAAAACCTTCAAGCATCCACAAAGACGTCATGGACCTGCACCTTCCCCCTACAAAACTATAACAACTGTGTCTGCCAGACAAGAGCCAATGAAACAACACAGCCAGCTCGGGGTATAAAGAAGCAAAGTAGCTATGGCTAGTGAAGGGAGGACAGATAAAAGGTCATATATTGGGGCCCACTTTAAAGCTAGACATGTTGTACAGGTTTGAGGTTCCACTGCCACCACAATAGAGTCTGATGTAGTACAGGGATACTCAGGTGCTTTTCTATGTCTTTGTTATTTTACCATTTATTGTGAAGAGGATGCAGCAAATGCACTTGTACGAAATACAGAACATAGAACCAAACCCGTGGCACAGCCCTTACCATCAACATGTATATGGAGAGGGAGGGGATTAATCCCAAAGGCAATTTAAATAATGGTATTTTATATACTTATATTTATATATATAAATAAATGTTCTCAGCAATCTCAAGGTTGTTTTTAGTGCATTGCTGTAAAAAAATTAGTGCAGTTCTCATTAATGTTTAGCTCATAAGGAATAAGAATCTATACATCTGTTCAGTCTCTTCTTGCCACACCTGAAACCCTTATGCTGTTTCACCAAACTGAAGGTTTGTAGTCAATGTCTTTAAAATAAGGTGGATGAATTCCACACACTCTGTGACAAGACATGGCAATTTTTGGCAAAACAATTAGAAAAATATGAGGTGCTCTGATCTTAGAACTGAAAAGTTTGTTGATTTAAAGCATTACGCAATGCATAACAAAATTTATAAACAAAAAGATATGTCTCAACAAATCTATCCTTCATGCAAGTGTTTCTTCAGCAGCTAACAACTTAAAAAAATTTCTTACACTTGTTTATTTGGGGAAAGGGACTTAGATAAATCTGTGTTTCAAGTCCTTTCCTACAACCGGATCAAAGTTTCATGTCCCAGGAGCTGCTTCTTCTGGACCCTTCTCTCTTCTGAACCACTGGAGAAGGGGAAGTTTCAGTCTCAAAGAGATTTACACTTCAGCCCCAAGTTCGAGGACTCCAGTTTCAACAACAGCAACATATTTATCTTCAATTTGAACCAGCAGGATGGTTTTATCTATATGTGACCGACTACTTGGATCTCTGCTGCAAGGCACCCAGCGGTGAATCACCTGGGGGGAAAAAAAACAAAGTAAAATAAAATGTAAGCTCCACAGGGAGAGCTGCCATATCCAAGTTGTGGCTGATAATTCCAGAATCTTACATTTTTTTTCTCCTTCTGCCCTGTTAGTGCTATATTGACTTCATTGCTCATTTTTCAGTGACAGCATACTCACAGAGAAGCTAATTGTTAAGTCTTGCTGAAAATCTACATCATAAAATCACAGAATTGTTTAGGTTGGAAAAGACCTCTAAGATCATCAAGTCAACTGAGAACAGTCTGCTTACCTGAGAACAGATAGTCTTTGATTTAGATTTCAGCAGAGACAATTTGATCCAAATCAGAACTGAACAGTTCATGCAAAGTGAGTAACAATTTAAAAAAGGGCACATGTACAGGTTTAGATATTTTGATGCTCTAGCTCTCAAACTTAAAATACCTGTGTTGTGCAGCACGTAATAGCATGGAACTGCAGTTTATCAGGATGTAAACTACTGTATCCTGAGTCAAAAGCCCTTGCTCTAGTTTTTTTCCTACTCACTGTGAATGTCAGGTTGAGTAATTTAATTTAGAAGCTCAAAGATAATTTAAAATTAAAAATATTACAAAGAGGAAGGATTTCAGAAAACAGTGCTACAAACTACCATCTCACACTCAGTTAGATCTGCAGAATTCAGGTACTTTCATCTGCTGCTCCCAAAAATCCTGCCTGATATTGACCTTCAGAAAGTCCCTTTTCCACACAAGCCCTTATACAGCCTTGCATGTCTCTGCTCAGCTGCCTCCATAAAAATATACCCTTAACCCCAAAGAAACCATAAAGATGCTCCAGTAACATGATTTTAAGTATTGTCAGCTCCACAGAAATAGAATTACCTCAAATTTTCCAGTTATGGGAAAAGAATCCTTCATTCAAAACAAGGTATGTCAAAAAACAAAACTAATTTTTACAAAATTGAAGACAGTACAGGAGTTCTAAAGATAAGAGTTCTAAAGTTACGGGTGGGGAAAACAAGAAGGAAAAACACAAGTGATCTGCATCTTCCAATATCAAACTCAAGAGATCCACTTAATCTTCACTAAACCCAGATCCCAATTGCTTGAACACTAGGTGAAGGAGTTTCAGCTTTGTTCACTGCATGTGATCTATGCTGCATTCACTGTGAGAACATGTCAGCCAGGGAAGCACGGCATCTTCAGTTCTCCCTTGAAGCAACAACATGGTATTTAAGTCTGACTTCAAAGTGTGTCCGTATGAACTTTTTACACAGCTGTATGGAATGAGGCCAGGAATATTCTATCCCCAGACATATAAAACATTTCATAACGAAGTCTCAAGTACTAGAACCTCGTTCTCCAACTTAAAACTGGTGCCTTTGAGACAGCTAAGGGCTGATGCCAAAGGCATCAGTGTGACAGCTCCTTGAAAACTGTGTATATGCAAAAACTGTATATAGATTAAAACTCAGCACAGCCATACCCCACACTTACCATCTAGCATGACCAGCATTTATTTGGTGCCCATAAATGATTGATAACATGCAAAATGATGTCACTAGATAGTCAAGAGGTGATAAGAATCTCTCGGGAGGAAAGTGGTTCTTCTATATGCTAGTGTCAGGTACCATAGAAAGATAACACCGAGTATATCTACCTCAAAATCTGGAAAAAGTAGCTACATTACAAAGAGGACTGCTAAATTTAATTTCCTTGAAAAACCTTATCATGTCTTTTTGCCTTATATATACACTGTACTGCATACTTAGCAAAATAAAAAGCAAAAGTTAGAAAAAATGCTTTTTTCTACATAGCAGCAAAGTTTTCAACTACTGAGTGCTGAACTTCTTACTGACAGCACTGACATAAAGCTTCATCAGGTAAACTGCTTGATGAGCAGCATCTCAGCAGATAAGAATCATTTCTGCCTATCTGCAGAAAGGACCACCACTGCAGGATCAGAAGGAAAGACTGTCCTAAGACCTAATGGCTTTACTGATACTACTATGTTTAACCACAGGCAGCTGAAGCAGATAGTGGAAACTGTCATCAAGTTAAATCCTCTCTTCCTAATCACATACCAGATAATCTGGTGCTTTCCCCCTTTCTTCTTAGGGATGCTCTTCTTAAAAAACCTGCCAGTACACTGCAGCAAAAATAGATGAGAAGCGTTCAGCACAGCAGCTTACTCTGACCTTTGAATCATCTTACCTTTCTGTAACTTCAATGACTGTACATGCTGCAATTTACAAAATACATTCACAAACTCATGAAAAAATTGTCCAATGACACCAGGCAACAAGGCATGTTTCAATACAACCTTTCACAACATTCCTGATCTGTAATAGTGTGTCTAGACCACTGTAACTGTGAATGTTTACAACTGCATTCTACTCCTAGGTGCTACCTACAAGGTAACCTTACTATGTCAAGAGTGAATTGACACAATTTCTTCCATGAATACCTGTATTTCCAGGGCCCTTCCTTCACAAACATATACCAGCAAGATGAACCTGGCCTACACTGTGTTACCAGCATATTGCCATTTCTTACCTGAAGCTGGCACACACATCCACAGTGATGTGGACTTCCAGATGGCAAAATCCATCCCCTGAGTCCAATTTATAAATAATGCCTCCAACTGAGGTAAGCAAAGACATTTCTTCTAAACTGTCAAACCCAACATATTCTAAATGAAAATATGGTTGTATTGATGAACTACACAGATAATGACAATGACTCTTCCAATTTTTATCACTGAAAGAACATCTTTATGGACAGAAGGGTCTAAAGAAAATGTACACCTCAGTAAAAATCAAACAGCTTCAAAGATAGATCTAGGGTTTTGTTTTTGTTTTTTGCCTAAACTGGGAGACAAGTTTCCTAACTAATGCAGTAAATTTTTATAAAATTCAGATGTAAGACTCCTAGGGAAACAACATAGTATTGCTAGCCATTTCACGATTGCACTAGTTTTAGAACAGACTTCCTTCTCAAAGGGAAGAAAATACCTATCAAATATAATAAAGAGACATATAAAGAAAATCTTATTTGGCTCTTTTTTGATCAGAATAACTGAAAAAAAACTATTAATCACTCAATTAATGACTCACTGGTAACTGACCTTCTGTATTTGCTCAGGGATTGACAGTTTAAAGAAAGCAAAATGAAAGTTGGATGAATGAATGCAATGCCTGAGTTCATGACAAGAGCTGAAAGAAGGCAGGGAAGGAGAGAGGGTTGACAACATGTGAAACATCATCCTGCATCTTTTGCAAAGAGTTGCATAAATACCTCTCTGCTTCAAATTAGGATTCTAGACCTGCTCTTCCAGCAAGAGTGACTGAGGACATCTGCTGATCTAATTTACTGCACCCATCTTTGGCCTTGACATCTAGGCAGACTGACATACAATCAAGACACTGCATTTTTTAAGGTTAGCTTGTCAACTAAGCAAAACTTACATGGCCTTCCATGCCTTCCTGAGGACTCCAGTCTTTCCAGCTGTTTCTTCCAGCTTTTAGCCGTATCACCTCATCTGGCCACTGCAGCTCTTTCCTTTTTGACACGTTGATCCCCTCCAGTACTTGACTGGGATCCATTAACTATAAGTAGGAATTGAGTTTGGACTGTTAGTTCAGCCAAAAATCAAAAGAAACAGATAAACTGTAACCTTTTGCATACTTCCAGATAACTGACTTTAACCCACTAAGATTGATTTCTGACCCATTTAGTGTTGGAAACAAGCTCCAGGCTAGGAAAAAGCCTGAGCACCACTGAGTTTAGAAATTCGGCTGTGGTTTCAGACACAGATGACATGGTATGTCAGTTCACTGAAGCAACAGCTCTGTTTCCCTTTCCCACTTCTTTCAGTTACACTGGCTCACAGCAGAGTCTGGGCAGCTAGCACAGCATAAGCATTGGCAGCATACAGTCTAGTACCAGGGAAGAGTTAAGTGATGATGAGCTGTTACAATTGGTTCATTATTTCTTACAGAAACACAGCCTTGGAAAACTTATTGTTGGGCAGAAGTAGTATTTATCTACTAGCATGGTTAGTTGAGATCCACCCTGTGTTTTGAAGCAAACTGGCCTTTCCACAAGGGAAGCAGACAACTCAAAAAAATTCTTCCTATTTAAGGACAGAGAGAACTCCATAATATCTACTATCCACGGACATATGTCCACTTAGCCTTTATCCTCCTTACACAGAGGAAGTAAGTAGCTTTGTACAAGGGCCCTTGCCTGCAAACAAAAGCTACAGTACTAAAGATAACTCTAAACTGAGAGGATTATTAGCAATGAAATCATGTTTATTATGATCTAGCCTATTAAATAAACTTCTTGATGTTTCCCACTAATACAATGCCAAAGGCATGTATGTAGGGCTAATAACACCAGAAAGCAATAACACAAATTTCTGGATTTTCAAAAAACAAGTAAGGCTGCCATGATTAACTTATTCAATAGTGTACTATTTGCTGCTCAGTAAACCCTGACATGGCAATAATGAAAGAATAAATACATATTAAAGTGAAAATGAGTACTTTTATACTTTTGTGGAAAATCTACCTGGCTTCAGAGAAAAAAAACTAGTTGTTTTCTACACTGTAAATGAAGCTGTTTAGCTTTACATGCTGTAATGTACAAAGGCAAACTAAGTATGAAGTGGAACTGAGTTCCACTGATTCTCAAAGCTGCACTACAGCAAAACACAAATGATGTAAACCAGGAGCATGCAGGAAGGCTTCTTGTCCAGAAAACCTCTTCCTGACATTAGTTCCCCAAACATCACACAGAAATCGTATATCCAGACATTCCTACAGGTACATGTACTTACAAGTAGAAATTTCAACAATGTAGAAAGCAAAAACTAACAAAAGCATGTGGAAACATTGGTTAACTTGTTCTTCTCGACTATTCACCTGGATTCTGTAAATAACATCATCCTTTTTGGCTTGCATTTGATTTGCAGGGCTTGCATTGCCACCTGACTGGGTTTCAGCTGCGCTACTCCCTCCTTCTGTCCCTAGAAAGCCCACAAGGGCATGCTGTTTACAGGCTGGGATGCTTTGGCTGGAGCTGCTAGAAGAGGGCAGTCCATGCTGCACGCTGACCCCAGTCTGGCCAGTAGGTTCCATTTGGTTCACCATGGAGAGGCGGGACTGGATGGAGGACGGGAGGTTGCGGAGGGATATCTGACTGGTGGAGGAGCGCCGGCAAGGCACAAAGCCTGTCGTGGATGTGCGGAGGGATGAGTGACGACTGCCGTAGCAATAAGAGGAATGGCTAGCTACTGAGGCACGGGCAGGGGAATGTCTGACAAGGCTGGACTGCACAGAGTGAGAGCTGTGACTGGTGCCTAAAAGTAAAAGATACAGAATTCAGGAAAGGTTGATAAAGCCTCTCACACACACTAGATTGCTGACACACAAACATTTTAGTGCACAGATACACAAAACTGATTGGTCTAATCAACATCATCTGAAAAGAGCGGTATTGCAAAAGACCTCCATTGCATTTCACACAGCAGAACGTTTAAATACATTCAAATTATCTGATCTCAAAATTCCATCTTCTGTTCAATTCACAATCCTGCCTGACTGGCAGCTTGAAAAATGCTTCAGTTTTGCTCTTTCAACATGAACAATTTTTTCCTTAATATTAATACTATTAAAGTCTCCCATATTTAAGGCAGTAAAACATGTCCATGTTTCAAAGTATTAAATATTCTTGCTTAATATGCTTGACTGTACATTCAAACTTTGGGTGATAAAATATGTTAGAACAAACACTACTTTAAAACAAGTTCAGAAGAATTACACAAAAACAAATTGCAGTTAATGAGCATTGGTGTCACTGCTTTTCCTGTGGTAAGTCCTTGCAGATACTTCTCTACAGCTGATAGATCTAATTATGTTCATTCAAGTACACATACGCATATTTTGTGAGTAAAGGCAGTGTTTGAAAAATTCTGAACTTTGCTGTTTGTCATGTCCCTCACTACAGATGACTATGGACCCTTAGATAGGTAGGATTCAGCAAGAATAATACATATACAGTGAAACAAATTCTCTATTTAAGTAATCAAGTCTATCCCAAAAAATGACAAGTTTAGCATTCACAGACAAAACAAAAGAAGTGAAAAGGTTCAATCTCTAGAAACACGCTATAAAAAGTTATATAATACATTTTGTCAGCATAACTTTACCCCTTTTGCTCAAATCTGTTTGGGAACTTGCATTGCATAAAACAGTACCATAGTTTGAGATGGAACCAGCAGTTCTTAACACAACATAAAATGACATCACTTTTGCTTGCTTTTTCTTTTAACTTAGGCCAAAGAGTTCAAAGGTCAGTTCTGGCTATAGGACTGAACTTGCATAAAGTAGTTTCTTTGTTTAACTTTACCCAGAGTGGAGGGATGAGTTGGTGGGTGAGCTGCAGGAAAAGTTGGGGGATGAGGTGCAACAGGAGGATGCTGTACTGCTCCAGGTCCCTGCCCTGTAGTTGCATTCCCTCCTCCTTGTGACATGCTGCTCTGTGACTCATTGATAGTTGCATTATTACTTGTGCAGGAAGTTCCACCTCCAGCATCTGAATCTTCAATATTTCCACCACTATTGCAGCCAGCTCCACAGCCTTTCCTTAGTCTGAAAACATAATGAAATTGACACATTAAGTCAGGCCTCCTAATCATCACGATTTTATGAAATGCCTTATGACAAGCAAAAAGCTTTACTCAGCACAGTCCACAGCACTCCCTAAAATCAGATAAAACTCGACTTTATTTTCTCAGAACATGCTTTGCAAATATAAATGCTGCTTTCTAAGAGACTGCAATTTTCTTCATGACAGCTATTCAGTAACAGTTATTTATGACAAGTCAAATGCTCACTTAAAATAGCATTTAAAAACTATGCCACCTCTGAAGCACAATCAAGTGATAAAATTCTAAATCTAAAATGCTGGTAGAACATCCTGATTATTTTGTAACTGTTTAGTAACACTTAGGCTGCCTAACATGCTAGTCATACATACTGCTATATTGCAAAACCTTTGTCTACTCAGAACAGCAGGAAAAGAATGTTTGCTAGATGTTTTTTAAATATTATTTGCTTCCTCTTACCTTCAGTAATACACTGAACTGTTTGAAGCATATACTGACCATTCAGATAGCAGGTTAGCTAACATTTTCCAGTGTACCTAACTGCAGTTTTTTCACATTGATTACATTAAAAAACTTCAGATGGACACAAAAACCAGAGCACACCTCCTCCTCTCTTCAATTCATACTTTTTATTTTTCTTTCTGTCACACTGAGTGCTCCTTTCCAATTTTGTTTGCCCCAGGATCCAGGACCCCAAAGCACACCCATCTTGGCTCCAAATACTGTTCTGTGTCATAGTTTCACCTGTTATTCTACTGAGTTGGATAAACGGATGGCAACAGGAGACCAAGACCTCAGACTGCGTGAAATGTGGCATACTCTGGGGTAAAACAGCATGTTTCGTTTGGATCCGCTGAATATGTCTAAGTTAAATATGACCAACCAGAACAGCTACAGGACTGTTGAGACTATGACACCAGATCCTGAAACTGGTAAGAACTGGGATGCGCATTTCTGAATGTCACACACAGCTGTCACTGTTGTTTTTGGAGCCCCAGTCATCAGGGGCCAGAAGTTCAGTAAAGCAGTAAAGACCACAAGTGGTTTGACCCGGGCTGGATGCCAGGGCCCCGCTACAACACAGCACAGTAAGTTTGTACTGAATTACCCAAAGGTCATGTGGAGAAATTATTATATTATCATCATTCCAGTTATTTCTTTTGGCTCTGACATACAGGATATTTACAAGTACTCATGAAATTTTGAGCAGCTAAAGCTTGCGTTACCATGTATGAGCATGCCCTAACATGATTATCATCACTTTCATGCTAAATGGGCCAGATAGGAACCCTACCAAACAGCCCTGATTCTATAGAGATGGTATTTGAGAATGCAAAAGCAATGGTACCAAAAAAAATACTATGGAAGTTGCACTGTCTCTCATGATCAGATCTAATGTCAGCACTCAAGTTGTAGTGCTTGCATTTTGACTTTGTCTTCTTTCCTCTGGGCTCTCATTTACATAGTTTGTTATGTATCACTCAGCCTTGAGGACCGATTCTGTACCAAAGCAACTGCCATATGCTACTGATGTGCCCAAAATAAAATTCAAGGTGTATTTATTTTTATAGAAGTGAATATAATAAACCTAGTATACAGGCCTGTGTCGGGCCTGTACAGAACCAGTTAATGGAATACGAGAACATGAACACATACTATTGAGAACTCTATTTCCTCAGCTCACCTGTGCCATGTAGACACTATGAAGTTTCTGATGTTCCCTAAACTGATGGCTCCCCCAAGAATGTCCTTTAGCTGTTCATGACTATCTGAATAAGAAGTAGTCAAAGGTGAGACATAAATTGGGTATCCAATTGGCTGGTCACAAGAGGAGTTAATCATGTTTCTCAGAGCTTGTTTAGCATTCTGGATACTTCCTCTCTCTGGATTACGATTACGCAGGAAGACAAGCTCCTGCTGTTGTCCTGCCCACAGGCCACGCACACATTCCTTATTCACCTGCAAAAGCCAAGTAGAGAGGCTGTGTCAGAAAGTGAAGCAATGACAGCATGTGCTGACTGCTGTGCTACACCAAAGCCTTTGTAAGCACATGCAATATTGCACTGCAGTACTGCAAGCATTCCTTAAACAGGCTGAATTTGTGGACACAGGCTGCAGTGAGAATAAAGCAAATCTAAGAACAACATGATACATATTTTAAGTCAGAAGGAACTGATTTTCTGATACAATACTTGCATTGCATGAGAAGAAGCATCTCTAGCAGTAACAAAAGAGGAAATATATGTGTTGAGGCAGCAGTGTGGTATAGTTATTGAAATACAACACACTGCCACTTAGTGAAATATGCATAAAGCTTACCTTAATGACCCTGAAACTGAGATAGCGCTTATTCAGCATAATGATCTTATACTCATTGGTGCCATCATCCATCACGTGGCGCAGGGCAAGAAGGGAAGGAGAATTGGATAGAACTGCACTCCGCCAAGCAGGGTCCCCTTCATGTGCTATAACTAGATTTTCTTCATGGGTTGTTATAGCTTCATAAAGGACAGAAGGATCATCATACTCATCTGGAGAAGTGAAATGATCCTGTTTCCAAGAATATATGTTTGATAAGATATGATTAAGGATGTAATCACACACAAAAATCACACATTTCACACCTCAAACTCTTGAAATGATCACTGCATTACACAGAGTTAGACATGAAAAACACCAAATATCTACTTCAGAACACTGTTAAAGATAACCAACCACTTTTCCAACACAGGTTCTGCTTGTTTCCTTCCTTTTTTAACTTAAAAACAAAATGGTGGGACAGACTTGTCTATTACTGATTCAAATAAATTACTAGGTGAATTTTACTCTAGACTTGAATCTATTTATACTGCTTACAGAAGCATTTTAGTTTTAGCTTTTCTTACTTGCAAGCCTCCAGCTGTAAAATACACAGAAGCACTGGTTATCCACTGAGACTGTATTACATGAAAATAACAATATGAAGAAAAATAGTATTTACTATTAAAAAGTCCACATTAATACTTGATGACAGACTATTTTGGCATCAGATACCATCAAGACAACTTACATTACTACCAGTCAAATAGAAACACAAAAATCTGCAAGATCAATTCAGTGTTAGGCCACACTACTTTCTGGTTCAAAAAGGACTGTGGGTCCAACTTCCAACACTGGCTGAAGCCTGGATATGCTATTGTACTGCAAGTGAATAAAAACCTTTCACAGATTAGTACAATAACGTTCAAAAAACCCAGCTTTTTTAATTGTTAGAGTGATCTGTATTTTTCTCACTTTTCATTCTCTGGCTTAATTCAAGCCCATACTGCACAGTAACCCTCTGAGAACACTTCAGAGTTGTTGAAGTGGTACTTCTGCTGGTTTCAACAAAGACTTTGTAATTATTCTGCTTTGCTACATGTACTCCTAACACATACATTCCGCTAAATTCAGAGTTTGCGTTACAGGAAGGAGTTGAGGCAATCACTGCTAGCTTTGGGCGACTTCTAGACTCTGCAATGAAGGCCAAAAAAGAACCTTTAATAATAATTTTTAAAATGTAATTAAGATTTGCCTGCTTACTATGATTTTCAAGCAACCTATTCTAGAGTACAAACATTTCCCCACTTCACGGAGCGCTTATCACTAAGTACACATCTTCTTGTACTTGCTGAGATGAGTTCATACATGCACTGGACTAAATTAAAGATTATAGTGAGGGTGAACAAAGACAAACTCTGATTGCAGTTTATTGAAAAGTAACCTTCCCATTCTCAACTGAAACCTGTGATTACAACACTTCAAAGTAAGAAGAAAAACAACTCCCGCTGGAGGAGAGAGTTGTGCAGCTCTGAATACATGAACCTTGTAAGCCCATTACATATGTGTAGAGGGAAAATATCAGAGAAGCTGTTCATAAGGGAAATATCTCTAGGTAAGTATGAAACGGGGCTTGACATGTTCTCTGATCTCCATTTAATGCACTTTTCAAGCTCTGAGCATAAACAGCATTCTCTCTCTTCCTCTGTATCACCTTCCACAATAGCTATAATAAATCAAAGGACAAGACATGATATTCCCTCAATTTTCAATTGTCAATCTCTATCACATACCTTTTATTCTTATCCTCTTTTTTCTCTCTCCCAATCACTTATTTTTAAGAGAACAAATGTACAGAAATAAAAAGAACCGGACAGACCTTTCTGTGTAATCTCTTACCTGATGTAATTTAAGTGACATCCGAATTCCAGGAACCACTACTTTCCTCAGCAATTCCATGTCAGCAAAGATCCATTCATCTCTTATTGAAGATATCCGGAAGTCACCCTTAAAAAGGGCATGCAGACCATACAGGAAGGATTCCAGATTACTGTTGAGGGGAAGAAATAAAGAAGAAAATAGCCCAAATATTAGCAGAAATACAAATACATCCACAGTTATCACTGAAAAGAACATAAAATACTGAGCTGCACAGAAAGGCACACAATTCTTTTCTATAAAAATAAGCTACAGGATAAGAGAGGGAGAAAATAAGCAGAACTTGGACATTACATGTCTACATGCACTGAACGAGCCATACAGAAAAGACTATTTACATGGACTAAATAGGAACACCATAAAGATTAAAAACCTTCAGAATGAAGTCAGGCAAAGAGAAAACTTATCAACGTATATAACACTTTGGACCATTTAGAGGGTATGTAACTTGATGTGCATGCTTTAGTACAAACAAATCTTTGCCAACTTTTCATGCCTAAAGGCACTGTTTTCAATTACTAAGTTAACTTAAGAGTGAAAAATCAAATATGAACTGATCACTTTGGCAACTGCGTATCTGCAAGACCTTCGGGAGGCAATTTGCTGGTATTTAAAAGAATTAGTCAGCAGTTGACCTGGAAGTGAAGTAGAACAAGTTTTGAAGTCAGTACCCAGCTACCAATAGCTTCCCCATCCAATTATGCTTTTTATTTTCTTTTTGAAACATCACCTTAGGATTTTCTGAAACATGCAAGTTTATTTTGCATTGGATTTCTAAAGTTGAAGCTGTCAGTCTGCAAGAAAGAGGTTGCTATATGACAGAGTTGAGCCACTTGCCACAGAACCAGCTCATCTGTGAAACTTATCACAACAGTCTGATCTAATGTCCACCCAGATATGAGTTCTTCATATTAAGAAACTTTCCTCTTCCTTCCCCTTATTTCCATATAGGGCACCTACTTGGTGCAGGAAATTGAGCTTACTTGTAAAACTTGGTTCCACTCCCACCCCACCCCGCATTGGTTATAACCAGCCCTTTTCTGTACCAGAACCCTCATCTTACACTAGTTCAATAAAACAAGATGCTCAAATCCAAGTTCTCCCTCATTTGCATTCCTTCACTTATGTTTCATTTGCTGTTGTAATGAAGACAAGTTACATAGCAAATCTGTCCAGTTTAAGGGGAAGACGACATTCATTACCCATTTCTGTTACAAAAAGGTATTCATCTAACACATAATCCAGGAACTCAGAGGGATTTTGAGGATGAGGATCTTACAATCAACAGCATTTCCTTACCTAGACATATGATGTGAAGCTGTTCCCAATGCTCTCCTCCCCAGAACACACAGTCCATAACACAATGTCACTAGGGGTGAGTCTTTACTTGAATCCAGTGGCTTATAATAACAAAAGAAAAAACGGTAAGTTGGGTGAATGGAGTAAGGAAATCATCACTGAAAAAGATGGGTCTGCCAGAAGGCATAAATGACCCAAACACATAAGCACGCTTGAGTTTGTGAACTGTTATGTACCCACCACTCCAGTTATTCTTAAAAAAACAATTCTGGTTTTAAGTCTGAGCAAGAGTTTTCCAAGTACTTAAGAATACTCGTAAAGGCAAACATACATTTACTATTGTTTGAAGTAAGACAAATTGTAAACTGAACAGATGCGTGCTACATTCCTCATGGATACTGTATATCTTGTAAGCAAACTATTGATTAGCAAAATTGCAGGGTTTAGACAAAAATATTTTCAGTGAATACAGTGGATTCTAACTGGCTAGGAGCATTTAACACTAATTTAACTCAAAACTTCCCTGGACTACATCTGTAGCCAGGGCAAACTCACCTTCTGTTCAAAGCCTGTAGTAACTACATAGCGTACATAATGCCCTAGAAAAGGACATCATTCAATTGAGAGACTAAATCTGATTTTTAATAAATACCCACAATCTTCCATGGAAGATTCTTGGAGGGAAACAATTTTCTGTGGCCGCAAGGCATTAAGTCATACACAGGTTAAAATGGGCTTCTTACTGATCTTTTACCTCCAAAGCAAAACTGAACTCGTATGCCTTGGATCCTTCATTACACACAATTCTCAATTATATCCCTGTTACTTTATTCTCAATCAATTTCTGCTTATTCACAAAGGCAACACTAATTTGACTAGACTGTGCAGTTATTTTGTAAATAGTAAGTTGTCAAGGCATTCCTCTACAACCATACTCCAAAATCCTTCCACCTCTAGAATAGGAGAGAAGAAGAAGTTGAATGTAAGATGATAATTTTCACAAACCAAGAATTCTGGTGGCCCAAAGGAATGGTATAGTATGATCACTATGAAAGAAGCAGTCAGTCTTACAAGCTGGTAATAGGTATTTGGTGTTTTAGAAGGGTTTGTTTTGGCACTTCTTTAAGTTAGGGTTGATTTGCTAACAGACTTCGAAGCACAAAACATCAATCATATAAACATACTCTTTTATACCTAGATAAACGCCTAAGATTCAACTGACTGATTTGAGCTGGCAAATAAATTTCATTAATGAACTGGTTAAACCATACACTACTTAGAGAATTTATCCAATTCACATCTCAGAAGTAGAAGATACTTCAACTATACATATTTATTTTAAAAATCAGCATTAAATCAGGATGCAAATCAAACAAATAGGGGAAAATGAGACCACCTTAGAATAGTGAATGGCTTTCCTCACATGTCCATACTTACCTTTTCTCTTCGAGAGCAGCAATATTCTATCCAGTTCAAATATATCATACAGAAGCTCTCTCTTGAGATCCCTGCCAGACGGTGGTCATAATCCTCATCAATATTGGGGTTAAATGTTGGGTCGACATCGACATAATTGCGGTCTGTGCACAACCGCAGTCCTTCCTGCATTGTCTCATTAGCTAACCATTCCTCTAGCTTGGGGGATGTTGTGACATAATAGATGATTCCCTGAAACAGTAGTAAAGAACAGGCATGGTTACTGCAATTAAAAAAAACCCAGTCAGCAATCTCAATTGTTTGCATTATTTCCCTGACAACGAACAAAACGGATTCACAGCATTTCTTTACTTCACAGGTGCAACAGATTCACACAGAAAACAAAACATAGATGTTATACAGGAGTGTATTTTGAAGACTGTCAAGATTTCTGAAGCCTACACCAAAGGAGTAAGGAAAGGAAAAAAAAGCATGTGACAGGATCCTCACTGCAGAAAACAAACACGCAGAAAATATTATCTAGTTACTACGGAGGCTTAGATATTTAATTTCTAAAGAATTCTCAATAAAATAGTTCTCAAACAGAAAGCAGTTTAAGACCCTTGTGCTGAGGAACACAAGAACTTGTTGTAAGAAAAAGTACCTTGGAAATATTTTAACCTGAAAATTTTCATCTCTGTAAAAGAAAGTAGCTTATGAAAGACCTCAGTTAGTACACTGATTATTTGAAGGGTCCTCTTAAAACTGTAGGACAGGACTTTCTTTTCTAAGACTCAAAGATGGGTTTGGACAGCTTATAAAGACCAAAGCAGTTTGGTTTTCTCTAAGAGAAAAACTACAACCAACTATTATATTCGGGTTACAGTTTTCAAGTTTCTATTCTGGCTTAAGCTTGGAAGTACCCTGTCTCTGATCTAGACTACAGGGTCATTGTCCTGCTCATGCACCAAAGCACTGAGCTACCATCAGTACAACAAACTCTTTCCTCCTTTGAAGAAGGTGTTCATACATCCGTAATTACCATCACATTCTAAAGTCCTCATGTAACAGACATCAGAAGTTAGGGACATTAAGCAGTTCCCAGGTTGAATCCAGCCCACCTCCCCTCAAGGGCTGTACTGATCTCAATCATACCTTCACATAGTAAGTAGTGAGAATTTTCCGGAGATCAAAGACTTGAAGCATGGAAGCTGCACTGTTGTCAGTGATGCTGTAACCCTCCAGAACATACTTTGTCACAAGCACTTCCCAAGCCAACCAACGTTGCCCAAAGGCAGCATTAAAGGAAAGCATGTGAGGAAGGTGGCCTGGTTCACAGCAACAAAAACCTTCATCTTCCTCTACACCTTCAGTGATGGCCTCTACTTCTCGTTGCTGACAGTAGGTTCCTTAGGAGAACACAGAGAAAAGCACAAAGTGTTAAATGTTTTATATAATTGCTTTAATGTGAATTTATGTTGAAAAGAGTTATAAAAATCAACACATTTCCAATTATATTTTTAATAATAAGTGAACTATCTGCCAATGAACACAAAAGTTTCGGGTAGCCTCATTTATAACTCTAGGATCACATTTTAGTTGGGTCTAACTAAGAAGCAATTATGGCAGCCATGTCATACTAAAATGGAAAGAGGGACTTGGCATTAAGTCTTGTAACAAGTGACAGGTGAATCAAGAGGCCTTGCAGCCCATTTTAAAAACAATTAATTTACAGGATGGAACTGAAAAAAACTTCAGTTTACAAAGCAGAAGCCCACTTTTTAGTACACACAGTTAAGCAAGTCTAAGACACTCACCTCTGAATTCAAGCCCCCTCAGCTGGAAGGTGACCAAGCCATTTCCAATCTCTATAAGGTGTACTAGTGCATTGAGGTAGTCAGAGGCTAGGATGAAGCAGTCCCCAGTACTGTAGTTTCCCCAGCGACCCAACAACAAATCTCCACATAAGCTGTGCTGAAGGGAACGGGTCAAATGTTCATAGAAGATAGAATTCAGGTTGTTATCATCCGAACCTGGTAGGAAGAGTGGATTTGGGTTATCTGAATCTACAGAAAAACATCAAGCTTAAAATGTCAGTTATCACTTCACATTGAATCCTACATTCTTGTTAACAGTAATGTTGCTTCAAGGTCATACTCCACTCCCCACTCTCCCCTCTTTTAAGGGACAAGTACTCCAAATGAGTGCCAAGTGACATTTCTATTTCGAACCAATTTTTTTTCTTAGTCACTCCTCCATTTTCCAAGTTATTTCAATTTCACTCATGCATCTCCCATCAATCTATTCAAGATAATAAAGTGCAAAAAGAAATGAGCACAGAAGCATCTCAGTAATGACTGCTGTACTGGTCTCATCACCACAATATTGAGACATCCTGAAATAGTACCTGTCCCTTTTTTAATTACCCAAGAATAAAAAGTAAAGCACATTAGCACATACTGCAATTGCAAATAAAAAGGTAAAGCAAGAACACAGAGGTAAGGGTGAAATTAAAAACTTGAGAGTCTAAAGAATAAAGCAAGAGATGGAGGAAATGTAACAGTAGACAGAGCAACAGAAAGGCTGAGGAAGGTTGGAGAAGATCAGAGAGCATACTGATCATGAATCCTACAAAATTCTCATTAAAAAATGTCACTATAAGAAAATCTACCCCTCAAGAAAAAAAAGAAACCCACAATCCACTATCACTTCCCAAAAAAAACCCTCTGAAAAAGCAAAAAACCTCTAAACCAACCACCAAAATCAGACTTGGAAAGCTACCTGGATTCCGATCAAGCTGCGAAGCCAGTCTAGTATTTGAATGATCCACACGTTTTGTGCTGAAGAAAAATAAAACATATTTAATACAAAATATACTACTGTAAAAAAATCTAAGGAAAAAAACTAGCAATATAAAAATTGCTAAACAATATTCCCACTGAAATTGTTTCAAAAAGTTAATTTTACATAATTTTGTATGCAAATATGCTGCTCTTCTCATATGTAAACTTATTTTCTGACTATGAGAGCATTACAATACCTAATATTTGTTCACAGTAGATAGCTATAGAATAGTCTATAGCTTCAGAGATATATGCATATACACATATATTTTCTTAGGTAGATATAAAGCTTTAGATGTGAGAAAAGCTTAAGAACAATTAAATTAGCACAGCTGCCATTCCAGCAGACTTTACTGAAAGAACAATCTTCAGACAGTTATTATTTAATTGTCTGAAGTTACAGCCGTAAGTGTTTAACCTCAGATTTGGAACATTGTATTTAAACTGTTCTAAAGTTAGAAATGAAATATACTCTAACAACAATAATGAACTTAAGAGAAATAAAAGACGTATAACAAGACACAAAGATTACTTTCCTACGGATCCCACCTTGCCCAAAAAACTATTTACTTTAAGATTTTTGTATTGAGTTTAAGCCAGTTTTGCTGTGAGCTAAGCAATTATGAACTCTGGTAAAGTACACTTATGAACTGTTCCCCAGAACCTTTTCATGCATAAATCCACTTTCTGATGAAAATTGTACTTCACAATACCATAATTTTCAATTTTAAATGTGCTATACACTAGTTCTCGAGGGAAAAACCAGCAAAAATTGGTGAGGTCAAAAAACCAAAAACCAACAACACCCCCAAACCAACACATTGAGATGTATTTACATTACTAAAAACAAATGACACAAACTTGAAATATCTTTTCACCTACTTGTAGTCTCTTTCCCAGAATTTGACAGGCCTGGCATATGAAGTGATGAATATTGCACTTCCCAGAAACGGATTCAGTGGAGTAGAGAAGAAAGCTGACACAGCTGCTTGGACAAACAACATGGCAGAATCTGCAGGATAAGAGAATTAAGGAAAGAGAAGCAACAACTACTTTTTTTTAAGCTTCTGTGATAGTACTCAATACAGCAACACCAATAAAGGGCAAGACAAGATTTCTATGAATTTCTATGCAGTAAAGTGTCTTGGCAGTATCTCCAGCAATTAGGGGATTACTTGTGTTTTTAAAAATACATGAAAATTTGGTACTAGACATAGCAGTCATTCAGGAATTCTACTGGGAATTCTAACTCAACACTTCATTCAGACAAGCCTATAGAAGTTTAAAATGCAAAACTCAGTAAAACCATGATTAGTGACTCCTGTAAAAGAAAATTACTTCAGAAGAAAAGCTGTGTCATTTTCAGAATGTATTATGCTCAGGAATTATGTCAGGATTCTATTTCCTACTCTATCTGCTACTGTATAATTCATAGCATTGTAACAAGGCAGAAAGCGGGCACTTTTCTGGTAAATACTCACTAGACAAACCTGTTCCTTCATAAGATTTACCCCATGATACATAATCCATTGTAAGGCATTATTCAGAAGTTATAAATAAATTACTTCAGGAGAAAGCCTGCATTTTCAAAGGATACGTGGCACAGCAAAGGGCTGGGCAAAAGCATGGAAGGCAGATCCCCATGTGATCTGCCAGGGAGCAATGTAGGTATATACAAATCTCAATTTATAAAAGAGTTCCCAAAGCTACAGGAGAAAAAAAAGAGAAAAATTATTCAGTGATTTGGCTATGAATCAATACTCACGCAAACATCCTGAGAATTTACTGATCATCCTCGAGTTCTTAACGGTCTATCAGAAACCTTTAGACTTACAAAAAGGATGTAATTATCAAAGCAAATAACACAATATGCACTTCGTTGTTCTACTAACAGAAACTCAGGAGATGTTCAGAAAGTTTCATATGGCTTCTCAAGCCAATAAAATGCTTCAGGAAACAGAAGTTTTAGCTGCCTTACAGCAGCATATCAATTACAGTACAAATAAGACAGAGGATCTGCAAGATTACCTATCAGTTAGGAGTATCTGATAACCAAACTACCCTTTGGATAACCTGAAACATCTAGGAATAGAGTTAAAAGTTACCTTGCTGAAGAGTATGGACATGAAGAAGAGATCTAGCAGCATGGTCTCAGTAAAACTTTTGTAATCAAAAGTAAAGAAGAGCACTGTGAAAATAACAGTGACATACTGGCACGTTGGGCTACTGAATGATGAACGCAGTAACTTCAAGCCAGCTATTGTGATCATTAAAGCACCCAACCTGTGTAAGAAATGCACACAAAACAGTTACTAACTGAAAGGGATTTAAGCATCACTTAAATTGTTGCTGTCATGAAACGCCAATCTCTTCAAATTGAAGGTTTAGATTTAGGTTTGCTTTGGGAACTGGAGGGGTGGTTGGCTTCTTTTTTTTAACAATAACTTCAGATTTGTTTTTTCTAAAAAAGGTTACTATCCAAGTCCTTTTATTAGTATTCTCAAGACAATCGATGTTCAGAGATTAGCATTAAAGAGTGCCACAAGCAAAAAAATTACGAGATGAAATATCCTTGTACTCTGAAAAGAAATTTCGTCTATTAATTTAGGTTAGAAATACTGAAATGCAAAAAAGGCTAGATTAATCATCAAGAGGATGTTAATGAACATTGGATTATCATTTTCTGCTCTAGTTTCTACTGGAGGATCTGCAATTTAATTCTTTTTCCAGAGATAGCAACTGACAGATAAAATTGTTTTAAAAAACATTCAAATAATATAATGGCAATATCCCCCTAAAAAGTGACAGTGATAATGAACCTAAATCAATAATTTACAGGATGCAGGGAATAAAATGAAAAAAAGCCAACAAACCCACACCCCCAAAAAATCTAATATGATGCTCCTACCCCAATGCATACTCCATTTTGTTTCAAGACTTATTTTTTCTTCTGTTCTAAATCAATACAACTTCAAATCCAAAAAGTCACCTGGTTATTGTTTCTTGGAGGCAAAAAACCACAGGGCCTCATTTGCTGAGACAGTAAAATACACTGCCAGCAGATCATAACAAAGGCTCAATTTAAGCAGTGTGCAATTCTATTTGGATATGGATTATACTTAGGGACTAGAAGGCCTGGGGAATTCCTTGATGACAGAAGAAAGCTGTAGAGGGGCTGCAAGCTGGCACACCAACTTGGGGAGCACATCTGAAATGTACACCTGATAAAATACCAGAACATATCACCAGTATCTTGAACTTGGGTCTGGATAATCCTATTATAGACTCTGAAGATAAACAGAGAAACTCTTATCACACTACTAGATAATTCTACAACCTGCAATCTTTACAGCATATGCTCTGAATTGAATGAAGTGACTTTATGGGAGTTTCTAGTTTAAACTTAATGGAGTATTACAGTTTTAAGTCAGCATGGCAACTTGGCTTTATAGGGGCTTTCAAATAAAGAAAACCTTTATTTATTCCTTGCCTTGGTCTTGAGACAACAGCATTAATTGCCCTTCCATTGAGGCCAAGAACTCACTATTTAATTTCCCATCACAGCAGACATACTCAAGATTACTTGACAGACTTTTCTACTTACTCAGTATCCAGTTTCTTTGGACTAGCAATATTCTTAGCGCTGCTACTAAGCTCATTGAGGACTATCAGTGGGTAGATAACATTCTTCTCTACAAAAAGGAGCCAAATGTGAAGTTTCTCAAACCACATAACATGCGCAGCATCTATCAAAGATATATTAAAAAGAAATCAGATAGCACTGTCAAATTAAGCCAAGAAAATAAAGATTCTTGATCCAAGGAATTTGTGGAGCCAAACACTAACTGTATTCTCACACTAAACTTTTGTAGTTTTATTTAGCTAAAATAAAGAGAAGCTCCTCTTAAGCTACTGTCACTAGCCCCAGTAGAATTTCTGCACTGTTCACACAACAATAAAGCTACTTGCTTACTGTACATGGAAGGAAACAAACTGAGTTGCCACCTCTTCAATAATTTCAACTTGGCTATTGATGAAGCTGTTTGACATTATGCATTTTATCTCATGCAAAAGGATATTTTCCAACCATATTCAAATTGGAAATCCTTCTGGTTTACAATTTCACAATACAGAAGAGCCTACCTAGCCTGCCAACACAAATGTCTCACGTGAGAACTTCTTTTAAACATTCACAAGAATTGTGAAGTATGTTTCAAATTAGTGCAAATTAAAATAAGAAAATATATTCTACAATATAGTCTAGAAGAGCCTATGTCAGAAGTTATGTATGCATCAGTTTTTAACATAAAGAGTTAAGGTATCCTTGAAAGAGGCTAGAAAAGGGTCCACTGCTTTGTCAGTGCTACGAGTGACTGCACATGTTTACACAAACACTAGCAAGAACTGAAGTTCCCTTTCCACAGCAGAAGCCATAGCATGAATTCTCTTTAAGTTACGAGGACCAAACTGGAAGATGTTACCAACTCATATTTAACACTACCAGCTATGACTTCCATCTTTCCTGAAAACACTACTGCTTAGGGAAATGCTGAAGCTGAACATCATCAAAAGGGCATCAGCTACAGCTTCTCTGGGTTTATAGTTTAAAAATTTAAGGCATATAATTGCACTTTTCACTTCTTCCAAATAAAGTTTGACACCATACTACAACTGCTATTCATAGTTATCTATCTTTACATCCAATAATGAGAAAAAATTGCACAATTTAGACACCGATTAGAAGATCACACTGAATTGCTGCTAGAAAGGTAAGAAGTTCATGAAAAAATTGTCATAATTCTCTCCTCCTGAAAGGAGCAGAATGATTTCTTCTCATTACTGTCTTGACAACTAACCGAAGTGAAAAAATAAAATAGTTGCAGTTGTTTCCACACCATTTTTGACAGAAATTTCTTAAGTCTACTGTTAACAGTAAAACCATTCCAACAGTGAAGTCCCCGCAACCTATCACAGCATTTATCAATACTGAAAAACTGATCAGTAGTACAACTAACTTCATCTTTTCTGCAGCCTCTGGGCAAAGAATTCATGAAAATGTAAGCTTTAACACAAACTGCAAGCACATGCCTACACAGATAAACTATTAAGACTGGTCTCTTGGTATTTTACACTATTTTCTGTTAGACACATCAACAAGACTATTAAAAACCAAATCCATGCCAAGACAATCTCCACCAGCACTCATCATAGCTAATCCTCTAAAACATCCAGAAAGTGAAACACATGCGATCTTTATGAAAAATTGAGGCAACCATTAGCACAAACCTAAGATTTTGAAGACTGTGCCTTAAGATGGAACTGCTCTGTGATAATGTTAGAACATGTATTACCATCACCAGTTAAGAGCTGCATAAACCATCATGGAATCAAAACTTGAGGAACTGAGAAACTAAGACACTTGTAGATTAGAAACTTTTTTTAAAATTCCAGCAGTGAGAAAAATAAAGAAAAGAGATTAAATTTATTAATAGGTCACAAGTCAGTCAGCCACTATGGGAAGTTCAAAAAAGGGTAATGAACAACACTTACTTCGGACTTCAAACTGATGGTATTCCTTGGTTTTCAGCAGCGGGTGAGAAAAGCAATGCCAAGGAAGTTGCTTTCGGAGTTGAGGGAGAACATAATGGGTCACAAAGCCTACCGTACCCACCAATGCATAGAGAACATAACTTAAAATAGGCTAAAAAGAAGAATTGAAGAAATTAAGGTTTATGTCTTATAAACAATACACTAAACTTAACATTTTCCCAGCATCTAGGCAGGTGCTCCTGTAATACTAAGTTGTGAATGGATTCCTTCATGAGAGAGCGTACTACCAACTTCAGGATAAAACAAGAAACTCTCAGGAAAAACTCTCTGTATTTAACACATCTTCAAAGTTGAAATGTATTTTCAAGTAAAAAACAGTATACCAGTCTTCCCTCACAGTCTATTGCTTCTGACCCATATGCATTTCATTTTATCAAGGTATTATTCTCCAAAGGCTGAGCCAAATTTACATTTCCATCTGCTAGATAAAAGGAGGTATAAGCATAAGCAAAACCAAATCATTAATTTCATGTTCTCTTGAGAAGGTAAGAAGTCTCCCACAAGACCAAGTCCTTCAATAAGAAAGCAAAAAACACTGCAATACTAACATGGTATGAATGTTGAATTTCACAATAATGCTTTCCATACATTAAAACTTTTTCTAAATTCTGTATAAGTAATAGCAAAATTGAGATTGCATTATCTTGTCATAATCCCTTTGTGAATTCTGTGAAGCCTAAGTCTTTACATTAAACAATTCAACTGGTGAAGAACATAAAGGCAATTTTCTCAAATATGGAGGAAAGCAACACTTGGGAGAAGTATTGAAGTCCAGCCATACAACAGAAGAGATATGCCTCAGAAAATACTAGTTCACCTGCTTAGGCAGGGCACTTTACCTGAAAACATGAAGCTACCTAAATGCATGTGTTTTTTATAACTGTTTCTTAAATTTAGCTTTATGGAGCAGCAGAAGGAAGAATCCTTTTAAAATACATCCAAGAAATTTTTATTTGCCTGACAAAGGTGTTCATAACCTAACCAGTGGTTCCATTACAGGAATGCCAAAATAAGAAATTCAGTAATTGCAACTGTTTGGATAAACGTTTTACTTAAATTCAAGTACAGAATCTATTCCCATGTTATCATCAAGCAGGAGGCACATATGACATTAGCTAGGTAGACTGACAAATATAAATCTTTAAACCCAAACACCCTTGCAAATAACCATTCCAGTATAGGGGTACTCCCATATACTATAGCCTACAAACACACATGCTAGCATGCAACTACTGAGTCAAGGCTTAGCCCTTCAAACTTTTAAACTTTGTTTTAAAAGTTTCATTTTTCCTCATTCCAAAATGATCCTGATGCTACATAACTCAGGGAGATGAAAAAAAAAAAAAAAAAGGGGTGTTGTGTGTCAGAGGCTAAAATAGAACTCCAGAATATAAGCAGAAAGTAGAAAATAATAGGCAAAGATCTTTTAGAGCACATAAGGGTGAAGAACTTCAATCACATACTTGTCACACTATATATTTAAAGACCATCTAAAACGAGTCAAGACACACAGTGAACTATCAGGATAGGCTTTATATCACACTAAAGTATTTACATACACAAAGGAAATGGAAGATATGATGCAACACCTTACCTGCAAAACTGTAAATACTGTACTGACGTGAATCGCAAAGTAGAGCACACCAATGACTACACACACAATCAGGTCAGACTGCAATCGTTCACTCTGCAGAGCCAAACAAAATAATTTGAGAAACAAAGCTAATATTTTCAACTCTTAGAATCATTCAAGTTGGAAAAGACCTCCAAAATCATCAAGTCCAACCTTTAAATAACTTGTTAACACACATACACAGTAACACTGAAATTTGATGAAAGACTTTCAAATTATGCCAATGTTAATTACTTTCACTGAAGTTATCAGAAATTTTGCAAAACAAATCTTACAGCTCAGAACATAAGTTCAACTAAGATGCATATCCTTAGTAGGGAAGGACAAATTAATATACCAAATGTATTCTTTCTCTCCTTCTGGACTGAAGAGGTGGAAGGACTACCCCCTGTAAAGCCTTGACAGAAGAGCTGGAATGGACAATCAAAATTCTCCTTTATGAGCTAAGAATTCCTTAAACTACAGGGCAATTAAGAGCTCTAGAAGGGTGCTGCTTAGGCAGAGCTGTCAACCACATGAAACAGTAAGGCTACAATGAGGCTATAGTAATAACACTATAACCCTTTTCTCTCTCTTTTGCAGAATGGTAAAGGATAGCTTTGGAATGACACAGAGGAATGAGTTTAAATTTTCCATTACCCCTTAAAAGCTGAAAACACGCCATTGACAGCAACCAAAAAACAGAACTAGTAATTCCAGACGTGGCCACAAGGGGGCACTTAGGGCCACTGCAACGCACGTATTTACAGCCCAGAAAAATCAAAGGATTATCTTATTCCAAAATGTGCAAGATAATTACACACAGCAACTATTGCTGCTTAACTTATCGGGCTATAACTTTCTTTTCTTTTTTTAAAAAAACCACTTAGTCCTGTATTTAAAAACCACTGAGAGAAAGACTGTATCAAAACTCTCGGTTCCCCTGCCCCTTGGAGACTTCACATCACACTTCAAGAGCTAAAGAGGAGCTTGCAGCTCAAATAGTCATTCTCTCCTGTTAAGCACTAAAAGAACTGGAGCTTCTCTGCTCTAAATACTTCCTTGCAGTTCCACACACTGCACCTCATCATGCTTGTGCCTGCTGTACTACAAGAAATCCAGTTTTACCCTTCCTCCCCTACAGCTGAGCCCTACACAAAGCTATAATGCTTAGCCTTCTTTTGTACAAGTTAAACACACTAAGTTTCTTAAGTCTTTTACTTATTGCTACATTGTATGAAAAAGAAAAATGTTTAAGTATTCCTACTTCCATAAATGCTTAAGAGTGAATTCATACTAAAATTTTGAAGTATATGTTTAAGTAAATGGAATAGATTACATCTGCTTCCAAAGCAAGCAAACAACAAAACACAGAACACCCCAAAAAAACCCACAAAAAGCCCCACAATATTTCCCACCAGTTTTATTTCCGTTTCTGGAACAGCAAGCACAAAACTCCTCCTCACATTATTAGAAACACTGAGTTTAAATATAGTTTTCCCACCACTAACTCTTTCTGAATAACTTCTGTACAACAACAAGTATAATTTATTATCAATGAGCCAAAAGAAAATCCTCAGTGATACTTGACTGAATTCACACTAGGAAATTCCAATTCTTTCATGTCTATTTAAAATAATTTACAATTGTCATATGAGCATTATATCCTTAGCAGCACATCAGTTCACCTGGAGACAAACTAAATGCTCCAGTAGCCAATCTGATCAGCACCATGGTAAGTGATAAGTGTGAGCTAAGCAAGATCCAGGCTGATGCTATACAAACAAACATAAAGCAAATGCCTAAACTGAAGTAAAAAAAATTAAAAAGCCTACTTACCACAGAATTTCTAAGCTTCTCAGGTAAAGGATCTTTTACTTCAGAGAGAGGATCCTCAGGGTTTTTGTCTTCAGAATTAGGAAAAAATTTTGATTGCACTAAAGAGCTTAAAGAAAGAAAAAAGAAAACCCACTGAAAAGCATGCATTATTCCATGTGGTTTTAGAAGAAAAACAAAGCCAGAAGTTCTATTACAAGTTGATCACAAGAAAAATTAATTCTGGTATACTAATGCTTTCACACACATGAGCAAATTTACAGGCATCTCAACTACATAAAAGAATCAGTTCTGTTGCAGAGAATGACCAGCATTAAAGCATGGCAGTCATATGTTTAAACAGCAGTTTCTCTAGTAGCAACAGCAGTAATTCAATTTTAAGTGAAGTTCTAAGCAATCATGAAACAGAACTTGAATTGAACAGAAAAGCACAAAATGTAGATGGGATCTATTTGTTAATGCCAATTAGAAAAACACAAATTCATTGATTTAATTCAAATTTCAACACCACCAAAAAAATCTATGCTGCCCTGATTAATCAACAAATTAGCCTTGCTGATCAAACTACTGAATTCTTAGCAGGCCTTGCTGATACTGCTGATACTAAAGCCCAAAAATTTTATATTTAAGGTTTCACAAGACCATTTGTGGCATTACTAGCCACTACTGATTGTCTCGCAAACCCCCCACGTTGTTTTTCTTGCAAAAATCCTGTGTAGTACAGAAGTATTACTTCATTTTATGGACAGGAAGATCACTACTGATAGAGCCCTAGATCTTTAAAGGAAATTGCATATTGCCATGTATTACAGTGCTTAACTGTGCCACATCTGGCTAAACAGGTGAAAACTCCAAGGCAAACAAGCACCCAGGCTTTAATACTTGGAAAGAACAAAAGAACTAGTGGTATGAGGTCCTTCTCCCTAGACAACTGAGCAAAGTCAACTAAAATCAGAGTGATAGGACAAGGATTAGTGGCCAACCCAAAGAAAATAATTCTCCTCCTCTATGAACATTCATGAATCACTAATAAAATTGTTCACAGAAGAGGTCCCTCACTAACTACCCCAGGCTATTTATCAAATTGATCCAAAAATATGGCTACAATTAAATCCAAGTTGAAGCTCCACCTAACCCAGGTATTTGGCTGAGCTTCTACTGGCTATTCTAGGGGAAGTGTTTCTCCTACTGGAACTATTTTGATTTACATGCATAATTATTAACTGAATGTGAAATACTCTCAGTATCAGATCAATACTCCGACTCAGAATAGCAACATGAATACCTGTTCCCCCATGCTAAATGGGAATGCTCACAAACAGATCCTTATTGTTTTGCATCTGAGATGAAATTATTTGAACAAGTGCTTTGAGCACACATTCAATATAAAAACAAATCAAGTGGGAGAAACTGCACAAAAAAAATCTCCTTATGGACTTCATCTGTGGACTAGTGCCTTGAGCACTTCTTTAAATAGAGACAAGACACACGTTCAGCACAAACCCACCAGCAGAACACACCTGACTGACATTTTGAAGAATACCAGCAGGCAGTTAAATCTGATTTTGGCATGTGACTTACTAAAAGCCACAAAAGGTTGTCATTAGAGAAATTCTCCCATTTTGCACCTAGTTCCTCCTCTAACTACTGAACAAAGAACATACTATTTTTCATTAATGTGGGTGACTACAAGTTGGAACAGAACTAACTACATGATTAGTTTTTCCTTGCAACTTGCTTGTTCCTTGGGAAGAGATACAAATTGTCACTTACAAAAGTACAGAAGGGTCACTACTTTGTCTGCTGAGATGATACGATATTGCCACTAACAAACCACAAAATATGGAGAAGAGAACTGGAATATGCTGCCCATCCCAGGAATCCTTGAGACAGAAATGAAATGTTAATAAAAAAGAAACAAGTATACATTACTTACCTCAAATACAAGAACTATGCACATCATAGTAAAGAGCATGGAAAAATTAACTACAAATCCACAAAAATAAATCAGTACTTTTGGTACAAAAATATTGTTCAATATCCGCCTATTGCTCAGTACTTAACTACAGATCAGGGATTCTAACACAGTGTACATCCCTCAAGCCTACACCACCTTAATCATTAAATAGCTATCATTTTTCATAACCCTTATGAAGAACTTCCTGCATCCCTCAAGACCACAGGTTCTCAGTTGCATTTAGTCACTTGTTAATTTTCAAAGTTACATCTGCTTTGACTCAAAACATTTTTTCTTAATGTGCTGCAAGCAGATTAAACTCTAGTTTTATTTTTGTTTTCATGATCTATATTGTATCTGCAAAATGAGACAGATTCTTTGCTAAAGCTTGTTTATCTTAAAACAGATGTGTTTGTAAAAGGCAAATGAGACAAGTATACAAAATGACAGAAAGCTAATGATGTTCTGCAGGTGATAGACAGCATCATGGGAGTACTTCCTCTTGGAACTTCCTACTTTCTGTCACAGAGTGGAAAACAGCAAGTCAACTGCTGCCTTGGATGGCACACATGCTACAATTAATTGTAAATTAAGCATATTTGATTACGGACACACACCTGAAATGAACAAACAGAACCAACACCACTCCCTTGTCCCTGTTTTCAAACAGAATGGCATTCAAGCAAGGAAAACTAGGGGTGGAGGCAGCGGGTATCCCCCTTGCTACCTTTCAGACAGGCACACATCTTTAACATGACAAACTATTTCCTGGATTCTTCTCAAGCAAACACTAATTTGAAAAGACTTTCACTTTGGCAGCACCAGAAGAAAATACATACATGAGATTTGAGAGGTTAACAAACCAATACATGAAGACTCTGCTAGAAACAGGTCACTTACATAACTTTTTTTCAAGAATCAAGGTAGAATGGAACTGGAGGTAAATGTCACATGTTTTTAACCAAAAAAAGTAGCCTGTTAGTGCAGGCACAAATCAGACTTAAAAAGAAAAAAAAATCTGATTTGCTCCTGCAGTGCATCTCATCTATTGACACCACAGCTGAGCAAGTATGGAACCCTAGCAAGTCAGATTAATATTTCTAATTCAGTTTCTGCATACTTAAGTTACCTAATACAGAAGGAAGCAGAATTAATGTATACTGTGCATAAAATTTTGCTTACCTTCAGGGCACCATAGCACAGTCCATACAACAATGCTACTGCCACAATACTACAGATAAAACTGTAAAGTGCTGCAAGCAGGCTTGTGGTAGCTAGATGTCATCGAATAGGAAAAAAAAAAACAACACATTGTCATGTACTTAAGGTAGAATACAAAATACTTAGGCTTTTTTTAAGACATCAGCCCCTTAGTTGCAACATCCCTCTGATGAGAAAAACCAACAGCCTAAACTCAAGCAACTACTTGTATATTGCCCTACAAATAATTTTTAGAAAGAGCATTTTATGTGGTCTTCTTTTTTATCTCCTCATTTATTTAACAGCATTATCATGGTAATAGAATAGTTAACAAGTGCATCAGAAAACAGCGGAGGAAAAACATATACTTTTTGACAGACTTACTAGAACAGTAATGTTATTTCTCAACGTTCAATCAGAAGACCTTTAGACTCTTTAAAGATACAATTAAGTCTTCTATGTTTAGAGGTTAGGAACACAAATAGTGTAATCTCTAAATTTATTAACTAGCTTACTAATCTTGGCTGCTGCAAGCCTCGTGCTTTTGCCACTGACAGAGACCAACACTCACCATTGCCACCAAAGACATGAATGTCCAGCTGTTCACAGAGATACATCACAAATGTATTCACCTGAGGCAGGAGACCAATGAAGAATACTATAGGGAAACATAGCGTAAACACTACAAAAGAAAGAAATAGTTGAAAAAGTGGTGAATAACAGCATAAGGTCCTCTTCATTTTTAGTTCTAGAGTACCACACACAGCACATAACTGAATATTACTGAACTATGTCTATTACAATCTCTAAGGAAAATATGTATTATGCAAACTCCTACTTCACTGACTCAAAACTAACTGAATACAGAGGTGATATAGACCAACAACCAGACTTCTTGTACTTCTTTTGTTTCAGTTGCTGTGGAAATGGGCACAGGCCCATTCAGCCTTTCCATTTTTATTTAACAAAGATCAGTCAGGAATGTTTACCGACTACAATTGTAAATTTTCACTCATTGTAAGTGAAGCTTATCTGCCTTAATTGCCTGTCTGCAGTTACAGAAGCAAGCTAACACCAGCCACACTGACGTAAGAGAGGCCAAGCATTCCACCTCTGGGTTTTCTGCTACTAATAACATCTGAGAATTTTATTAATTTTCCCACACCACTTCTGAAAGTTCTGATCCTAAAGGACTTTTTTGAAATTAAAACAGGCAACTGTATGAATCATTAAACCCTCTGCAAATTACAGGACCCTGTGCATATAATGTCCTTTCTATCTTAGGGAATAAAAGATGCAGAAGTAATCTACACAACTTCAGATACAATTCATGTGCAGTAGCATAAGTACTACGTTCTGAGGGATAGAAGGATTCAAATAATGAATATAGCCCTAGCAGACAAAATCTGGCAGTTTACAGAAGATTTTCCATAATATTATTGACTTATAGCTTCAGTGATGTAAAGAAGCTGATTTTGGAGTATCCTACAAAGCACCACAAGTCTTAAGTTTCTCATTTTATATCCAGAGAATGGTTGGACACTGAAGGGGATCACATTAGAAAGATCTACTATAAATAGGTACTAAGAAACCCATTTTTTTCCCCAACTCTGTGGTAAACAATGTAATTTAAAAACAAGTAGGTTCCAGGCTTAGGAAAAACATGGAATTCTGCATTTTTTAGTTGATGCAAATTAGGCAACATTAGACTACAGATCAGTTCGGCAGCCTACACAAGGAAGCACATGCAGTGTTCTGTCACTGACAGGTTAAAAAGTTGCTTCCTGAAGGCCTGCAAATTGAACTATCTTGGGTCCACTGAAAACAAAATCACAAGATCTATCTGGGAACACACAATTTTTAAAGCGTAGTCCAGCAAAAAGCCACTATTTGTGAGGCTTTTACAGTCCATAACATAATTGTTCTCTAATGGTGAACACTCAGGTGAAAACAGAAAATAATTACTATAGACTTAGAGCAATTGATCAAGTCTAACATCTGGGATACAAAATCAAGAACTTATGCTAGTCCTCACTTGTCTTTTGGCAAGGATACAGCAATTATATTATCAAACACCAAGTTTGCCATACCCTGCACCTGTGTTGTTCTAGTTGCTATGCCTGGGAATGGGAAAAGAGGCAGATGAGATTTTTACTTCCTGCTTACAAAGTATGTTTGCTAGCAGGCAGCTTTACAATACACACAAAGCTTTTTGAAACAGTGCTTCAGCAACATTAAGAGTTGCTCTAAGGGCAAGGGTATGCATGTGCTGGGAGGATGTGTGGTGTAGGTTTGAGTTATGGGGGCAGTGGGGTGGACTTTGTTTTTTCTTTTTATGAAGAGTGAACTGTTTGGGCAGCTAATGGGAAAACTGCTAAGAAATATAAATCACATCAGCTGCTGCATGATAGCCCAATAGAACAGTAAAGGGTCAAGTAAGGATCAAGACCCAGCAAGAGCTCTGAAACTAAGTAGTTTTAAAAGCTAGTCCCAAGACAGACATGGCTCAGTGAAAATGCCACCGCATCTTTTAAAACTGATAAAGATTTAAGTACTTTTAAAAAGTAGGTCACTTTTACAATGTGACACACCAGCTACATGTACATTTACGTATTATCTTATGGAGATATAGGTTTACATTATGACAATGACTCCCAGTGGCAGGAAAAGTAAAAAAATACTTCCAAAATTGACAGACTGCAATCAAGAGAAATGAAGCTAGTTTTACATGTGGAATGAGTCAAAAATATCTTCTGTCTTCACTTTTTTTGCCATCACAAATACAGAATGAAATATGCCAGTACAAGAACAGAACCAATGAATCTGCTCAAAAGCACCTTCGAAAATACCTGGACAATATTCTGTTCATAAATATGTAGGCTAGACATTTTCCCCTCACGAAATTTAAATTTACATACAGTCTTAATAACAGGAAGCTGAAGGAGGAAAAAGCATAAGGCATGAAATTCAGCATGTTCTTATAATCAAGTAATAAAAACTAATACCCAAAATGCCTAAGTCAGTAATTCTTATTAATCTATTAAAATTTATAAAACCCTACAAAGTTTTCAATTTTTCTGGACGGAAAATTGTCTGGAGCCACGCAGTCATAACACTTAACTGCTGTGGTCTTGCATGCAGAGATATTTTGACCTAATTCAAGAGCAACTGCATTCCATTTAGATGAATTCTTACAGATTTTCTTACCCCTCCCAAAGCAGTGATTGACAAAAGTTCACCCAAATAATTTGGCTCCATTAAAATAATGCACAAAGTTCTGATGATAAGATGTCCTTCAAACACTTGTCCTCTCTATGGGCTGCTGTGCCTGAGATTAGAGGACATCTGTACCATTTGTTACAGCAAAGCTATAGAAGGGGGAAATGTTCCCATGAAGTTCTATTGTTGAGAAGCAAACAATTCAAATCCATGAAAAAGCCACTTACCTATAACTAAGTCCCTGGCTGACAGCAGCAGCAATGGGTTGGTGAAAGCCATTCCATACAACCTGAATCTTGTTGTAGATATGTTTCTGCTGCCATAATCCAACAGCCAAATAAGACCACAACATAAACAGAAATATACAGGCCTACTATAGGCTATGATACGATTGTGACCCTGTTGAAAAAAAACAAACAAAAAACAAACACACACATCAACTTTTGTTCATTATCGGAAGAAAAAGTAATTCTTATTCTTCTCTACAGACAGCTTCAGGATCAAAATTAATCACTGTTTATCAACTAATACACCATCACCTCAGCACATCCTAAACATTCCTTCCTGAAATCCTTCAAAATCCTTGCAGTGATACTAGCCCGTCTTTTTCTGTGGCTTTGGTCTAACAAAGACACAACAATTAGATTAAGTTAGACTAAGCCCTATTTACCCTTGGTCTCCGCTGCACTTTATGCTATGTTGCTTGCAGCACTAAATGCTAGAGAAGCTCTGACTAGGCTTCATAAGCAAGAGAGGATAAATCAATTTTAAAGAAAAAGTGATTAAAGTTTATTACTCATATACTGCTCCTGCTGGGGAGTGGAGAATCTCTATTTGTGCGTTTATTAAAACGCACAACTTCTTACATGAAATAATATGACTTGCTGCAGAGGAATAATGCTTTTACATATCTTCTTAGGACAGAGAAGGAATATTTTGTCTTTGCAATCTAGCAGATGCACAACAGAGTATAAATATGTTGTGCAACATCAGCACATTAACGTTTCCATATCCTAACATTAATGCCTACTAAAGCATTGCATACTCAGCTTATTAAGATGAAAAAATGAGGCAAGTGTGCACACCAGGACAGCTGAATGATCTACAAGACTAGAACAGAAGATCGAAGCTGTGTCAGTTCATCCCAGCAAATCAAATTACAACAAGAGGAATACTTCTCAGTTTAATTGCTTGAATGATAAGGATTCATCAAAACTCCCATTATGACACAGTTCCACAGATCCAAAAGCTAGGCTCAAGACAGGGAGGAAAGGACTGTCAAAATACAGAGTGTGGTGGTGGGGAAACCCCGTATCGGTTCCCTTCTCACATACTAAGGAAACTATAAGCCTTTTGTGTCTTATGACAAGGCACATAAGAGAAATGTTAAAAAGATCAAACCAAAATGATCAATCCTCTGTGGGAGTTCTGCATCTGCAAGGTTAGTACAGTAGCACATGGCCATGACTTACATGTCGAGGGGAAGAAGAATCTGGCTGAACACTCTGAAATCAAAATGGAAAAGGGAATGTTACTCAATCTACAGGTAAGTGTTTACCTCCTGACACACTTTCTTGACAGAAGCTCTTTTAACAATATCTACAATTACTTTTAAAATTGTCAAGCCGCACTACAGCCTTTGAATAGCACAACACAAAAAAAATCATAAAATCTATTCAAAGATTACATGTTTATGGAGAAAGTTCTAAAAAAAATAATCCATAAATCCCTCATTTTTAGGGCTTTTACTTTTTTTTTTTTACATCATGAACTTTAATTTTAACTTCTACTCTAATAGGCTACTCATAAAAAATAAACAATTCTTAGATTACAAATATACCATAAACAATAGTCTAAAAAATTTGAAAATACACTTGGAAATAACTGCTTCGTAGGAATGCATTGAGATACATCCACTTAAAAAAGTGGATAAAATTTTGAGTTGAGTTTGTGGGCTGTTTTCAACCAGTAAGAATGTGTTTCTCTTTGGGAAAACAAAATGTGAGAAAAATAAATCAAGGGTTGTTTAACAAACTGCAGCAGAATCATTTTAGTGAAGTGACTTTGTATTACCATCTATCAAACCTTCCATGAAGCTAAGTTCACTCATTTCTTTATAAATGACAAATATGCATTTTTTTCTTAAAGCTCTGTCTAATTGGCAATAACTAACCAAAGTTATAACTGTTTGTAGAAAGTGAAGATAGAAATTAAAATACCTTCAACAGCGAGTACTGACAACTGGCTATTACCAGGCAGAACTGGAAGACCCAAATATCCTTGAAAAAGCCCTCTATAAGAAGTACAGAGCCCAGAAATGCAACTAGAATAGCTAGGATGACAGCTAATACATTTTCAAGGATCTCACGATTCCTGTATTAGAGGGAGAGAAAAAAAAATAGGTAGAATTAAAAGTTATGTCTAGAAAAAACTGCAAGGGAACAGTTAGGGTCAGAAATTAATGAGTTATGCTGTTGGTACCGAAGTAGTTAAGAATAGATTTGAACTTTCACAGACTACAGTAGCACACTGTCCTTCAGCAAAGCTGGGAGCTACCAGGATTTCAGTGACAGCTGAATGCAATTACTATCTCACTGAATTGAACTTCAAACAGCAGAAGATAACTTCAGCAGATAATTTCAGAAATAATTCAAGTGTTCTACCAGAAGCATGGTCTGTAACACAAATCTATACTCAAGGCCCATCCAGCACGATGGTAAGCCTGTGAAAAACACAAGCATTTTAACTTTTCTGTATATAATGTGCCATTCATGATTTTCTAATGAAGAAACTGAAAATACTCTTGCTTGAATAAGATATGACAAGTGGAATAAACATCATTCCATATTAGACTGGTAGCGCTTAGGAGTAAAACTAATACTAAACCTCTCTGGACAGAAACAATATTATTTATTTCAAGGAAATTTATTACCAAAATATAAATACTCTACATATTCCAAAAGCAGGTAACTGAAGGGTCACCTTAATTTTATTCCACTAGGTAAATGCAGCCGGGACAAGGTGTTAGAGTGTTAGATGATCCCTTGAGAAAAAGGCTTTGAAACAGCAGGCAAATTCTGTTTGCTGAAACACTAAGTGAATTCCAGGTTCTAGACCCTTTCAATTGTTTTTGGAGAAAGCTATTTTCTAGCTTTCAAGATTAGCAACAAATCTCTCTTTTTGACCATTCAAACATGTTATTGCCCCGCTCGGGCAAAGTGAGGGTTTTCTTTTTTAGACTGCTGGAGAAAAAAGTAGAGTAGCTTTCACTATTCTAGAAAAACTACATTTTGTATTATTGTTTCATATTTCAGAGTGCAATAGATAAGTACAATTCTCTAAGCATAGCTTTATCTGTACAACAGTTTAGTCATCATTTCTTTCATCTTTGCTTTCTGAAGTCTAGTAACATACAAGTATCTCACCTATCAAATAAAGCCAGAAGAGTTAATCTATCAAAATTGATGCTAATCCAAAGCTTAGGCAGTATCCAAAACCGATAGTACTGCTTGACTTTTTGAGCTGCTTCCTCTTGAGGTTGCATGTGGTCCTGAAGGTCAGGGCTCAGGTCAATATCCTGCTGCTCCAGCAGATCTGTATCCATTGTTAGCAGCCTATTCAACCTGATCTGAGGAAGAGAAAGCTAAAAGAAAGTCAGTATTAACAAAGGTTCATTTTCATTTTATCACTGTATTCTACTGAAAACTGCTTTGAAGAGAATTGCTGGAATTCTTGAGTTTCACTTTTGAGAAGTGACATGTTTAAGCACTGTCAGGCTTACAAGTGTTTACTTACTCTCCTGTCCTTACCAGGGCAGCGATAATAGTTTGCATACAACATAATCAGTGGCATTTTACACTATGCCTTATGGTAACTGAACACATCTTCCAAGCACATTTTCCCATTTATTCTGAAAACATCAAATTTGAAGACAAGTAAACTGATACATGAACTAGAGTAACACACCCTACAAGAATCATTATTTAAATAAATTCCAACACATATTTTCTAGTCAGCTAGTCTGCGTGCAAACCCATGCGAAATGTTTCTTTTTGCATGACAAAGCAACAGATGCGTGCACCAGCAGTCAAATTCAAACTCATTGAATCCAGAATGCACTCAGAAATGAGCTTAAAGCTCTGCCCTAACCAGTCAAGTACTATTCATGACTGACTTGTTTGGTAGCTTGCCACTATAGAGTTCTCTTGAAAAAAATCACAGTACCACTAGAAACATAACAGACATTTAAAGAGAATTCATGAAAAAAACTCCTATATATATATATTTCATTAACAGGCCAAGAAACATCTTAATGCACTGACCTTTATTCTTAAAAAATATTACTGATAAAATGTCATTTAATGACAAAACTTCACAACCGTTTAAGGCAAAGAGTAAAATTTCCAATACTCACCTGACCTCTAAGTGTCAAAACTACAGGCTTTAGAGTTTGGAGGAGTATTTTTCCTACAATTATCTTTAATATTTGATTTCTTGTTTTATAAAAGTCTTTTCATCACTCCTTAAAACATCAGTGTACTAACTATGCTCAGTCAGCTTTTCCTTCCTAGAAAAATACTAATGAACACAAACAGGAACACTTCCTAAAGGCATTTAAAAAAACACAAAACATTATTTAAGATAAAACTGTGTCAGAAAACGGGTCCTTTTCTTGACAACTTCTTAAAAACCCAGTTTCTTAAAAGGCAGAATCACCATAACATTTATGGCACTAAGAATGAAGTTTAGTGGGAATTTTCATTTAGGCACATGGGCTAAGCTTTTACAGGCACGAGGTCACTTGAAACAGAATCACCAATGGGACTACTCTGGCAAACCAAAAGAACAGAACAGGTAATGCAGGCTCTTTTCTGAAGACTACATTTTCAAGAGGGATAGCAGAAGGCAAAAGCGCTCCTCTAGCAGACACCAGGATTGAATAGCACATTCTTATCAAAAACAGTCAGGCAAATGGAGGTCTCTTGCTCCTCTGACAAATCCTAAGGCCATAATTCATTTTCCCTCTTGATTTGGTCATTAGTTACTTCAGTACGCTTTCCCTTGGTTAGCTAGCTTAAGAATCATGACCATTTGCACTGTTTTCAAGACACAGCAATGTATCACTTCCAAGTACAGATCTGGACTTACCAATACAAAAGGTTTGAGATCACAAACCAAGGAATTCTGAAGTTACTTGTGGTACGAAACAGCGTAAGCTTCTGCTTTGCTTTCCTAGTCACTCCTTGCATATCAATTTATATTTTGTACAACAGATTCTAATGACAGATTTCCAAATTCCTTTCAGAGAAATTACTGGAGTTTCCCTTGGACTGAACACAGTATTTATTTTTTCTGCCCCCTGCTAATCTTAGTAATGCACGGAAGGAAAACTACCCAAGTTCTACACCTATCTCTGGAAACCTTTACAGCAATCTTAGAACATTCACTTTCCATGCAATTTTTTTAAATATCTAAGCTTCAGATCAGAGGAAATCATGTAAGTTTTAAAGCAGAAAAATTCATTTGCATGTATATATGAAGACACTGCAACAATAAATACATACTTTCTCTTCATTTAAATCCAGAAAAAATTCCTCCTTAAGGATCAAGAACTACCATACAGAATAATTCACCAGTGCTATAAAATTAGAAAGTCTTCTGAATTTTTTGCATGGTTTAAAAATAAATACAAAAAAACTTACTAGATCATGTGGATAAAAGCGAACTGAGGTAGAACTCGATACGTGAGAGTCCGTGTCACTATAAGAACAGGGAAAATACTTCAGATTATAAACTACATTTTATTTCAAGAAGTCACTCTAATTTTCTAGGGTCCCAAATTGATTTTTAACTCCTTGTGAAGTTCATCTAAAGAGGCTTACATTTCTCCTTCAGTCACTCAAATACAAGTAGCCATTTAGTCTCATGTATTGTGTGAGCTTCTGTAGCTACACTAAACCAGGAGACTCCATCTTACCCTTAATATAATTTTCTCAACATCCAGTCCCTACATTGCATAACAAGGACTACAGTAACAATAATTATTCCACTTGAAAAAAAAAATAAGGCTGTTTTATAATCTGTCAGCTACTGATGTGCAAACACACACCAGGTCTCTAAAGAAGTGCAGAGGCATCTCTGTTCTCATGCACTTTCTGTTACTTCTATATTGTATTTATGAAGGTCTCAAAAGTGCCAAAAATGGCACATACTTAACATGAGTGTACTGAGTTATTTAATCTTAAATGGCTTTTAAAAAATTTCACTTCAAATAAACCTCTGGTAAGAAAAGCAAAATTACTTTGCAATTTCTGTTCATTAGAGATGAGGAGAAATTTCTCTTACTGTATCAGAGTCCATATCCAACCATTGCTTTTTTCCCCAATTTTGGATGTTTGTTTTCCATGTAAATCACATGGTTGTAAGACTTGTATCAAATTAACGCAACTTCCCTTCAGTTCCTTGCCTTAAGATAAAAACATTCCTTGTTATGAATTTTACTTCACTGAAACTCAAGTATTCCCTACAGGTGACATCTGCTTATCTGATGGGGCCAGTTTGTTTGTTCCAGTAGGACACACAACCTGGTAACAGCAGCCATCAGCAAAGCCATTGCATCTGGAACATGCAAGCAGCAGAGGCAGGTATTGGCAGCTTTGTGCAAGGAATACAGAACTTTTAGTCAAAGTTCAATTCTACAAAAAGCACTTGCATACTCTCGCAAGAAAGATTTGAAGGTGGGAGGTTTTATATTCATTAGTCCATAATTCCAAGAACTCTTCCACCTACAGATGGTGGGAATTACAGTATTTAGCATGACACAACAGCTTCAGAGCAGTTCTACACAGCAGATTTGGGGTAGGATGGAAGACATGGGATGGTTTGGGTTGTTTTTCTTTCTTCTGCCTCCTATCCCTTCAGACAAAGAAAGGGCATCTTTCCAACCGCAGATGAACTTGGCAGTACGTAGCTGGCTATTTCCACTGTAAGTCAAATTTTAACCTCAGGCATGTTAACACACTTCCATGTATTGTTGAACTTCAGAACAAATTTATCAGTTTACAATTGCTTCACAATTGCAAGTTCAATAGACATTATGGTCAACAGCCAACCACTTTCCCAAAACCTGCATCAAAATTCTTTAACAAAACTTTCTGTAAGCCAAACAAAAACGTATTTAAGTTCTCAGTTGGCAAATTTATTGCTTACGCCAAATAGTAGTTTTCATTTTCTGTGACTTTTAAGTGGAGAAGATTATTTATGCAGCTAATGTTACCTTCCAGTAAAACTCACTTAGGTTGCAAAAACACATGGATGATATTTTGTAATGAGTTTTTTGGTAGTTGGTACTAAATAACCTTCTAAAATTAAAACCAAATATTTGGTTGCAGTAAGACAAGAATCATCACTCTTGACTGGCCTTCACACACACCAGATGTTGGATGCTCTTCTTGCAGCTGGCTCAAAGTTCACAAGTGACATGTCGCAGCCCCCTGTCTCGTAGAGCGTAGAACTGAACTTACCTATTAAAAAAAAGGTCAAAAGCACGTCAAAATTTCCTAGTGTTTCATCCCGTTGGCAGCAGTTTCTATTCATTAACTTACTACTGAGATCAATTCAGACATCTAAATTTACATCACAGTCAAAATATCAAACGTGATTACACATTAATGTGTCACTAACTGTTAACACAACAGAAGTGCAAGGTAAGCTTCCCCCTGCCTTAGAGAACAACCATATGAACAACTTGCAATGACCAGCTACTTCAGTTTTCCCCACCCCCAGCAGAAAAATCAGGAAATCATTTGCCATCAGCATTTAAGAACCACAACATTTAACTACAAGTATCCTGAATAAAATTCTTTCGATTAGACCATGTCCATTTGAAAAGAAACACCAAGACTGAAAGAAGTGGCCAGAGATGCTTTTTAAGTTATACCTTTAGCAAATGAAAAAGGAATGTGAGGCAGAGGTTTCTTCTACAAGCAAGAAGTAAATGCTTCCGTGCAAGAACTGAAGACTGCAAACTTAATGCTCAGGTAAACCATTTGGGCTTGCTTCCAAAATACATAATTAAAAAAGTTGCCAAAGATTGTAACTCAAATGGTAAAGTTACCTTATGATCAATATGATGTTTTTACAGTGCCCTTCTCCCACAACAGTCTGACCACAGAGATAAGCAGAGACAAGGTAATTTCTCCTGAAGGACAGGTTCAGCATATTTCAGCTTTGAATGCAGGGAGCTGATTTTGACACTTTTGAGTTTATATGAAATGTTTTGCCAATTTCTCCATCTCTTCTAGATGGAAACTCTTAAGCTGTCATGCAAAGCATGCAATATTCTAATATTCTATTTATACAAAACAAAAGAAAAAAATCCCACTTTGGAGCATCTCAAGAAAAACTGTATACATCTCAGCCACACATCTTGCAGCTTGTCCTTCTGCTGATACAGGGTAACAACCAGTCCCTCGAGGTCAGAAATTCCAATCTTTCCCCTCCCTGTAAGAGCATAACCTGCTTCTGATACAGTGGAGATTGGTTATTATTTTTTCAAACACACTATGATCCTGCTCCCTCTCTTCAGACCACAGACTATTAAGTTGGATTCCAAAGTGCTTGACTCTAACAAGTTAAAAAACCTTGAAGTAGATGATTAAAACTAGAAAAAAACCACTGGTAATACTGAAAATACCTTCATAGAGCTTTCTACACTCCGAGGGAGCACTTGAGACAAACCAGGCATATACCAGAGCCACGCTCAGATCAATCATTCTGACAAGACAGTCTGTTACATAGTTCAGGAGTCGTGTACAGCATGTGTCAGAGCAGTAACACAACAGCTCTCCCTCAATTATTCAATTACGTCTGCTGTAGGGATAAGTACAAAGTTCATTTCTTAGGGCTTTTTCCTCAATAGCTAAGATTTTAATTAAAGTGCTTTAACTAATTATCTTCTAGGGTTTAATAGTGTAGTGAACAGTTGATACTGAAGCTTAAAATTCTAATTAATGCAAGATATGGTGGATCTTCCCACAACTAATAAAAAACCATGGTTACAAATGGTTATTTCTTAACTGCATCAGCAAAAAAACCTGAATAGCAAACATGGATGTATTGTATAATACACTTCAGGTTCTACTCAGGACAAAAACATGCATCTGTTACAGAAAAATCTGCTGGGCAGCCAGCCCTTAAAAGAGACAAGAAAGTTTGGGTTAAATTCTTCATGTTCTTCATTACTGAATAGAGTATCCATCTCATAGCTCATCCAACTTATCTTTGAATCTGTCAAAATTTACTGCATTTCTATTGCTGCTCTAAGTACTGCATTGCTGTGGTGGGATATAACAAACCCAGTTATTAGAGAGGTATCAAACAAACAGAACAATTCCAAACTAGAAAACAGACTCAAGTTATGCTGTACTTGCAATTCACCCAACTATTCATATAGGCTTCCCATTGAAAGTTGGATCTCTGGCAAGCAAAGCTCAGTTTCTCATTAAAACAGAGTTGTCTGCCCTTTTCTTTCTTTTGGTTTTTGTTTTGTTGGGGTTGTTTGTGTGGTTTTTTTAAACAAAAGGGCATTTCAGAAAAGCCTCAACTCATGTGATGCAGAACACCTGACAGGACTTTTCATCACTGTTAAGGACACAAACTCCAAAGTGTGACTTGAGATAATGTCTGAATCCCCAAGTCCAATAATAAATACTTTGTATGAGATAGGAACTGCTTCCTCATAGTACACTCAAACTCTAATGAAGAACTGCAGCACCCACAAGATTCAACACACATGGATATACCTAGCATTTTTATTTACCCTACTGACTTTCTCTCCCTTCCATTCCTAGGTCTCTACAGCATCATCTGTCATTTAATAGAATCACACTGAATAAGCTTAAGAAATTATTTTCTTTATCTAAAGCCTGTGTTTTACCAAGTTGTGAACAAATGTGTGACTCCATGCTTTTTTTACAAACCAAGAAATACGGTCAACAGCACGTCTGCCTGCTCCAGAAACATCTGTAACTTCTCCACACACACACACACACACACACACACACACACACACACACAAGGGAGAGCTGTTAAGTTCTTGGGACATCCAAGGCATCCAGAAACTACTTCATGTGAAACAGGTTAAAAAAAAAAAACAAAAACAAATACAAGTCACTGATACTCAAGCACACAAACCCAAAGTATATCTTCATTTTAACATGAAGAGAAGAAAAAAATGAATGCACTTCCTTTGAAACAAGTTTCCTTGTTCCAGAAGACAAAAAAAAAAATTAAAAAAAATCACTACATCCAGAGACAACCGTGTAACAGTCCACACTGTAAGAACTGTGATTCCACAGCTAAGGGCATCGATGAAAGCAACGGGCTGATGAGCTGACAGATGAAACCTGGAAGACTGAAATGGCTCAAGACCCAGCAAAAACGGGGCTCTGATGGTCTCCTCAGCTAAGTCATTTTCAGTTTGTGATACAGTTTTACAACTAATAAATACTACTTTGTTTCAAACCTCTGACCTCTGACTATGTTACAAACAGCGTCACAAACTTACTGACATACCGAAATCCGAACCATCCTTAGATCAAGATATATTAATTTACTGTTTTAGTAGACTTTTTTAAACCCTCATCAGCAAAGCGAAAGCCATCAGAATTTCAACGTTTGGTATTGCTAGGAGCTTTATTTATGAAGGTCAGCATTTTACCTTTAGCTATGGTATGAAGACTTGCATGGTATGAACACTTGAAAGTGGTTAGTTTTTTGTTCCTGTATGAAGTTTGTCAAAAGAGTAACTTACCTATTATGCTGAATTCTATAGACTACAACAAAGATCTTTTCCATAGGAAAAATGGGAAATTACCATTTATTTTCTACCTGTACTGTTGAAAACACTCCTACAGCCATCCAAAATAAATTACATCTACTCAATTATAAAAAGTACTGAGGAACTGCATCTAAATTGTTTTTAATCAAGTAATCATTGTATACATTTATATTTAGAGAAAAGTTCGGATATACAATAACATCCAACTGCCTTTAAAAAATAAGAATACATCAATAAATATGGAAGATTATTGTTTGCATTTAAATGAGGCTGGTTTTTTTTTTCTTTCACCTCAATTTCAGAAACTGGGCACTTGTTCAAGTAATTCAGTACTTGCTTTCCCAAGTACTTCACAAACTCTAATTATAATTTAAGCAGCCTTTGCAGCAAAGACTGAAAAATCCCACCCATCACCTACATGGCTCAAGAATCAGATATTAGTGAGAACAAAAAGCGTGAGTACTGCCACACTGCTCTGAAAACAGTCATTCACTTAACTCACAGCACGTGCTTTGCTGCTTTCTGGATTTGTATTACTATTCTGCCTATAATTATGGCATTGAGATTGTCATCTTTCCTTTCAGTCCTGCATTCCTTCTAAGATTTACTTCATGTTCACTGCCCCACAAACTCCTTTTCCATCCCTTCAAGTTGCTTCCCTCTCAATCCTCGAGAAACAGGAACATAATGGACAAAAATATTACCCCTTTGAACGTGGAAGAGTGAAGACAATGCCTCAAAGCATCTCTTGACTTGCTCTCAAGGCAATGCCCAGTTAAAGACAACTGTATATTCACCTGACTGTAGGATCAGCATAATACACTACAGTTCATCCTTTGTAAAATAAAGCACCAGAATTCAAGTTCACAGACAAGAAGCTTGAAAGCAAATAAAAACATAGAAACTTTTGTTAAGAGCTATAGCTCGACATCAACACATAAATGGCAAAAAGAAAGAAGCCAATACACCATTGGTAAAGAAAAACAGGGGCTCTAAGTATGAGGACTTTTAAAGTAAATTAGTACATACCCTGCATGCCTTTCTGACAGAACTTGAATTAAAAGAAGAAACTCTGTATAGAGATGTATAATCCCATTTGATATGTCTGTCACCAATATTTCCAGTTGCTATAAACCAGGTTTTGTTTCCACGTATTTCCCAAGCAACTATTTTCAGTACTTTTTCTGCCCTGGGTAGTCACAGTGATTTCCACAGTGACAAAGAATTGGTCATATTTCCTGTAATGCTTTAATTTTTATTCTGATGTTTATCAAGAAAAAAAAAAAACAAACAAAAAAAAAACCCCACAAACTACAACCTTTCCCACTCCCAAAACCACACACAACCTTAAGCAAAGTAAGATGACAGTCATCTTTCACTGTAAAGTAGCTTGCAATAATACAGCAAAACCAAGAGCCTTAGACATCAGGGAAACAGAAGTAGTACTTCATCCCTGACCAAAGACTAAAAAGAAACCCAAAACCCAAAATCAACCACGTACCAGTGAAAGTACTTCCCTTTCTTGTCAGGCCTGATAAAGGAATCATACACACATAAGATGGCAGCATTTTGCCAACTATTTTCCTCTTAACAAAAGATAGCACCTGTCACACAAAGCCAGCTCCACAAACTAGAAAACTTGATTTTTCCAACATAATAAAAACAGATCCTGCCCATAATAGCTGCTTTAACTCAAAGGTTTCTAAACATGCTGAGTTTCAAAACAGTTAGAAAAATCCCTACTATACAACAGATTTCCATCTTGTTGATCCTGGAGGTTTTATGTCAAGACAAAGTGATGTCCCATATCAGCACAGTGTGACCAAAGTTTGAGAAGAATTGTGCCAGATGTATTTCTGAAGAGTCCACTACACACTGAGTGCAATGAATATGCATTTTTAAAAATCCTGAACACCATGTTCAATTTCTTAAATGATGACCATTTCATTTCTGCTACAGCATAGTAACCTAACTTATTTGAGAACTTACCTAGATTTTGTATTAAATCTCAAATTCAATAAAACTTGACTATTATTTTGAGTAAGATGAGCAAATCCTTCAAATAAGGTGGCTTCAAGAATATATTTCAACACTAACACCGGGCAGATATAACCAGTATCTCTGAATTTCAGTTATATTCCAGTTTTTTTTTTCAAACAAAAAATTAGCATCCAAATTAAATAATCTAAAGTTTCATGTGGTAAGCTATCATAGTTCAGAGGCACACAAGCACTGATACACAAGGCAAAATCTTTCAGTCTAGACAGTAGTAAAGTAAGAGAATCTAAAACTAAAATTACCAGGTAACTAGATCATGTGTATTTAGTACATATGTAGTTAAGTTTTACCAAACATCTCGGAAGGTCAGACTTGGTTTCAGTTTTGCTTACATTCAATTTTTCCTTACATTGTAGCTAGGTGATGCAGAAGAATGAAGACTTAGACTCACATTTAAAGGGTTACCACACTCTGGCAATGCTTGCAGTTTTTTCCCCACTAGTGGGCTAAGATGACAACTCACTTTTAGTACTGCATTACAATAAGGTCTGAAACAAGTGTTTTGTCAGTGTTCTGAGAAAACCTGTACTTTAAGGTTATTACAGCTGACAGCTGCTCTAAATTCTGTCACTAATAATTGTCAGTTGTAAAGATGCCCATTTTAATAGTTGGAGGAAGAGTTACATATTAATGCTTGAGTATAAAGTCTTGAGTAATTCAGGCCACGTATAGACAGCTGCAAAGATCCCTGACAGGAATTTTTCCACATCTGCCCCTGCATTACTGTGGGGCAGGAGATCAGTCACTTATTATGACTGTCTTACCTTGCTTCTCCATAGCAATTTTATTACCTACATAGAAGTTAATAGTTAAGAATACCATATAAAATGGACCAGGAAGAACTAAGGGACTCTATAAAGCTCTAAAATTATGACATTTAAGAGTCCAGATTTCCTTCCAATATGAAGCTCCTAAATTAAGGCATAGATGAAAAGCAAAGCACTCATTTACATGAGTATTTCTTTTTTGAACAGCAGCTAAGCAACAAACATCTAAAAAAAGTAAGATCAAGAATTCCTATGGGCCGTAACAAGTATTTTTTTTCAGGAAGCAGAAGATCCCCAAAGTCTCAATCTCTGTTCAACTGCCTGCAACACTGCAAGAAAAGTTGTTTAATTCCTCTGTTAGATTGTTCAAGTTGAGAAAGCTTTCACACCACCATTATTTGTATCTATGCACCCCTAGAGATTCCCCCACCATGCATTTGTTAGAGAACGTGCCTAGAAAGGTGACTGACAAAGGCAAGTAACTGCTGAGCAACACGGCCTTCCTAAAAACGCACCTACAAGTTTCAGAAACAAAGCTCAGGTTAGCTGATTTTCACCACATTATTACCAATAAATCTGCTGTATTAACACTTCCATGTCACCAAGGTTACATAAGGCCTGCATACCAAGTTCATCGTGCAAACTGCTACCGCCTACAGCAGATGCAGTGGCATGTGATGCTTCTAAGTGGACACTCCCATTTCTCACCAGCAAGGAGGCGCTAGCGCCGGGCACAGCTGCCTGGGAAGGGGGGCGGGACTGCACTCTGACCTGGCAGGAAGACTGCTGGCCTTGCTGACCATCTTGAAGGCTACGAGAAAACACGCATTGGGGACACATTACCAGAAAGAAGCGAAGAGCTGGAAGTGAATTAAAACAAGATTTTTCAGTTTAAAGAGTATAGCACTAAGCAGCCAGTTGTCAAAGTAACCCACAAGTTCTGTAACAGTGTTTGGACACTAGTTACATCAGTAAGCTACAGATACTGTTCCTGTCAACTTGTTAGAAGTAGAAATGCTTTCTAACACCTCCAAGTCACCCACACGTGTATTGTTGTGTCTTAATTTGTGGGTAAACAAGCAAACTACTGGTGGTTAGTCTAAGTGTAGACTAACTTGAGGTATCACCTACATATGGCAATGACTATTCCAGTCTACTCACAATAGCTGGGGTCCTTTTTGCTTCCTGAGGTACAACTTGATCAGCTGTTTAGGTGGCTGTTTGGGGTTTTTCATTAGTCACAGTGGTATCACCTTTCTTGTTATTCATCAGTACCCTAGCTAGCAAGTGCCTTTAAGCATTGTTAGTGTCCATATGCTACCACAGTAGACCTTGTAGTTGAAGTTCTACGTTAGGACGCAGTTTTTTAAAACATATTAAGACTACCTGTAACAGGTTCGTAATTAGTAAAAGACTATTTTTGAAGTTATTTTGACAGTACAGCGAAAGCTTTATCATCCACCAAAACAGAGGTTTGAAAAGTCAGCTTAACTTCTGAAATTTTTATGTTTACAGCCATAAGTAGATAATATTTGAAAATGTTAATTCTCCCCTTCACTGCCTTCTCATTGTAAAACTATTTAATAAAGCTATTTACCCAAGTCAGATTTTTTTAATAGCTTAAACATTCAATACTAGACATGGCCAAGTGCCAAGAGTATGCAATGTTTATAGCTGATTTCATGTCATCTTTGCAAAAGCAGTGTTTTTATTATCCTTCATTTAGTGCATTTAAAGATGTTACACATCACAGTCATTAGCTGTGAAATAATTTTAGACATAAGACTTTAGACAAAAGATTTTGTATTTTCCACAGTCTTGAAAATATCTTAAACACTCTTTTTAAAAACAGTCTTTATCACCTGTCACTTTTACCACTTCACTGTTTAAAGTGAGACACTACAGCTGGCAAATGAGCCAATTAAAAACACAAGATCTTAGTAAGAGCTGAGGAATTATATTTGATGTACTTGCTTTTAACAGTATTTTCTAGACCATCTACTTTTCAGTTCTTTTGTTAAGAGTATCACTGAAAAACAAAATATAGATATAAGAAGAGGTGTTAAGAAAAGCTCATGCAAAGTAATGCAGACATGTGCACAGCTCCTGAGGAAAAGAACTGCAACTCATTATTTATCATATTCTATCAGATTTGAATCTGAAATTTAAATTCAGCATTTTTGCTGCTGAAGGCAAGACTTTTAGTGGGCCATGCAGCAACAAAAGCCCTAAAGAAAAACGTCATAGATGGGCCAGCCTTCATTGTCTCCCTTAAGTATTGCAGCAACACCAAACCAATGCTTAACACCACTGCCTTCCCTTAAAAAGCAGGTACGTATCAAAAGGTATATATATACACAGCTGCCCTTTGAGTAGTTATCCATACCTGTCACAACTAAAAAACCCCACTAAAATACAGACATCAACCCTATTGTAGATATGCAAAAAAATATGTTTATTCTCTGCCTAATAATTAAAAGAGTCAAATTCTGCTTCAGACAGTCACTTCCACACATGCATACACCATTGACTACATGGGATGCCAATGCATACTTATTTTTAAAGTGCCCAAAACACTGTTGACATTTAGGCAGGACAAAAGCAGGGGTGGATGGTGGTTTCATGGTGGGGTTTGGGTTGGTTTTGCTTTTTAAGTTACCAGGCAAAGCATTCTTGTGTTGGGTTTAGCATCAAACCAGCAGAATTTACTAGACCAGGTTTTATTTGCTCATCATTGTCATATATAATGTCACTGTTTCTTTTAATAAACGTTCCACAGAGGAAGTGAAAAGAAACTGCAATAATGGACATGAAACCTGAAAAAACAACAAGTTGAACTCAATAGGTTCTAGGGAACATCCCTACATCATCCAATTTTATGACAAGAGTTAGAAGATTAAAGTTTTGCTGGCAAGACAAAAAAAAAAAAAAGAAGCAACACCAGTGGAATTAAAGATTAGTAAATCTAATACTCCTAGAATTTTAGTATCTGAAGTCATATGGATTAGCAATATCAGGGCCCGAGGCAGCTCACCAACAGCATACGAGCAATGCCAGTACAGTTGCAGTGAAACTTAGAAAACATTTTGGTGGTAACAGGCTAAAAAAATCTCTGTATTTCTTCACCTACGCACAATTACTTTTTATGTCTTCCTTATGGGTTTTCTTCTTCCAGCAACACACAACTTAGACTAATACTAACCTACTCATATCAAGTTAAGGTTTTTTCAGACTATTTATCTAGAAATCAGAACAGTAATGAATGTATTTTTTCAGATACATTCCACAATTGACAACTCAAATGGAATTTGTGTCAAACAAACCTGAAAGCATTTCGGTGTTTTGTTGGACTGCAGCAGTTTAACTCCACTTCATGGAACAGTCATTTAGCATCACAGACAATGCTTTGAGCAAAATAATCTCACTAACTATTCAATTCTGAATAAATTTACCATACAAGTATTTTTGATAATGTGTGTCATTATGTTATAGAAAGTACAGAGAGCAGGTTTGTTTCTTTAATTTAGAATGGAACAACTCTAGGTAGCTGGAAAATACTTAAGCGAAATACAAGACTAGAATATTCCACCTGCTTTTCTATCCTTGAACATCTTGTCTGATTACTTCCCCCAACTTCAGTTTTCTCACCATCTCTCACTGAAGTCAACCTTAAACCATGGGAACCTCAGTGATTGCACTAGCATCTGCAAATGAGACAGATGTCAACCACAGTTTAAAACAGAGTCCTTTCTTTTCCCTACTTTATACTTGTTTAAGAGAAAGAAAACACTATTTTCCAACTCATGTACAGTTAAGGAGCTTTGATTAGTCTGCACAGCCTCTTATGAAGCAATACACAAAATATACTACCCTCTTTAATTAAAAAAATTGAGAAAAAAAAAATCAGTGTAGGCAACTAGGTAGACCAAAAGTGATCTGAGAGATGCAAGTTTTATCATCCTTCACCATGAAGTAAACCACTTACTTGAAGTTGAACAAGCTACATTCAGCAAGACCAAAAGCCTAACAAAAAAGTGATTAGTTACATACTGCATTAGCCACTGAAAACACACCTAACAGGTTTCAGTCTTTGATATGGCAGAAGTCAATCCTTCATCTGTCAGCTTTAGTTTCTTGTAATCCATCTGCGGAGGATAATTTACAAACTTAGTCCTTGTTTTCAGTGGTGCAACAAATATGGCACAATTTCTCTGCCATGCTCTATAATAAGGTATTTTCTTTTTGTTTGCCCAGCTTTTTCTACAGCTTTTTCTAGTTCAAAAGAGCTACAGAGATACTCCCCAAAGCAGCCTGGTTCTGTTATTAAAAGCCAGCTTAGCATACAAAAGAAGATCATTTAGAAAACACAACATATACAAGTACTCCTACATACTTAATCATGTAACTGAAGGAAGAACAAATCTGATACGGATAGGGGAGCACTGCTTCTTCTACAGGCCATTTTCTGCTCACCAGATTCTCCAACACCACAGGCAACCAAGAGATTAAAAGATTTAAACAGCAAGTTTAAAAACTTCTTGTGGTTGCTGTTTCTACTGTTCAGGCTGACAGATCAAACAAAGATGATGTATATAACAAATCCCTAGGCTCAGCATTGCAAGCAAATGGGCCAATGAAGGCTGGGGACTCTTGGGATACATGTACATAGTGTATTTTTAAAACACTGCCAAGGCAAGTAGAGTGCCACATAATTAGATTTAATACTAAGTGATGTTGTGCATTCCATTCACTTCATTATTTCTCTTCTGCTGTTAAAAGCTGCAGGATATTATTCATCAAGGTTTACATGTATTTTAGATTGGAGTCTCTGTATGTACAACTTAGGTCTCTATAATCTTCTCATTTTGCTATTATGCTTGTCTCTCACTGTCTACAGATGTGAAAAGTCATCACAGTACTAACGGTTACTTTCTTAAAGGAAAGAAAGCCAAAATGGGGAGTAAATACTATTTTCTTGGGTCTTGCACCTTGTTTGAAAGTAGAAGTGTATAAATGTTTTGGTAACAACCCACTGGGTAAGTTCATTAGCATTAGTTAATTTTTGTGTCAATCTGAAAACACCCATAACATGTTAGAGACTGGCTATCCTGACCATTTTTAAAATAGTGCCACATAGACATGCACAATTCAACAAGCCCACAGTGACATGCAGTGACAGCTCGAGGAGGTTATGGTGGGGAAGGAAGTAAGAAGTGCTTTTCTGGCAACACTGGTGGGTGTGGGGAAGTGGTCTGCTGCATGCATGCTAAATATGGTGGAACATTTAGATACCCTACCTGAGGGGTGATCCGATGAGCAATGTAGGAGGGGTGGGGTTACTCCCTGCATTGTGCCGGCGTCGCACTGCCTGACGCCTAAATGTGCTGCGTTCACGACGGAATGTGACAGTCTCCTCGCTGGCTTGTGCTGCTGCAGCAAGACAGACTTTAGGTCAAAGAGGAACCCATCCTAGTTACGTACACAGTAACTTAAGACTGCTTTCTTCCCTCTGACCCGCCCCAAGTTAATGAATTTTACTTGCAACAACAAAAGAAGCTCAGGCCCTGACTGTTCAAATAATCTGCCTCGAGACAGGATCACAACACACAGTTATTAGCAAAAATCTGGGTGGAGGGGGGTTTTCCCAAATATAAGCTTGCCTTTTTTTTTTTATCCTCAGATTCAAATAGCCAGGTTGCAAAATAAGTTGGATATCCCAAGTCTCTTCCATTTACACAAGGTACGAATAGACAAGACTGATCTCACTCTATCTCATTTAAAAAATAATTAAGGAGAGGCCTAAAAGACAACCTAGCTAAGTTGTCATAATCTTCTTGATTTTATAAATTCTAGCAAACCAGTAGAGTTGAAGTTAACCTCATCATAACTCCTTCAGGAGACAAAAGGCTGGGGTTCTTTTGCACATAAGCAGCAAAGGATACACATTGCTTGTTCTAGACTAGTTACAATATCATTTACAGAGGCAAGGGGGGGAGAATGAGAGAGAGAATCTTTGTAGGGAGTGATGGTTTTGTTATTTCAACTCCACAAAAAAAAAAGTTTGATTCACTTGTAAAAGCAACACTGTAAGAAACAGTTTGCACGTACTCAAGGGATTCAAACTTTTATCCACATATTATACCCCCAAATCCACCTGTGCTCCTTAAGCTTCACAGTCTGAACAGTTTCGGATTTGGAAATGCTGCTTCATGGCGTGTCTACAACCCAAGAGTCTTCCTCTTGAGCAAAAGAAGCTCCTTGCCAGTTTGAATGCAGAGCTCTAGAGAGCTCAAACTAATAGGCTGTCGCAAACAGAGTTCGCCAGGTAAGTGAAGGAGGAGAAAAAAATTGACATGAAGTCAGTGCAAGAGAAGAATCACAGTATTGATAGGGAAGCCACAACTTGGTGGCCAAAAAGCCTGTTACTAGACTGAGAAAACCAACAAAAGAAAACCCAACACAAAGAGCAATGCTTTTTTATGGCAGAAAGATAACACAGCTGTCATTAAGCCTGCAAAATTTACCAGCAAAGATTCTAATGCTGGTCTACGGGGAAGAGCAACCTGCTTCTGCTACGTATTACTGCCATAGCTCACGCAACAAGGATTGCAGAGAACAAGAGTAATTCCATCCATAAATCACATATTACTGAGTACTACATATGAAGCTTCAACCTGCAGCTTGCTTTAAAAAGCTAAGAAGCTACAAGAAGCTTTTTTTAAGTAGCAATCATTTCATTACCAAAACGCCAAAAATTAAGGGCATCCTTAAATCACTCATTTCCTGTATTTTCAGTAAAATTGTGGCATTGCTCATTTTCTCCTCATTCTCCCTAAATTCTTTTTCAGTTCTAAGCATGAATAGATTATACTTCTTCAGTGTATTTTGGCAAGAATTTAGTAATTTTCTCTTGTGATTTAATACACAGCTTTAACTCATTGACTAATTTCTTCAAAGATATTTTTATAGCTCTCATCTTTGAAGTACAGAGCAAATGAAACACATCAACAAGACTACAAATCCTGACATCCTAGGTCAAGACTGCCCACTAATTTTGGGTGCCAATTTGTAAAACTCATTTTTTCTAGTATACCATCAGCATTGTAAATATGAATTTTGATGTCTCCACTGACTTCAGATGCAAAAGCAGTTCTGGTACTCAGAGCACAGTTGAGCGTCATGGAATAAAGAACAGTGACTAGTCAACTGAAATGTAAATATCTGCATTACCATCACGATGGTAAACATCAGCATTACATCTTAATTAACATTTGCAACTACTTGGCAAAAGCAGCATTCAAGTGTAATGCTTCAAGGCAAGTACTTAACGCTGACAACGCCTGTTTTTCTTCTCACTTCCTTCATTTAGCAAACATCACCTTCTGCAATGACCGAAGCTCAGACAGCAGAAACACAAGGGGTCCTTGGTACACAGCTCCAGTTTATCACTAAACCAAGTTTACCTCAAGGACTGACAGGGGCAGTGTGCTGTGAGGAAAATACAAACACATTTGGAAGAAAACCCCTTGTATGCACTTGGGCATTAAATTTCGAGCCACAGAGACAAATAGCTTTGGTATTTTATACCTTATAGTTATTTCACTTTCACCATAAAAGTCAAAGTAGATTTTGACGTAGCTTTCTCCCTAATTTATCAAGACATTTTTGATTTATCTCATAACTTTTGCTCAAAGTGCGCCTTGATACTTTTTTCCTGATTGTAGGTGGTGACATTCCGGATCACTAAGCAAGTCTGAAAGTTCTTTTGAAGAGACTGCAGGGCTTTTCAGACCAACAGGCTCCAAATCTGCTGACAATATGCAGCATATCAAGAAGCTACATGTTGAAACCATGACTAAAAATGAAAAAAAAAAAAGCTAGCTGAGCAGAGAAGATCAGAATTGTGGAAAGCCAAATTGAATGAAGTTTGGTTTTGGTTGTTGTTTGCTTGTGGTTTGGTTTGGCTTTGTTTTGTTTGTTGGATGGGCTTGGTTTGTATTTGTGGAGGGCTTTTTGGTGGCCTTTTTTAATATCGCTTTAAAGAATATACAATTAACAAGATTACTTTCTAGCATGGAAAGTTACATATGTAATTTCATACTACTTGCTTCTACTTGCCTTTAAGAAAGAACAGAGCAACTGCTTGTGAGTTCACCAGTAGCAAGAAATTCTTAAATTATCCTCTATCATGATCTGAGAGTAATTTAATCATGAGGGGAATTGCTGTTTTAAAGTAAATACACTTCCCTTAATATTTACAATGTGACACACACACTTGTCCAATACTACAAGTACTGAAGTATGAATGTGAGTCCCCAATATTACCTGTTCTCAAGTACAAAAAAGCAAATTTGCGGTTCAGGTTTGAAGTTCAAAGTGCGTAAGTCTGAAATGCAAACCTACATCTCACAGATCAATAAATAGAGAAGTGGAGACCTAATGACAACTTGGCAGCAAACTTAACCCCTCACACACCTATTTCTAACTATAATACATCTAATATCGAAGAGGAAATAATTTGACTTTTGTATTCATTAAAGAACACGTGTTTGCATTAAAAAGCCCTTTTTATAGCACTTCTTACTGGACAAAAGCCAAAATGGCATTGGGAACATTTATACAAACAAGCCGAAACATTTGCAACATCTCCACACACGTATTTACCACTGCTTCTAACCAAAAATCAGAAGACAGAAGCCTAAGATACACACTAGGAAAAAAGCAGATTTTCCAAATTTTACTGCACCAATGAGTCCATTTCATTTTGCTACACAAAAATGCTAAACTCGGTGTCTTACATAAATTCTGAAATACAGGTAAATTCTTCACAAGACTCCTGGAAAGATATGTTATATGGTATGGAGGTAATACAGTGGTGAAGTATCCATGTGGAAAACCACAATGTTTTGGGATAAAAAGTGCTTGCTTTACAGTTAAACAGATATTTGCAACAAATTGAAACCCTACACAATGGAAACAGTATCCCTCACTCTTCTTAGGAAAGAAGGAAAAAACCTTCCACCACATCACCTGAATCCCAGATGGTTTTGACCATGACTCAGGTCAAGCACAGTTAAAGGTGTGCATGGAACCCGAGCAATGCTTGGACTTGCCATTTCTCTCCCTTCCAAATGAGAAATTGTGATCTAACTATTTTTAATCACTTTAGTTACTAAGCCTATATATCGTCAGCAAGAACTGAAATGAACAGTTTATGGCTCATGCACTCACATAAGCAATGAAATCTGTTTTCTAAACCACCACAAACTTCACCAAATGAAACAGATGAAATTTTATTCTTCTGTATCAAGCATCTACAACTTATTCGTGCCCAAAACCTGAGGAAAAAAAATAAATACACGTGAAGAATGTGAGTTAACAGCACTACTCCTCTCATGCCATAGTCATGTCATAGTTTATTTTCATGTGCCTTAACACTACTTTCAAAACCATAAGATGGCCAAGTAGAAAGTTGTCTGTTCAGTCCTTATCTTCAATACGCAGTTGCTGTTAATCCATATTATTATGCACCATATAAAAGCTACAATTTCAGGGATTTCTTATACTTTTTTGGATAAAAGTATTGGCTTAGTGTGTCACAACTTACTGTGGATATCTAATGAAAAATATCACTAATGATAATTTCTGAAGAACCAATGTGGGCAGCAAAGGAACAACTATGAAGAACAGAAGGACACCTCCAAGATATAAACTTTTGCTAGAAAATAGTGTAGAAGAAAACAACACACAAGTTAGGAAGAAAAGCAAAGACCAAGACTTCAGTGTTGTGGTCAAATGTATAAAAAAAAAGAAAAAGTAGAAAAGTCTGAGACTAGCCTGAAGACGCATTTACAATTATGTCAAAACAGTCTGAAGAGCAAAATACTGTCAAGAATGGAACAAGCAGGAGAATAAAGACACCTAGTTGGAACCCTGAATGAAATACATTTACAAAACAGACTGATGATCAAATTTTCATACTCATGCCAAAGATAAAACTACACGCTTTACTTGTTCTACTTCACCGTACTTCCCACTTGAATTATGCCACTTTTAAAAACATTAGGTCACTCACACAGCCTTTTTGAATACAACGTGTTAATGGACTTCAGGTCAAAGAAATAAAGCTAGACCTCATCTGATCCCCTGCCCAACACAGTCCCTGTATCCCAGGATACAACGGCAAGTATTATGTTCCTGTAGCAGACAAGTGTTCATAGCCAACATTCAACTTGACCAAAGTTAATTCTGAGTTTGCATTTAGCCTTATTCACTTGAAGGAAAAGATGCTGTAAATCTTTAGGACACAGCCTTTCCAGCACATGTGGCACACTATCAGTGTATCTATCACACCCACAAAGTCATGTTTGTATTGCATGGGTTTAACACCAAATGTTAATTAGTAGCCAACTTGGATACATCCTGCAGTTATAGCTCATGGCTACATTTGGCAGCACTGTGAGCACTTCCCTCGCAGTTCATAGAGCTCTTAAAACTTCCTTGGCTGCATGCATAACACTAAATCCAGGTACATCTACAAAGCAGCATGAAAAAGTGGCTTATTTAAGTTAGTAGATGGAGCTGCATTTTTATCTAACATCAAAAATTTTATCCAATATCAACAATTCCCATTCACATGGCTTGAGATGGATACTTATGAAATTTATGAACAACAAGTGTCATCAAGATTGAACCACTCTTTCCAAATCAAGTAAAAGTCTGTATTATTCATAAATTCCAGAAAGGGGACAAGATAGTCCCCTCAAAATGTAGTAAGACTTTGCTTTCCTTCAGAGTGATTAACCATTAGCAGATGCAAGACCCAATTCAAGTCTCATTTCATTGTTAAATTACAAAACTGCAGAATTCCACTATAGTCCCACGTGATTTCTGACACTGTCTACAACTTTAAGTGTTGAAGGGTAACAATCTGACCTCTGCTGAGATGACAAGACAGCCAATATCAGAGGCACTTGTGTAAAATTCAACCTTCACACACAAAAGCTGTGACAGTGCAACATAACATTTTTGAAGTCAGGTACTGGAAAGAGCTAACATAAAAACTTCTGTGTCATGTTTAAATGAAAATCCATATACATTATGACACTGCTAGTTAATATCTAAAACATCAAGTAAAAGAATACAATCTTTTGGTTCCAATAAAGGACCTCAGAGAAGAGAGCCCTTTCTACTTGCCTCATCTGCTTAACTGGATCTAGCTGCAGAAGGGCCCCTGCTGAATACATGAATACTAACAGCTAACAAACACAAGTAGATTACAGCTCCTTTACATGTTTTCCAGTTTCTATCCCTTCTGAAGTCCCATTTCTCATGCAATACAGTTTAGTTTAGTAGTTTGATTTTGAACTGGCACACTCACAGGAAACAAACCAGAAGCCCCATCTTCTGTAGCTATATTAATTCTACCTGCAGAAAACATTAAACTAAAGCCATCAGAAGCATGGACCAGCTCTACAACACAGGCAAAATAAGCCATAACTGTAGTTCATGTGCAACACAAGAACAGGAGGAAAACAGCCATATATTAGTAACAGCTGACACATCCACTGGCCGAAGAGCAGAGAACTGAATTGTACTTGTAATTTTGAAGAGGATGCTGTGCAATGATTCCAGGCAGATACGCTAAGCAAATACAAACCGAAAAGAACATGTTTCCATGTGCTACATAAATTGAAAACTAACCCTATTTTGCCTGCCTGTAGAGATGTACTTGCAGACCACAAAACACAGAAGAACAGTAGGATCTGTTACTCGAGTATTACTATGCAACATACAGAAGGAGAAATGCATTCCAGTACATGCAGTTGTATTTACAAAAGGCTACTCATGTATCCCAAGAATTTAAAGTAAATAAACCTTAAACTACATCAAGCCAAGAAACAGAATAGCAATTTAACATGCGCATCTTTTACAGTTAATATGGAAGTAAACACTTGAGTTTTCAGGTCAGCTCCAGTTCTACAAGACATCACTGTGTCATATACAGCATTATGTTGGTTCTTTAAATCTTGATAAGCAGGAAATCAGAAATAGCACATGTCTGACAGAAACCAGGCACAGGACAGTGCAAAGGGGGTACTTCCAAAATATCTCTAGACACCTAAGACAGCTTTCAGACATCTAGGCAACTCCATCTAACCCATGACTCACAAATTCTCAAGCTACTTTTAGAGTCCGAGTGGTTAAGCAAGAGTAACGACTATTGTACAACATGATCTTTTTTTTTTGTTACACATCCACCACATATTTCATCTCAGAATTTTATTTTTCTCAGATACTGTTTCTCTGCACTTGAATGAACTGTACTTTCTATACAAATGCACGTACTATCTCCCAGCAAGTGAGTCACTCACCACTTCCCGGTATAATAACATAGACATGAAACTACCAAGTTGTATCTGCAGAAGCGAAGTATGTCTAAGTTTATACAGCATCCTGCTCAGCAGAAGATTAGTAAATGCCATATCCATTACCAAACACATTTTAGCAGTTACAAAACCAAACAGGAACATACTTTTTAGTTTACTCCCTAGAGACTGAAGGATAAGATTAAGCTTTAATTACCGATTTAAGTTAAATTTCAAAAAACAGGAACTGAATGCTGACTGGAAAAGAGAAGGTGGTATTAGCATCAGTCTTTTGGTTATCAGCATCTATCTGTTAACTATTTGTTTCAGAAAGTTATCATACGCAATCACAGACAATTAAAAGTATTTATATAAAATAATAATATAATCCCTTCAGCAGGAGGTCGGACCAGACTACTTCTAAAAGTCACATTGAACAACTACCCCCTGAACTTATCAAAATCTGAATCAAGTCTATTCTGTAATTCATCTGCTACAATAACTTCTCACTTTTGAATAAATAATTGCTATACTTACATACACATATATCTATTTGTATTATATATGTATGTCTCTCAGAAATTGAGTTGTCTTCACCTTTTGGGAAAAAGTGAGAAATACTGGCTATAAAGCAACTTCAATTAGCATTTCACTTCATAGCATTTTCTCTCAGCACTATTACTAACAGGCAAGCCTAAAGAAGAAAGACACAATTAAAGATACAGATGTTACAGAACTCATAATATAAGCTATAAATTTGGGGGGAGGAAAAACCATACCAAAAAAGAACAGAAGAAGGACAACACAAAGGAATTATTTAGACTGATCATGAACAGATAAACTCAATGTAATTACTGGCTTGATGCTAGACAAAACTGCATTGATCTTTAAGCAATGCTAAAGAAAAGTCATAATTTTGTTCTGCTTTCACAAAAAAAGGTAGAATGACATGCATTTTTTACAATCAGAGGAAAAAACTTCCTCTTCTCTTGTTAATAGGAAACATAATATATATCAAGTATTATTAACCATATGATGCCACCAGATCTGGAGAACTTGATTCATGATTGCTTCTTAAAGGCAGCCTGCAACCCATGGGCAAGTAACACTTGGGTGTTTGCCACTTGTGAAGAACAACTTCAAAATGACCATCTTGCACAATTTTAAAGGGAAAATGGATTAGCCCAGGAAGAATGACAGCAAGCTTTTCCTGCTTAAATGGCTGTAGATATCTATCTTTAAGATTGCTTTGAAATCTATCTTTAAGATTGCTTTGAAACGTGTTAAGGCTTGTCTTCTCTACCATTTCCTTCTTTAAAAGGGTAATTAAAATATTTCACAACATACAGCATAATTCTTTCAGACTATAGACAAGTAGCAAGCACAAAGTCTGATGCATTCTGTAAGATAAGGTAAGATTCTCTCTCCTGGAGAGAGGATTAATATAACAGTTTTAAGCAGTAGTAGCACAAAATGAAAGTAAATCTTGTGCTAATGAAAGCATAGAGTCAAAATAGTAAAAACAACAAAGCAGACCTTTTATTAGTCAAACTACTCTTGGACCACTGAAAGAAGAGCTGTGACTTTAACAAGGCATAAGAAGTGTTACGTGCTTGGTTTGCAAAATCACTCCTAAAAGAGCAACTTGGACTCTTATTAAAGCTACTGCAGAACTCTGTTACTAGAAATAACAAAGAAAGTTTAAAAATTTTAAAAATGTGCATATATTGGCAAAGTGAAGGCATCTAAATAGGTCTGAACTAATTGAAAACCAGTCGAATTTGATCAGTAATCAATACACAGCTGAACTTTCAGTGTGGACCTTTTCTTGCTCCCTAGAAATTAATCATACTCATTTTTATAGTTCTTGTGACAATGTTGGGGGGACAACAAAAAACTCACCTACAAAATCCCCCAAGTGAGACCAAAAGAAATCTCCACTATAGGTCACATTTCATCTCACTGTCAGTTGGAAGCCTCTCCTTTTAACATGAGTCATCATACTTGGTTTAGGCAGTCTGTTTCACAAGAACAGTAAATTTGCTACCATTTCTTAACAAGATTTATGTCTTGGTCTAAAATACAGTGTTATAAAGTATTTGTGTGCTTAGCTACAAAGATCCAGAGTACATGGTAGGTATTGCCCTTCAATAATCCCAGAAGTCAGACAGGTAATCAGAAATCCCATGCTGCTCTGAAAACATATTTTAAAGCCCCTTCTATTACTCAAAAAGCCTTCCACTTAAGGCACTCAATATAGCTAACCAAGAAAATAAACTGAAATGTCATAACAAGTGATAAACAAAAACACTATTAAGAGCTCCAAATTTTTTTAAATGCCATTATTATTCATATTAACAACAGCTACTGCAGGTAAGCTCAGCGTTCACATTATACCAAGCAAAACAAGAGTTAGGTAAAGAGGGATCTACATTCCTCTCCAACACTAGGTTACTGTATTCACATTATGAAGAGAAAAAAACAAACACAGCAAACAACACTGTCTAGCCAGCAATGGCAAGGCTTAAGCAAAATCAAATCTGTAGGAGAATTCGGCTTAGTAACTAGACCATTTTAAGAATACACAATTCAAGGCAGCATGGTAAGGGGTTTGGGACTGGCTTCAGTTTTTGGTAGCACCTCAAGCCATGCCAAAGAGGCAGCAGTAGTTTGTATTGCTCAGTACAATGGAGGAGGTTTGATCTGATCACAAAGAGTAATGTTAATTAGAGCTGTATCTTAAAAAAGACTGCTGGAAACAAACCCATAACACCTCTGCCTATAGACTTCCTAACAGTTGTTTGGATTCCACTCTCATTTCTGTAGATTTTCCAAGAAATTATGAAGGAAATGCTTCTCCAACTTTACCGGGCAAGAACAAAGAATCAAGAGGACACTTAAGTATAGTTTCCACTTAAGTCGTAGATGCCAGACTCATTGACAAAATACAACAAGATACTTCTGGTAGGTCATTTACTTACCTCCACTTGCTGATTCTTGCTCTTCCCCTTCAGGAAATGTAGCCTGGCTTGGTAAGCTATTCCTAGAACGAGTGACTGACTCTAAATGTGAAGCCCTTCCCAACAGAGATAGCTCATCTAGCACCTCTCCTTCTTTGGCTTCCAAATCAGATTTTGAAGTGGTTAACTGTTTTATGTTACCTGGTGCCATTAAACTATTCGGGTCATTTAAACAAGCTACAGTACCACTGTCCAGGCTTAATACTCTGGCACGATTCTTGGCACTGTTTGTGCTAGAAGTCCGTCGTGTAGATCTTTTTTTGCTAATTCCTTCAGAGCTTACGTGGGTTTTGTGAGCATTTTCAAGGTCTGTGCACCCACGTTCTTTAGAAACATATTTGGTCTTTAGAGCACTGTACTTTCCCTCAGGAGACTGGCATGAATGGGAGGTGGTGCTGGAAGAGCTATCACTGCTGAACTGGTGAGCTGACTGCATACTTGATGTCCTGCTCAAGTCACTTTGATCACTGGAGTCCTCATCGTGACAAAATACAGCACTGTGAGGTTTAGTACCAGATACACCTCGGAAGGAAACATATTCCCTGTGCCGGCTTGAATCAAAACTACTAGCCCGCTTTTTTCCTGTCCTTCTCCGGCTGGACTTGTGGGTAGAGGCTGTTCGATGGATTAAACTAGAAGATTTTGGTCGAACATCTCCTTCTTTTTGTTTTCCACTTGTTTCTTTAGAAGCTCTTGAATCTACCAACACAACTAGTTTCTCACTTTGCTCGTCTCTTTGTTCAGCAGCCTTCCCAAGCGACCTGTCAGTCTGGGTAGTCAATTCATTGGCATGTGGGTTCTTATTGGCCTCTTCTGAAGCAGAGGCACCAAGACCTTTCTGGCTGTGCATCTCATCAGATGCATTAGAACCCTTTCCCTCTTGCACACCACCAAGAGCGCTCACTTCCACAGCAGTCCTTTCACTACTAGTCCTTTTGTCAGTAGTAGAACTACTGTCATCCTCTGAGTCTACACCACAGTCTTTTTTCTTACCATCCTTTTTCTCTTCTCTGGGAGACTCCTCCTCGTGCTCTGACAACACACTTTCTATATGCGTTGAGCTCGTATGTTCACTTTTATAGCTACTGATGGTACTGTTAGTGTCACGATCAGTCCCACTGCAGTAGCTTTCTGTTGAACCACTGCTTCTAGTACTCAGGCTTCTCAGACTGTCCATACTTTTGTCTGCTTTCAAGGATTTGCTCTTCCCACTCTTAGTCAATGGTTGAGGGCTGCTACTTTTCAGAATGTCATCTAACTGAAAAACTCCTGAAATGCACGAGTTCTCACCCAAAGACTCTCTGGATGCAGAAGGGGGCTTGGAAGCTTCTAATTCACTGACAGGATCTAGTCCTCGTTTTTGCTGATAGAGAGGGAAGTCATTTATTGAAGCATCTGGAAAAGCAACAGCAGAGCTAGAAGTCCTTGGTACACCTCGTGGTCTATGATCCTTCCTATAGGAGTGAGAATGCAGAGTTACAAGTGAAGCTACTTCTGTGTCACATGCACTGGTTTTACACTGGTCCACAAGCTGGTTGTTCGAGAGGCACACTTTGTCACTGTTGTCCCTTGGCAAATCCTGTCCAGAGGACAATGAAGGTTGGATGGAGACAAAAGAGTCGTTCGACACCAGACGAAAAAGCTTCCGATCAGTTGCCAAATCTGTTTAAGCACATATTTAAAAAAAAAATTAATGCAGAATGTTCATGCAAGTTATACAATCAGCTTTACAACTGTTTGTTTATATCAAAGTAAGAGAACTGACAAATCCATTTGCAAGTAATATGACTGCGTCACATTACCATTTAAAAATATTTCCCAACACCTGGGCAAACATGACTTTTTTAAAAAAAGAAGTCATCAATACCAGCTTAACAGTTAATAAAAGAGAACAATTCTGACAAGTCTTCAATCTCCTCTACTCTTATGTGTCTCAGATAAGGTTTTTATGCATCTCAAAATTTCTTTATTAAAAAAGGTTACTGTGCCTTCTGTTTTGTTTCCTACACTCAGTAAGCTATATGCTTCACATAAACTTTGAAATTATTATCAAAAGTACAGTAAACTCTATTAACTTTGACATGACCAAAAACCCCAACAAAAAATCATCTTTTCTACTAGATACCAAGTAATCAGTGATTAGACTGGTAAAAATGAGTAGTGGTAGTGTCAGAGTTAACTTCCTGCTAATCACCAGATACATTAAAATCAGTAAACAGAGTATTTCCCTATAGTTCTATGCTCTAATTTAATCTGAGCAGACTTTTTCCTGGCAACAAAGATAAATGACCAATGAGATCTTGAGTCGTCCAGTTTTGTTTCAGAATACAAGCTACCAGTTTCCTTACACACTGGGGAAAGAAAAAAACCAAACCACAAAGCTCTGGTAACTTGTGTCTTAAGAGCCGTCAGTAGCTCCAGAAACATAAAACTCTACATGGAATTATTTACTGTACGGAAAGGCCTGCCACTCTTGTCTGTACTGGAAAGCAAAGCAAATTAGTCTATAATGAAGTCTATGAATCCCAGACCACTTGTAGTACATGAAGACACGTAAGTTGGCTATCTTTCAGTAGTAAGTTGACAACAAATATTTATTATCTGCTGGAATATTTCAGAACAAGAAACACCCAGCAAAAGAATAAAAAGTATTCAAACCATGCTTCCCAGAAACTTGAGTAATTAAGAGAGGAAACAGAGAACCTCTTCCTAGAGTCTATCAATGTACTACTGTGTGAATTTATTTAGCACATTAAGCAATGGGTATCTGGTAACAAAATACCACTTCCAATATGGAGAAGAAGAAATTTTACCTTGTTCTTCACTCCCTTCTTTGCAGAGGCTAGAACTCTGTCCAAGACTCAAACTGATATCATCAGATGTCTTGGCAGTGTCAGTATCACCTGTGAATTTTAAGAAATAAGAGTATTAGTGCTCAAAGCATTAACATCTACATACACTGCAGATTTCTCATGTGTCATGAAAGACTGTTGCTATTATTTCTTCATTTGAAGGTAAATTACAGGTAACACATGATTTATCTCTTAGAGACAAGTATTGTGTCTTCCCATTCTTTTACATTCCATGAAAAACTAGAACAGTATCTTCCACAAAACTCAGTGGAAATAAAGATTTTTTTCTTAAATATTTATCTATTCGAATATCTCTTTTGACATGGCTGCCCATATAAAAAGAGAGGCAAACTAAGAAAATTCTTGTAGTGATCCCAAATGTAAGGACAAAAAATCAGGTGGCAAATTTTCTTTTGTCTTATTATTGGCTGGATAAATTTACAAGGTAACAATTTTGCATATTACAAATAATTTATCTTTTCATCTTAAAGGAGTTCACAAGGGCTGTCCTGGACAATACTTTTGCTAGATACAAGCAACCAGAAATAATAAAGTCATTGAAATACATTACCAGAAGAGTGATTGGTTGCTGTCAACTGAAAACAGTAGGGAAGAGTCCACCCAAATCAACCCCTTAGCTCTGCATTTATAAGCAAAGGGAAAACTTGCCATTACATAGGAAACAGAACATTTTCTCCTACTGTTTTAGTCACATAATTTGCAAGTCCAAGGGAGATTTCTCCCAATTAATAAATGCTGTAATTAGCTCAAAAAACATTCTGAAGATTGAAAAAGGTAGACAAAATTTGGAAATAACATAGTAAATAATAGTGATTTGTAAGGTAATTTAAGTAGCTAAAAAAATCTCACCTTTGATGGTTGCTGCTGTTCCCAGACGAGATAGCCCAGATCCAACCTAGAAACAGGAAACATAAAGCTGTAAACTTTCAGAAAATAACTCACTGCTCTTTCCTATTATTGCAATGCACACATTTGCCTATACACCTAGGAGAGATTTTTAAAGGCACAAAAGCATCCAATAGCACGATGCTGTAAAATTCTTCCCGACTTTGCGTGTTTCCATTGCAAAACAGATGACAAAGCATTTCATTATGCATCCAACTACATCTTGGCATTACGCTGTTTTATAGCCAGTGTTCTTGGAGATTTCACTATGCTGACTTGAGGAAAACTTTTTAATATAGGAATTTTCCTTGAATATACTTAATGTGGCCACGAAGTACTACAACAGTGTGACACAAATAACCGCTGTTGCAAAGCTGAATGTTTAATGCAGTGATCGTGGCTGCCTAAAACCACAGAAAAAGCCAAGTTGGAAGGGACTCACAAGGATCATAAAGTCCAACCCTTAACCCTGCACAGGGCCATCCCCATGAGTCACACCCTGTGCCTGAGAGGGTTGTCCAAACGCATTTTGAACTGTGTCAGGTTTGGAGCCTGTTCCAGCACCTGATCATTGGGAGAACTTTTTTCTGATCCAACCTAAACTTCCCCTGACACAACTTCAGGCCATTCCCTCAGGTCCTGTCACTGGTTCACACAGAGCAGAGATCAGTACCTGCCCCTCTTCTTCCCTTCATGAGGAAGTTGTAACTGCAGTGAGGTCTCCCCTCAGTCTCATCTTCCCCAGGCTGAACAGACCAAGAGCCCTCAGCTGCTCCTCATACAGCTTCTCCTCAAGGCCCTCCACCATCCTCACTGCCCTCCCTTGGACACTCTCTAATGCTTAAAGGAAAATGGCATCTTAGTATAAAACTTACCTGTTCAATACAGCAAACACCAACCTAAATCCAGAAACAGCTCCCATGTGACAAGATACATATTTTTCCAGAGTTAGTTTTCACATTCAACAGCAAACCAGCAGGCACGTACCTCCCCATATGGAAAAATATCTAGCTGTTTAGGTTTACAATCTACCTTTTTGCATACATCCTATAATCCACAGTAGATTATTGTGCAGAGATGCTAAAGAGAATTTAGCCTTTCCCTCAATATATCTCCAATACCACCTCTCCGAGAACTACAAATAGCCCACAAAAACGCCTCTGTCAAATAATTAAATCACTCAGAAATAAGACAGAATAGCACTCAAAGGTAAAATCTCAACCCAAAACACATAAAAGTGATAGCCATTTGAATTTTAGAGAGAGAGATATACACATACATACTCAATGGGATGCTGCTTTTCAAAAGTCTCTAGTTCAAATGACTGGGGCAATTCTTTCCTGCAAGCACAGCAATTTCAGGTAACCTGAAGAAGTGTGCAGCCATATCACAGAAGAACAATGGTTTTGTTATGTGTAAAGTAAAAAAGCAGCTAAGAGCTTGTTTAATGCATTTTCTTCACCACATTGTCACACAAGCTTTTAGTCATTTTGCCATGTTTCAATGTTTTTTTCCCCTTCAGTAATATCTCTTGCTGAATGCTGCAGCTGAATGCAAATGCATCAGCATGGGAAAGCTATTTCACACCAAAAAAAATGAAAGGAATTCAGATGCTTACTGTTCACGTTCCCTTTTGATGCTAAAAATTCCATCACAAGGGACTAGTGAATACTAATTTTATTAGGACAAGCACATTTTGAACACTATACTTACTTCCACATGCTTTAACATTAACACTCTTACAAGTATGTTTGGAATAGTTTTTTTTCCCAAAGACTAGTCCAAGTACTAGTTTGGGGATCATGTTTCTATCTTCCTACATGAACCATCATCTCCCATACCTCTGAACACCACCAACCTGCTCTTTTCAGAGGAGCAAAATCTCTTAGGAGTATCCACGCTGCACAACAGCATTGTTCAGATAAGACACCAACATTAGCATACCACTGCACCTCCTTATCTACTGCTTGCACAGAGAGCTAATTAGAAGAACATGATATTGTAAAACCACACCAACGATTTCCATGTCATTCAAAACGAGGTTCTATATATTGAATATAATGCTGCACTGCTCATTGTCAACATAACTGCACAGTCTGGTCAGTCAATCTACTTGTTCTCATGAAGGGTTGGTTAAAAAAAACATGCTACAACTACCAAAACAACACAAGACAAATAGAAGGAAGAGTATATTCAATGCTATGGAAGCTGAATACATGAAGCTGGTAGACATAAGGAAACAGAACAACTCCCCCAGTGAAATTAAAAGGCAACTAGAGCATAATGAAGTTGCATTAAAATGTAATCAAGTCACATTTCTTCAGTACTTTCATCTCGCAGGAGTCCCTATTTATTGCTTTCTTTTCACCTCTGTTAAGTATCAAAAAATTCAGGATTTTGCAGAGGTCTTCCAAAAAGAAACAGTTTTAGTCTTGCCATTTCTAGGAGTTTACCTTGCTTTGTACTTTAGCAAACTAACATTTTTGACTGCAGAGTCTGAACTGTCAGGAATAATAACTTTCAGAAAGCCATTTTGGAGGAGATAATCAGCAGTGGATACTTTCTAAGACGACTTAACAGAAGTCCCCTCAAATACAGCACTTAAATATACCAATTAAGCTTCTAAATGAAGAAAAAAAGAGGAAAAAGGAAAACAAGTGTTAAAATATAAGGATGAAAAGATACAGCTTGAGCTGATATCAAAGGACCAGGCAATGATACCACAGTGGGTTTATGGTACTTATTCAACCATGCTCTGAGTCATTTTGATCTTTTAAATCAGAAGAAATCTAACTGAGTAAAGCAGAATACCTTCTGATGGGATAGTAAGTTCCCTTACAAAATCCAGCCATTTCTAAAATAAATTCAAGACAGGACAAGAAAGAGCTATGCTGCTGGGAGAGTGCAATGCCTTCCTAATAAAGCAATTCAATACAAAAGGTAAACTCTTTAATACAAAGTTAAAAAATGTAAAATAGTACAAAAAGTTGCTCTACAGATTGGAAAGCCAACAGCACTAAAGCACCAACTGCAGAAGCTTTAGTTCTTACCTGGTTTGGATCTATTCCAGCATAAGAATTGCGTGAACTACAGCCAACAGGGGGAGTTGCTTCTCGTATGAACTCTGACATCTCAATCCCTCCACCAGGATCACTGAGAGAAAAAAAAAAAAAAAAGGAAAAAAAATGACATTAGCCAAAGCTAAATGAAAGTTTGTCTATGCTGAATGCAGACTCAAAAGAATTTTTCCCTTTTCAAATATCAAGGGCTCCAATATACCCCAGTATCTCAGATGAATACTGCCCACTTGGCACAGGAAGCTCAGTCAGAGCTGGAGCACCCTATTTAGGGTCTCAGAAGCTGCTGCTTCCAAGTCCACTGTCACCAGCCAACACGAACTCAAGAACGAGGAGCTAAAAGGCATTCTGACATGCTAACATACTAAATTCTCTAAGTACATACAAATAGCTTTTGGATCATCTGTCCAACTATAATACCCACAAAACCTCCAATAGAAAGCGTACTACACAGAACTCTTTCAAAGACCAGGGAAAGGACTCCTGGCCTTTTCCTTAGACTGTATCTACAAGCAAAAGCAAGAATGGTTAATGAAGAAAGCCACACACTGTCAGTAAAAGTTAATGGACAGAGACATACAGGAAGATGGTATCACTCCCAGGAATGCAAACCACATCTTTCTACACAAAAATTACTTCCTTTCAGATACTTTACAGGTCCTACCAAGAAATATTTTGAGGTACAACATAATGTGTATCATTACATCCAAGTAATCTAACCCTTCCAGGATTATTAAGTAGTGGTTTGAAAGTATTTTCTAGATTGCCATCACCAAATTCTAATTCAACATAATTCAGCTTGCCAAAGGCATGTGTTTTATGAAACAAAAGTTAGTTGATCTATTCATTAGTGTGCATGAAGCACACAGTTGTGCATGAAGCAAGTTGAGGATTAGAACACAAGGATCCATCCTAGCACTGTTAATCGCTAAGAGGAAGAAGTTGAGGCATCATGCATCTACAGTTCTCTTCAGCCATCTCGACCCAGGAGACTTCTGAACAGAAGTAACTGCAATCTGATACTGACCCTCTTCGCTTCTTCTCACAGATAAACAACTGCCTCCCAACAATCAATGCTTCGGAGCTGTGGCAAGTTCCCTCCAACATTTCACACACAGAGCTTCTCCAGCTGGACCACGGAAACTAAAGATGAAGCCCTTCTGGAGTAGGGGACAGAAATGGACAGAGGCACTGCAGAGCTCACTTAATAGACAGCTAGTCTGATGGGAAAGTCTCATGCAGTAAGACCAATATCTAATGGGGTGTCCTGCAGAGGGCCAATAGTCAACTCCTCCTGAGCCTCTTCCAGCTCTAATCCCTTTGGTAATGTATGGACATAAGTCTAGGATTTTATCAAGAAACCATCTGTAGACTAAAGGATCTGACACGATTCATGCTGCAGCATGACATTCCAAGCTGTTGTCATCTCAAAGAGGATCACATAAGAAGTCTGTGAATCTTCCGACACAAAGATGACAAAAAAGACGGTTTGAAGTTAGGAATATATGACTCCAATAAAAATAAGTTAACTTAGAAGAAACCAGCCATTAGTTAGCAGAACAACTACAGTCCAACTCCAGTAAAGTAAAGAAAGAAGTGATAAGCCACTACTGTGGTACAGCTCAGCAATGAGACAGAGGCATGCTCTTAGTGATGGGTTTACAGAGCCCTCGATGACTTGATGTTACCAATTAAACTACAGGCAGTTGAGAAAAATTAATAGAAAGAACTTATCTTCAGTAATTTCCACCAGGTTTAGCCAAAGTATTCCTTACACAAACATCTTAAGAATACATAACAAGAAATTAAAGACTAAACTGAAAAATTCTCAGCGTTCAATTCAGCAAACATAACAATGACAACCCAAGATATAAAAAAGAATGTCTTCCACAAAAAGATAAAATTACGTTCCTGTTTGAATAATTCATTGAGAAACACTGCATGTGACTAAACTACAATCTATGAAGTAGAAAAATAAGCTCTCTTGCACAGAACGGGGTAATTAGCCAGGGTGGAAGAAGGCAATTTTGTCTAAAACTGAACCAGCAAAATCCACAACACAAACCATCACTGCCACTCTACTCACAGCTTCTACGTTCTGTGACAGGAGACACTAGTCAGTGGATTAACAAAAGTAACCAACACACAACAAATAAAGTCTGCAGAAACAAGCAGGAAACACAGATTCCTAGGACTGACCATTGTATGACTAAGTAACTGGAACACAGTAACAGAGTCCTTTAGGAGCTATTTCATGCTGCCACTGTGGCCATTCCTTTCTGCTATGAAGTTCCACAATCACTTTGTTACACTTTGCTGACTCAATACCTTCGAGCAAGTGCTACACTTCTCAGTTTGCAAGCAGAGTCACTGCAGTGAAGTTACTACTCAAAGTGAGAAGACTGAAAAAAATCATGTCCACCTATCTGCAATGGAGACTGCTGTGAAAGAAGGATTCAGAGATCACAACACAACCTAAACCTATTATTTCTAATTATTAATAACTCTCCTAAATAAAATTACTATGTGTGGGTATAGAACATTAGTGTGTCAGAGACTAACCAGAAGCCTGAGGAGGGTATAAGCTTGCATGAATTCAAGAGTTTAAAATCTGACTGGCTTATTGACTAAAGTCATTTTGATACTCAGAGCAGAACTTGAGAGAATTTGGAACAAGAAACTTTGATTTCTGGACAATCAGAGGAAGAGTTTTATTCTTTTCTTTTGAACACCACCTTCTGTCCTTAATTTTCAACTAAAATAGCAGGACAACTAGTCAGGAAGTTGGTCTTAAAACACAGAAGGACCACAGCATGCACTGCAAGTGCCAGATCACAACAGCTTCAAGCATTAAGGTAAGTTTGCTTTCGAGGTGTAATCACTCGTCAAAAACACAAACCAATTCCAGACTCAAGAACAGGCCTGCCAACCACAGAAAAAGAGAATAAATAGCAAAGGTAGGGCAAGAGTTTTGAAGATCACCTTTTTAAAATTTTATTTCTCTTGCTCATACTTGTTTAAGTTGACTGTAAGTATCTCAAAGACACAACATTCTTCAGCTGTCAGTTTTATTTTGTAAAAGTGCATGTGAAATCCATGTAGCACCACGACTACAGCCCCTCCACGCTAATGCAGATCAGGAACAGCAGTGTCACCAGACTAACCCTTTATGATACTTTGAATCACAGCAGGCACTGACAAGAAAGAAGCCATGCTCCTCTAAGCAAAAGCAAGACCAACTTAAGTGCTTTAAAGTATCTATGTGGGTCCACCGATATCTAAAGATTATATTTGCCCTGTTATTTCTACTTTTTCTACAAGGCCAGGAGCCTGTATCCCTACTACCTGCTTTCATGACACCTCACCAAACCAGTACTAACAGCTCAGAGGAAAACAGCCACTGCACCAAGCTACAGAAGACGGGAACTCACAGTGTCTCTCTAAATTAAGACTAGCTTGTTTCAAAAACATGAACTAGAGAATTTCAGCTTTAAAAGAGGACAGCAAAAAAACCCAAAAGGCCTTTCTAAAGAAATAGCAAGTTGCTCTTTGCTCAAACATGCTAAACTTTCACAGAAAGACTAAAAGCCCTCAGTTTGATCCTGTTCACAAACCAATGTGAACTAAAGATAACGAGCAGTTCCAGTAGGCCTACAGAAGACAGCACATAATTTGTCAAGATACCTGAAAGCACCACTTTGCAGAAAAAAAACACCTTCAGAAACCAAGAACAACAGTTCTTAGTAGCTAAACAGAAGAAAGAAGAGAAACCAGACTATTGCTTAATCCTTCAAAAATACTAATATTCTTATCTAAAGTGGTCTCAGGGAATGTGTCCAGAGAAGGGCAACGAGGATGGTGAAGGGGCTGGAGCACAAGCCCTATGAGGAACGGCTGAGGGAGCTGGGGTTGTTCAGCCTGGAGAAGAGGAGGCTCAGGGGTGACCTTATCGCTGTCTAACTACCTGAAAGGAGGTTGGAGTCAGGCAGGGGTCGGTCTCTTCTCTCAGGCTCCCAATGACAGGACAAGAGGACACAGTCTTAGGCTATTTCAGGGGAGGTTTAGGTTGGATATTAGGCAAAACTTTTTCACAGAGAGAGAAAGATTTCCCATTGGAATGGGCTTCCCAGGGAGGTGGTGGAGTCACCATCCCTGGATGTGTTTAAAGAGAGGTTGGATGATGAACTTAGTGACATGGTTTAGATGGTCTAGATGGTTTAGATGATGGATTGGTGTTGGATAGGTTGTTAAGTTAAGTAAGAAGTTGGACTTAATGATCTCTACGGTCTTCTCCAACCTTGTTAATTCTGTGTGCGTGAGGCAGGGTGAAAACTCTAGGATGGCCTTGCAAACTGTACTATATACACATTTATGTGGTACCACATGCTGTAGCCCAAGACATCAGAACTACTATTCTGATTATGCAAATACTTAAGACAGCTAGTCTGCTTAGATCTCCTATATCCACCTTCTGGAAGGTGAGCAGAGTTTAGAAAGAAAACCCTACATATACACTCTCTTCCCAGACAGCTTTGTTCTTTTTGTTAGTGTTCCAATTTAACTTACTAAGAAGGTTACAGCTCAATATTAAACACTCACTCTACATCCCATCTACTAGTTTGAATGTTATCCCAGAGTTCTTGTAAGCTTCCAGGCAAAGATTAGTATATACTGTACATCCCACTTACCAAAAAGTAACTCCGTAATTTCTGCATTGACCTTGTTCCCAGTTCTAGTTAAGAGACCTGAAAGTGGGAACAAGGATCATACAAAAGTTAATGAAACTTTAGTTGGCAAGCAGGACACACAGCAAACTAACCTCTACTTCTGAGCTCACAGTGCTTAAAATGTAGTACCGTGTCCCCTGTCAACTAGCTCCCTAGACAAAATGGAACTGAAACATCCAGAACTCACAACACTAGTTGAAATTCCCTTGCCAAGTCTGAGCTACTGTTTTGGAAGCAAAAGCTACATGGCAAGGAAACAAAGAAAAAAAACAAACCCACCAAAAACCACTCAAGAAGCAACATCTAAAGATCACACCTAAAACATGCATTAGCAGAGTTGCACTGAAACAGAACAGACCACTGTTTACTTCCATGAGTTTTATTAAGCCAAGTAAGCATTATACAATTAGGGAAACTCTCAAAATAGCTCAGTACAGTATTAGTAAGGGATATGGTGATCTCAACTGTCACAATTCACATCAGTAGGTTCTGTTGCCAAACACAACATGGAAAAAAGGGCCAGGTTATAAAAGATTGATACAACAAGTTACTGTATATCAAATTCAGAAGAATCTAAGACACTGTTTTTGCTAACAATACCTGAGCTGGGAGCTGACAGAGAAGAACCTGGGACCCATCTCATGAGAAGCCACCCAGTATGTGCACACCCAGTCCTTTTGCTTGTAGGCTGAGCACTTTAAACAGCAGCAGTTTAACACTTCCTTTATTGAAGCATCCCAATAAACAGACTCAAGAGGTTTCTTTGAACTACATTTCCTTATAGCACATGTCTTTATGTAGAAGCTACAATTTGTTTTTATTAGCAAGACACACACAATTTTCAGGAGTCAAGACAGCATACTAATTGCCTCCATTTGAAAATTATTCATAGCTACTACTACCAGAAACTCATAGACAAGATCAAGGTCTCCCTTAAAAGCTAACAATTCAAGATTGATTTGTTTCATACAGTTTAATTTTTAGGATGGCCTGAATTATCTGGAGGGAGGCAGAGGCTTTAATAGAAGAGCTCTCAACACATCCACAGTCTGATCAGACTGGTTAGGCTGGCTTTCTTGATGAATCATCTTTTGCTCTTCTTTCTCCAAATAGTCTGGTCAGAGGAGGAAAACCTCCATGCTTTTTTATGCTGGCAACAAAGATCCACGGAAAGAAATCATCTCCTACTGACAGTACTTCAGAATCATTATCTTCATTACTGAGCTGAACAATTCCAGAATTTACAAATTCACAGGACAACGTTCTTCTCAAGAAAGACTACGACTCGAGTCAAATATTGTATTTAACTCCTGCTTTTGCAAAACTGAAACTGAAACCCAATCAGACACTACTGCTAGTGATAAAAGAATTAGCACACAGTATGTGGTCTTTGACAGCTAGATTTTTGAAACTATGTCCACTGCTGAAATAAGATGACTTGTACTAGTTGTGTCAAGTATTTAGTGACCTAATCAGCACTCATTTTCCCATGCTATTGTTTCAGTGCTTCCAGCATGTCCAATATCCTCTGGGGGATGAATCGGGAAGTGATCAGGAATCCATCATTTCAAACCTAATATATAAGTAAGTCTGCTTTCAAAGACCAGACTTACAACTACGGAGACCTGTATCTATATCCCTCAGTGTTTATTTCAACCGCCATTGCAGTTACACATCTGATGAAGGCAGGGCTGTTCACCATTTGAAGCAGTACACAAACATCAGCAGACACCTTACCTGGGCCCATTGCTGTCTTTCCTCTTGGCTGAAACACTGCTTTGCTCTGTTTTTGCACCTCTGTCCATATGCTCACTGGCATTCCTCTCCACAATTTCTCCCTCATCCAGTGCCCTGTGCAAACGGTAATTCACCATCTTCAAAACAATAAAGAGAGCTGCTATCACCGGGCAGTAGACAGCTACTATCATCATGGAAGAAGGAAGAGCCTTTCAAAAAAAAGTAAGAAAGAGTTAATGAATACAAGGTCAAATATCCATATGAATACTCTAGGTAAACTTTAACAGTTTCTTCCATGAAGAAAACATGGATTGGACTGAAAATTACACCACCTGGTCAGGTTTTGTGTGAAGAGTGTTAGAAGTCGAGCAGTACAGATAAAAAGGAACAGCTAGACTACAAGATACCAAAGCATCATCCTCAATAGGCCTTGTGTCACTGCAGCCTGAGAATGAAGTTCAACTCTCATTTTCTTTTAGAATGAGGCTATCAGAATTCAAGACCTAGACCAGGAAACTTAGAGCTAGCATGATCTTTCTGTGTGGCACTCAGTATTTCTGACTAGTAACAAATAAAAAAAAAGATGAGAAGATTTTAAGCAACTTGAAAACTGAAGCAAGCACAGGATGCAATCTTATTTCAGCGACAGTACACAGCACCCAGTTCATTTTAGAAAAACTGTTGCAAGTTTGACAGCATGGCTGGATGGGAGAAAACCGGCTTTGATGCCCAACACAGACAGATGTTTTGAGTTGGCTTATCAGCTTCCAACAGCTACTCCTGCGCGACAAGATACTGATCAGTCACAAAAGCCAAACTTTTTCCTTAGCTGCGTACAAAAAAAAAAAGAGGCTGTTTTCATTTGTGACTCACACACCAAGCAGCAGTCCTCAATAACCTGCCAGACCATAGGCTGCAAAGATTATATGTGTGAGATCATTAGCTGCCCAAGGAATGGCAGCTAACACATCCTCTGAAGAGAATTTTTCAGTTGTGTCAGAGGTGGCCAGAAGCCACAGAAAAAAATCTTAGTCTTGAATTCAACTTTTGAAATTCCACTCCAAGTTAAGACTTCTCATATAACTTTTGCAGAGGTATATAGGGCTTTGACAAATCAATCACTTCAGCAACAGGAGTTAAGTACAGCCTAACAGCTACTTAAAAGAAGTGTTCAGAGTACTAGTCAACCTTGAAGTGAAATCTGGAGTTTTTCATCCTTCTAGTTTACCTTTTATTCATATTTTTAATTTTACCATTTCCTTAGGCAGTCATTAAACAAAATGAGATATTAATTCTTAGTATTCATCCACAAATAAACCACTATCCTTACACAAGCAACAGAAGTCTGTGTTCTCAAGTATTTCACTGCATCACTACCCTTTAACCCACTGATGGTGTTGTTTGAGACATATCATCAAAATATATATACACACACAGAGACATATGACAATCAGAATTAAACAACATTCAACATCCAGCATGAACTTTAATACAGTAGATGAGTAGAATAAAGTGCCTTTTTAGACCTCCCACCTCCCTTCCTATACAGGCTACTGCAAGAAAAAGGTCTTTATGATGCTCCAAGCCCCCCTCACACCTTACAGAATCAGAAGTAGAAAATGACTAGAGAATAAGACAAAGCCCTCTCTACTCTGCACAAAAAACTAGTTTTAGTAATTTAAAGGAGATTTGATTACCACATGAATATTCCCACATATTCAAGAGCTTATTAGTCCTGTAAGTACCGGCAGTGCTTGTCACAAAAGTGATGAGTTTAGTAAAAGAAGTGCTTAAAAACATCTCCAAATACAAAATATTGTATAAAATATATAAATAAAAGAATAAACATTTCTAAGTACTGTATTTACTGATGACCTCAGAACAAAAACAACTCTTAATCTGTCTACTCTCACTTTTTGGCAGTAAGCAAAGCCAAATCATCCACAGAACACTTCTAAAGCCAAATAAAAATAGTCTAATTTGGAATCAATAAGGAGGTACGTTATTTATTAGGATTCTTTTGTTAAAAACATCAACTTAAGCCTACTTCTTCCTCCAAAATGAGGTGTTAACACCTAACAGAGCATTTCAAGTAGGCCAGGCAAACCCAGTTGAGGCGTGCTAACTGGGATTTTTGCAGGCTGAGTTAGACACCACCACAACACCACAATAGATGGGGAAATTCATTTACCAAGCACCACCTCAGGAGGAGAAAGAGGAAACAAAGCTATTTAAAGACAGCATCAGTAAGCAAACAGGAGCCACAATGCTGCTTTATGGCACCCATACAAGCACCCCTGCAGCAATGCTACAAGGGTTTCCTCAGCAAATGCAGGGTTTCCGCTTCCCAACCCTCCCGAGGCCGTTGGCTCCCTGCAGGCAGGGGCAAACCCGTTAACTTGGGCAAATCTCACCAGCTTCCTGCACCAGCCAAGCATCTGCCACTCAATAACACACACAACCATCTTCCTCTTGACAAGTACTGCTCTTCAGAAGCCATTACCACAAGAAAGTCTCACCCCAGATAACCAAAGCTATAGTTAGTCTGTAACAGACATGCTGAAACTTTTCTCGCGAGAGAGCTCCTCAATTTCTTCCCTCCACTGTTCAGCAGTGAGGTCACACAGTATATCCAATTTATCTTCTGGAAAGCAAAATCTATACTTCTTGTTCTGCAAAGGAAAGCTTTGAAAACAAGTAGGGAAAAAAAGGCAAAAACACCTCATGTAACTTGCAACAACCCCAATAAAGAATTAAAGGGTGTTTTCTCCTTACATCCTGTTTTCACAGGATTGCAGAAAGCTAAAACTCAGTTAACTCACTACTTTTAATTCTTCATATTCTTTACCAGATACCCACATGTGGGCAGAGCACGTACTCTGGGAACAGAAGTCTCAGCATGCCCAGCCTCCTCTGCTCTACAATCTCGCTTGACATGAAGTCTCACACTGTGGCACAGCACTGCCACCCACGGTACCAGCACTCTACGCAGCCCAGACTCCAGAGCAAGACTTACTGCAACCTAACCCAAACCACTGGGGCCTTCTCTACTTTTCTTTGCCAACCTTAGAAGTACTCAACTTCTATTTGAGATATTCTCTCCACAAGGCAAGGCAATTTAAAGCGAGATAAACATTCTAAACCATGCTTAGCACTTCAGCACATTCAAGGAAAGACAGGTCTCTCACCAGCACCCTATAGGATACCATCTTTGAGACTGGAATACAGACCTAGGTCCTAGAGATTTGAACCTAGATTTTATTTCAGCTCTTTTCACAAGTACTAAAGCATTTTTATTCGGCACAGCAGACTAAAAACCTCAGGTTAGAGCTTGTTAGTAGACACCACTTGGCTCCAAGTCTGTAGCTGTAGCAGCACTGCAGAGATCACTCCCCTTTACTGCACACCTCCAGTCACCTGCATTAGCACCCAAGGAAAACACAGACTCCACAGAGGCAGTCACAACTGAAGCTCTTGTAGAAAAAAGAAAGCCAGACATGATCATACAAAAAGTGCCTGCTTTAATTATGTTCTGTTCAAAACTTCAGTCATCTAATGGCTGAACAAACCCAATCATTAGATAAACTCCTAGCTGAAATCATTTCCCTGAATCTTAAAGGGAAGTTAAGTAGTACTCTCAATTATGGAGGGAGAAGAACACCAATTTTCTACCTCCTTGCTCTCCAGAGTTACTTTCCAAATTTAAACCTTTCAAGACAACTTAGGAAACCCATACTACATATATGAACAAAGGTAAGATGCAGGAATGCACAGTTGAGGAGTAGAACTGTCCCTTCTGGAGGCTGTTGGCTTATAAGTTAGGTCACAGTGCCTCTTCTGTGAAAGAGCACATAGAAAAGCTTTAAGCACTCCTATACTCCAGTGGTCAACCTAAAACAGCAAAGAAAGCTCAGAGACCACCAGTTACAGCACTAAAATGTTCTCATTTTAACTACAAAAGGTTGCTGTATCTCAATTCAATGCTTCAAGCATATAAGTGCCAGGAACTGAGGGAAATTGATTGATCACAGGCTGTGAGACACACTCATGAAGAAATAAAGACAACATGGATCTCACCTAATCACATTCCTCTCAAAAAGGCATAGGTGTTACCTGTTGGGAACACTCATAGGAAAGTCTCCCAACCCAAATCAGATTCCAAGTCCTTACATTGAAGTGATATCAGACATTCATTAAAAAGTAACAGCCATCTTGTGAAAGGGCTTAGCAGCTCAAGCATTTTGAGCCCAGTATTTTATAAAAACATTCATACTGGAGAAGAAGAAAGATCAAGAAACAACAGATATAGTTTTGTCCCCAATTTTTGTTTATTAATAGTCAGAGCCCTCAAGGACTGCTGTACCCACGTCTCTCTAGTACTACAGACAAAACAGAGAGTTTTTGGTCTCTAGTTTTTGACCAAAGACTCAAAGTGCACAACTGAAACTCGAGTAGCCAAGAAACTAGAAGCGTCTTAGAGGAATATGGGATACCAGGGATTGTTATCATAGATCCAACCTCAATTATTTAAAACCTTAGTTTAAGAAACAGGACATCTTTCAGAAACTTCAGTGGAAAAAGCTTTCACGTGAAGCTACATTGGTATGACCTACTTCTATAACTATGTACACAAGTCAGGAAATTAAGCCAACTGTTGTCTGAATGAGCTTGACTTGGACAGACAAGTTCTGTAGGTACATTCGAGCCCATCACCCCAAGCAAGGTACAGTCTTGGCTCCTCTTCAGTCACTGGCAAAGTTGCACAAGCGCCAGAGCCGAGGCTTCAGCCCCTCCTGTGCTCGCGGTGGGGCAGGAACACCATTCCGACTGGGAAGGGCTCTGGCAGCTCCTCTCTGGCCCCTCCCCCTTGCAGCACCGAGGCACAACATCGGCCTCTGCATTCAGGGCCTTTTTTCCAACACGACCCCTAGAGCTTCCCCGTAGAGAAAGCGCACCTTCTTTTCCCAATTTCAGTTTTGGATTAGAGTAAAAACAGGGATCAGCTCTTCGAGCAGACAGGCGGTTCAACAAGCACAGTTGAGTCTGTTACTGAACACAAACACACAAACAGGATAGATTTAACCTGCCTAGAAAGCAGAATTTCTGTGTGCATGCTGCCAAACAACAGAGCCAAGAAAACAGAATCAAGCTGACGTTTCTCTTACTCTACGCCACAGTTCCTTCACTATCGACACTTTTCTTTTTGCCACACTCCCAACAAGAACAGTTAAAGTGTATAAATACAAGAGAAAAAGAAAGTTGTCTGGATCAGTAATTCAGCCACATTTACATACGCACATCTGTCCTTCTTCCCACAGGGTATACAACTCCCACTTTCATGAGCTTAAGCTCAGAAGGCAGATGAGGGGCCAAGCAGGAAAGGTTAACTGAATTCTACTGCTAATTTCTTCAGTTGGTTTCCACCACACACCAAATCCATCCCCCCTGACAGCACTGGCACACGTGCACAAAGAAAAACAGACCTCTGGCATTCCTTGCCGACCACAACCATTCCCAGATTCCATTCGGAAGACACCAGATCAATAGAAGGAATGCACAGAAAAAAGATGCGCAATGTTGGGTGCAATAAACGAAGTCTTTAAGCAGTAAGTGCTAAATTACCGTATCCCAAAGTGTCCTATTCCTGTCAGGGGTTAAAGAACATTCTGAAAAAAGCGATTAGCTTACTGTAAAATGCATTCGGCCTTGAAAGCCCCAGCTACAAGCGAAGTTCTTAGGGGATACTTTTGCCTTTGTTGCTACAGAACAATTCAGGAATAACAGTTACTGCTGCCTCGATGCATAAAAGCAACACGATGATCTTGCAAATCCTTATGTAAGGAAGTTTTGTAAGCAATATAAAACCTGCCAGCATTTCAAGTCTTTCTATATACCTTGATTTTTTAAATACACAGGGTTGTCTGCCAGCAACAAGTCACTTGAAGCTCGCTTAGAAACCCCCTCCTACACACCAGTGAGCCATGCTCAGAATTCAGATTAAGATTACCTAAGACTTTTGAGGCAAGTTCCGCTTATTTATCTGTGTTCCACAGCAATGCAACACTTAGTGCTTTTCATTCCGAAAAAGAAATTAAGAGATGCTAAAGAGCTAAGATGACCGACACAGCACTGGCTGTTTGGTTTATGTCTAGACAACACTTAAACTGCAGAGGGTGGAAAGAGGGAAAACAGCCAAATATGATTCAATCTGCTTTAACTTGTGACTAATCTCCCTACTTATTCTCAGGGAAGTTGGCACTTGTTGCATCTTTAACTTGTCAAGAGCTATGAAGCAAGAGAATTCCTCTGACCTCAACAAAACCCAAAGCAGTTTGCTGTTGCCTGTGCAAAGGGAAAAGACAGGCAAAAAGTCTAAGTAACATCAAAGTTTACCCCAAGTACAAGTAACTAAAGCTCAGCTGCTGCGTTATGAGCAGCAGGAGACTCAAATGTTGGCCCAGATTTATCATTTGTCAAAAGATCCATGTATATTATAGATCAGACCCCTTTCCAAAGTCTCCTGTGCATGCAGGATACAGCTCACCACGGTTTTATCAACACTTTCTTCAGCAATGCAGTAGCAATTAAATAAGACTAGCTTGTCAAAAAAAGTACTTTTCTAAAAAAGAAAAAAATTTAAAACCTATATTTGAAACCAAAAGTCTGAGGAATTTTGAATAGACACAGATTCATGGTTTTTACAGAAACAATCTGCTCAGTTGAAAGTTTTATCTAGCTGTTGTCACATGAACTTTGGTTTTCAAAGCAGTTTGTCCCAACCTGTGCTTTTCCTGCCAGCAGTCTAAAAGTTTTCAAACAAAAAGCCTTGGAGTTGCCTTTTCCAAGACACTGTAATATGAATTAAAAACTAACCGTAGAGAGTTGCAGCCTCCTCCTCCACATCAGCTATTTCTCAGTATGAAGTGCATCACACCGCAAACTCACAAACTGCTTTGGAACAAAGCAAACGCCTGACCCCAGAGCTCTCAATCTCTGCAACTGGGGAGAATCATTCCTCCAGCATTTCCTTCACCAACCCGTGAATTTTCACGAGGCAGTTTCTACTCGAGGTTGTCACAGCATCTGGACCCAGTAGGTTTGCAAGTGTCGTCCTGCCCCCGCAGGCCACAGCACATTCAGTGTGATCACACCTGTCCACCGAAAAACGTGACTATTTGTGTTTCATAAATTACACACAACTTGCACAGGAAGAAAACCACCGGCCAACAGGAAACCTCCCCCTTCTCTCATAACTAATCGCACCTCTCCTGTATTTGCTCCCCAGTCCAAATGTCAAGCAAGTTTGCAGGTTTAAAGGTTGGTGTTTTAACAGCTCCGGCTGAAGCGTCAGTTACAAAGATAACTAGGACAGGACTTCTCACAAAACAAGCACACCAACATTCGGACGCAAGCGAAAAAGCCCAAGTAACTTCTTGTCAATAGAACACACGCCAGACACGGCGCCGGCAGCGCACAGGACACGACACGGCGGCCGAACAAACTCCGGGGCTACGGACCCACAGCCCTCCGCCAGCCCCTGAACCCCGGGGCCAGCGCGGCCGGTCGGCAACGCCGGCCGCACCAGACGGCTCCCTGCAGGAGCCGTGCTTCTCGCCGGCCTGCCGGTAGGTCTGCGGCGGCACCGGACGGAGTCACGGCCGCTTTGGAAGGCAAGCAAACAGTAAAACGAAGGCCGAGTGCCCG
>VXBA01002392.1:1891437-1909693 GCA_013399895.1 Serilophus lunatus | reverse complement strand
GGCGGGGCCGCACCGCCCGGGCCGGGCCGCGCCGCGGGGTCCGCGGGAGGCACCGTCCTCGCCGGGGGGTTGTTATCCCTCAAAGGCTCACAGAACCGGGCTGGGAAAGGTCTCCGAGGCCATCGGGTCCGACCTGTGGCCAAACACCACCATGTCAACTGGAGCACGGCCACAAGTGCCACGTCTGGTCTTTTCCTTAAACACCTGCAGGGAGGATGACTGCGCTACCTCCCTGGGCAGCCCTTTCCAGTATCTAATCATCCCTTTCTGTATGAAATTCTTCCTCGTGTCGGTCTGAACCTTCCCTGGCACAGCTTGAGAAGTTACTTTGGCTTGTTTTACGTGTGCCCAGACTTTAGCATACTCGTTTTGTGGGAATTCCTGTCCTAGAGACTTTGCCCCTAACTCAGGCGTGCCACCCCCAGGCTCACCTCTAGCTCTCCTTTCCTTCCCCCAGGGCCTGGTTCCCGGCAAGGTGCTACACCTTCTTGCGGAAGGGGCAGGAGAGCAGGAGGACGTTTGTACAGCACGCAGTTTAACTCTCTAAAATTAAAGCAAGACAACAACCTCACCTCTTCTGGAGACTCCCCATTTGATTTCAATATATGGTGTTACTAAAACCCCGGAGTGCCTGCCCCTGCCACAGCGATTATTGTTGGTCGCGACACCTACAAAGCCAGAATCACCGGGATTTGCTGGGAAGACACAGCACAGCAGGCCATGAACGCACCATGAGTCTCTCACAGACTAAGGTTTTGACTTCAGCATTCACTTGTCTTTACAGGTCACTAGTTCTCATCAAGTCCCAGCTTTTCAAGCTTTTCCCTTAGGCAAGCACATCCCAAAAGTCATGTGTCATTCTAATGAGACAGATTAGGGAAGGAGTTTAGAGAGTGCTGTCAAGGAGGAGAAAGGGGAGCCTTCTTCCTTCAAACACTATGAATGAGTAACACTGAGGATCCCTTGCAACATTACCTGACTGTCTAGTCCCATTTTACGACTTGGAGGACATGTGATGATACTATCAATGTAGTGGCAGAAGGATCCCACACAGTTTCTGTCCTGAAATTTCATTACTGTCCCACTCCAGCAGATGCCAGAAAGCAGCTCTTCAGAGAAGCACCTGATGGTCCTGGTGGGCAGCAAGCTGCCTATGAGCCAGCTGTGTGTCCTTGTGGCTAAGAATGACAATGGAATCCCGGGATGCATTGGGAAAGCATTGGCAGCAGAACCAGAGATGTGGTTCTGTCCTTCTACTTAGCCCAGGGGAGGCTGCAACTGGAGTGCTGTGACCAGTTCTGGGCTCCTCAGTACAAGAGACAAATGGAGCTCCTGGAGCAGGTCCAGCTATGAAGATGATAGGAGAGTGGGGCATCTCTTATGAAGAAAGACAGAGGGCTGAGCCTGTTCAACCTTGAGAAGAGACAGCTGAGAGGGAACCTCATCAATGTCTGTGTAAGTACCTGAAGGGGGAGGCTGTCGAGTGTGAGGAGCCAGGCTTAGTGGTGCCATGCAGTAGGACAAGAGCCAATGGGCAGAAACCGATGCACAGGACGTTCCAGTGGAACATGAAGAAGACCTTCTTTACTGTGCAGGAAACCACACACTAGAACAGGTTGCCCAGAGAGGTTGTGGAGTCTTCCCCGCTGGGGATATCCGAGAACCGTCTGGATGCAACCCTGTGCAATTTGCTCTAGGATGACCCTGACCGAGCAGGGAGGTTGGATTAGATGACTCACTGTGGTCTCTTCCAACCATGCCCACTCTGTAACTCTGGGTCTCTTCTGCGGGAAAATCACAGGAATGAAATAACCCAAGCACTCAGCCATGACTCATGATAAGCATGCATTTGGACTGTTGTTTTCAAGAGGCTACATTAATTCCTCAGTCTCCACTGTCTTCCTGACAGCTAGTGAGCCAATGGCAGCATTTGGCTATTCTTGGAAAACCAGAAGACAGAAGTTACTGATTCAAAGCAGATGTATCTCATCTATTTTTTGTTTCCCAAGTTGGAAGGCAGGGAGAAGGAATGGGCACAAAACTCCAACCACAATGGCTCTCTCCTCCAGTATAAACAAATAAACCTTTTTCAAATAGTGCATTTTCAAATACAAAACTGCTAGCAGTATTTTGCAAAAGAGCATTTTTTCACTCTGTCAAACAGGATTGAGATATGAAAGGAAATAAGGATGGGGGAAGGGAAAAAAACCGACATGAAAACCTACAGAGGATTATCATGGATGAGGAGGGGGAATTCCCTTTATCCTTTTGAGTTAAAGCCAAGCATGACAAGCCTCATCAGCTACAGTATGCTCAGAAAAAAAAATAAAACTATGAAGCCTGTTTCAACTACATCATTTGCCAAAATACCGTTAAAAACTAAAATTACAAATACAGATGTTAAAAGATAAACTTGTGTCAAATGATAAACTTGTGTTATCCATAAATATACTGTGATACTGTAATGGCCAGGATTATGAAACATTAGTTCTTCCAGCAGCTGTTTCATGAATGTTACATAAAAGCTGTTCACCTTCTCCACAAAAGGGAGGCAGAGGGATAACATTCATTAATAACGTCTGAAGGCTGCAGTAAATGCTTAAAAAAACCTTTATGCTGCTGTTTATGAGCAATTGATTAAATCTGGACAGGTTAGCCTCAGTGTCCTGGTAATGATTCATGTTAAAGAGTGCCCCTGTATGAAAGGCTGAATACTGTGGAAACTTAAGGCTGTTTTCCCAGCCCCACTCCTAGAAGTCATTGGACTATTCAACCAGCCATGAAGTGATAGAGGCTTGTGGGGTGGAAGGGGTAAAAGGAAAAAATAAACAGAGGAAACAAAACATAAAGATTACAGACTGAACCCTGATCCGAAAGAGCAAAACCTAGTTCCACAGAGACCCTGTTTAAGAGCACTTTGTCGTGGGATGGTTTAGTGTACATCCAGTAGAATAAGTGAGAGAATATCACGTGCTTGGGAGGACAATTAAATTTCGTCGTTTAGCTATTTAAACGCAGACAGACTGAAAACATTAAGACACAAGATGGGGAAATAATATTACTGGAATCCATCCATGCCTGAAGGTAAAGTTGATAACAAGCCTAACTGTAGGCATAATTAACAAAGCAAGAAAAAAGAAATCATTATTAGCTTTTAAGGGGAAACAAACAAAAAAATCCACATCTGGATAGAAAGTAACAGCAATAGATTAAATCTTTGCATTAAACATCTGCAATCTAACAGATGACTAGTTTATCTTCTGCACTGTACTTTAGTCTTACTGTATTTCTTTAGGATGGGTACAAGAAAATAGTTTGCTCTAGAGAACCATAGAGCACAACATCAACAAAGAGTGAACAATTTAATAGATAAAATATTTAAGAAATGGGGCACTAAATCAAATGATTTACTATGAGACCAATTCATGCGTGCTATTACAAAACACAAAGTTAATCAAAACAATAATAAAATGGTGAAACCTGTCACAGAAGTGCTTCAACATGTTGGCATTTCTAAGAATAATATTGCCGTGTGCTTTGCACTTTTAGAAGTACTGCAGTCTCTCTTGTTTTCTCATTCAAAGGAATGAGGTTCTACACTTTCCCTCCGGACATCTTTTGTGGGATACCCAAAATTATAGTTTTTAAAGTAGTTGCCAAGAGAACACAACTCACATAATTAGGACAAGAGATGAAACAGAAAATTAAAAACACTATTTTGCCTAAATTGGGCAGAAACAAGCTTATGACTGGCACTTCCTTGTAATTTTTCATTACAGTAAATCATTGCAGTATGATACTAAACTGTAAATAGCTGATAAAAGAGCAAAAAATAAGCAAAGCACTGATTTTCTCACTTTAGAATAATGAGCATTAGCACTTCTCTCTCTGTGCTAGATATAGTATTTTTTCTCAGATGAAGATTGACAAACTTGGCCTTGGTGGCTCACTACCAAATTTTACGTATACCTCTCGCTATTAATTCCTTGACTCAGGATCTGTAGTTAAATAGCAACATTTCAAGCTCAATTTTTGCATCCTGCTGACACATAGTACTCTCTGTGGATTGGATACAGTACCCAAAACAACACCTTTGGTTCCAAGAAAACAGCAAGAAAAAGACAAAAGTCAATATTCGATATAACTGATCAGCCTAGGACAGAAGAGCACCTACCTTTTTCTTTCCTGAAGAAAAAATAGTGAGATATATACTTGCTACTTGGGCATTAAACCTTTGCATAATTTTAAGTCTTGACTTTTTTTCCTCCCACCATTACCTGTGATTGCAACCTGGTTAAAAAAGTTTTATCCAAATTTGGAATATTGTCATAAAAAATGAAAGATGTGTTTTATTTTCTCATTATGTTATATGAGAATCCAGAAGTAGACTTATTTAAAAGGGTGATAAGAAACAGAAAGTCATCCTACCGTGATATTTGCTAGCCTACTTTCACTGTAAGATAGTTAATTTTCTTACAAGCTTATCAGGAAGTTGTTCTAGATTTAATTACAGTAGAGTGGGTTTTGGCAGCTGCAGGACTCTGTTTAACACGTGGCAATGATGTTATCATCTGATGGCATCTTATTTGCTATTTTCATGGGGTTTGAAAAAAATTCTAAGCCAGAATGAGATTCTTACAGAGACCACGCTTCTTTGTAACAGAGAAGTCACATCAGATTCAGCCTTATACACTAATGGATTGCTATGAAAATACTCCATGAAGTCCTGTCCTGCATATTGACTCTACTCCCACCTGGAATACAGCCTTTAGAACCAATCAGAAAAATATGCCTACGATGTAGTGTTTCTGAACAGACCAGGCAGGAAGGTTCCATGGCAGAAGAGCTCCTCTCCATGCTGTGCTGGCAGGTTCACCACTCACAGCACATGATGCAGCCCCAGGTGTGCACCAGGCCTCTGCTCACACTCACCTCTATCACACAGAGCCACACCACAAAACACTCTCCAGGTCCACCTGTGCTTTCAGGATACACTCTGCCCAGCAGCTTCTGGGGAAGGCCAAACTATTCCCTCTCTCTCAGTATGGGACAACATAGTTCTTGCCCTCACAAACCAAGAAAGGGGAAGAAAGGTTCGGATTTGGTTTGGGGTTTTTTTTCTTTTTTTCAATTATCACTATGACTAATATAGCTCTCCTTAGTACCTCACTGTTCTACTGAGGAACAGATCATTCACTGAGTGGAGGATGCCAATTACTCATCTGCAAACTGCTGAACTGTGAAGCCCACAGTCCCACTAATGCTGCCCTTGCTGTTTGTCTCAGCTGCCCGCTGCATCTTTTGACTATGTAAGCTCTATTTGTACACTGTCTGAGCCCTGTGCTTTTCTGAAGACAAAATAAGAAGACCAAAGCCAGATTCTCTCTGAATAAGAGCACTTACATAATTTTCTTATGATCAGGGAGTGCTGAAAGGGGAAAATCATTTAAAATAGATCCACACAGCGAAGAAGTCCCATGACAGCAAATAAAAACTAATTCTTACCAACTTGTTGATAGCAGCTTTCTGTAAACTGCCATTCAAACAACAGCATCTTCAATTACACTCCTTTTTTTGTTGTTTAGAATCTGTATCTATATGTTTTTCTGCTGTACACTTTTAACAGCTATGTGGGCCACAGTCTCCCTTATCCTAATCTCTTGCAGCTGGTTCAGAATGGCTGAAAATTCAATCAGAATGGCTTAATGGTCCCATTGCTAGAGAAAGAATGGAGGTTTAATGTGGATTTTCCTCTTATAGATAGCTCTGTCAGTGCTTCTTACAAGAAAATTGTGAGTGCATCATGCACTTTCACATTACAGGACCTAATTGTGTGAATGTGTCCACACAGAAATCACAAGGAGAGGCACCATCAGTGTTCCAGTGACCGTGAGGTCTCTTTGAAAAAGAGGAATTTGCTAGCATTGCTGGTACATGAATTGCCTAAAAACACCATGGAGATGAAACATAATAAACAAGGCTAAAGTTAGAATATCCAAACAGTCAGCTGACAGTATTTTAGCAGCATTTATACCGCATTCTTTAAAGTACAGCACAGTGGTGCCTCACTGTAAGAGATTTCTACCAAACAATGATTCCACTGGGATAAATCGCAATTTAAGGTCTTTGTTCACAGGTAAGACTCTCTGTCTGAAGTAGAAAGCTCCCATAGCATGCTAATGAGTCCCCAAGACCATCTTCTCAATTTTAAAGGAGTTCCTCTCTCTCATAGTGGTTTTTAGCCATTTTTCTAAGAAAGCTAAGCCTTCTGAATTGGTGAATGCCTGCCTGGGAAATGGTTCCAGCTTAAAGTACATTGTCAGAGGCAGAACTATGAAAAATATTAAATGCCTATCAATTTCAAGGTAACGAAAAGAGGCCAAAAATAGAAAATCCAAGGAGGAAATGTGGGCAGAATTTGGACAATAATTTGTCTTAAGACAGCTGACTTATCAACAGCGAGCTGTGGAAATCTGTGGAATAACTAGTGGCACTGCAAGGTGACAATGCTGTAGTGGACAGAAGTCACAATTTCACGCAGTTGGATTTCTTACAAGTACAAGGGCTTGCCTGGGCAAAGTGCTTGAGAGGTCCTGCAAGTCTTAGCAGTTTCCCAAGATCTTTCTTGGATCTTAGCTTTGTTATGAATAATTAGAAAAGGAACTGTTTCTGTCTCAACTCCTTTGCTAACTATATTGCAATTCCTTTGCTAACTGCGCATGTAAGACTCCTCACTGAATACAGCCTTGTCTGAAGCAGAATATGGCAGTGACTGTGTGCTTTAGTAGGAGGTGTGAAGAATAATTTTGACATTCAAGACTATTGGAAACAGTATGTAATTCATTCCCTTGAGATGGAATGTGGCCATAGTTAACAACCTGAATTTGAGAAAAGAACTGCAGAATCTCAGTTCTAAATCCTTTTTTGAAGGTAGCATCTCTAGCCACACGCTGCTTCAGTGCCAATATGGGTCAGCTGCAAAAGAAGCAATGCTGTTTTTTAAACGACCAAGGTTTAAATTCCCAGAGATGTTGTATGATTTATACTGGCAAGAAATCTCTGTTGCCTCACAAGATCTGCCTGTTCCTGTACTCTTCTTTCTGTTCTCGAGGGGGTCTCACAGATAAATACTGAGCAGGTCAAACCTGTTTTATGTAGAAAATCAGATGAAATCGTGCCCTGAGGTGTTATGACTGCTATTTTTTGTGTTTGCTTGACTTGGCAATGAGTGAAAGTACAGTTGACAAATTTCAGCATGTGAAAAATATTAATCTGGGGGGAGTGCCCTGAAACACTGCCACTTTATGACAGATCTAAAGTAATTTGGGTTCCAGCAACCCTTTAAAGAGCTATTTAGAAGAAAATCCTGTATGAGCTACCCAGTGAGTAACATTTGCTGAACCAGACAATCTCTCCTTGTTCTCCAGGCCATGTTTTCTCTAAGCAAGAACTGAAAGAAGCCATCATCCTAGAGTTGTACCACTGCATGAACTATATGAAATCAGGCATAAGTACAGCAGAATGAGGGAACTGAAGGAGGTGTGATGAGTGCTTTGTCAGAGAGGACATATGGCTTTCAAAGAAGGGTCTTTGACAGCCAGCTGGAGGTGGCATAACAAGCTACAGCAGCTACAGTCTGAATGGTCTTCTTCACCTGGTGGCTGAATAGATTTGTTGCAGCCATTCAGTGGGCAACTGGTTTTAACCTACTCTCCAAAAACAGAACTCCATGTAAAGCTGATGTGGGAGGAAACTCTTACTGTAAGAGAAACCCATAGCTACAGAGAAACGAGCGCACACGTTCAACTTGGCTCTCCTTGCAGCCTCTGTTTTCAGCTACCTCTTTGCCATATCCCAATAAGACAGCCCCTGTGAACAAAGAACACACGTATGCAGGTGTGTAGACCCATGTGTCCATGTGCATATATAGATACACCACAGGTTCTGAGATGGCATAATTTTTCATGCAAATATTCTTTCATCTGAATGAGCCGATAGTCTTCAGCCTCATCTCACATCAGACTGTGTTTCATACTTATCCTTGTGTCCATGAGGTCCTGTCTTCAGAATTCTTTGACCTCACTCATACAGGTAAGGCGTGATGACACATATCATGAGCAGGGTCACAATAGCAGCAGATTGAATAGGGAACTATGTGGGTCCAAGAAAAGTAGACTTAGAAATAGATTACCTCTTTGCAACTAAGTGTTATCTGTTACTAGTGCACGTGTTGAATATATTTTTTTATCTGAATGAAAGCAACTATCAAAGGACGTATCCTTAATTCCTTTGTACAGGTGTTAAAACTGTTGGAAATAGAGTGATTTGTTCTGGTTGGCGATGTAAACCATTGGCAAAGCCAGCACTCAGATCTCCCAAGTCCTGATTCATTAAACAGCGATGTTTTACATGAAGAGCATCTATACAAACTGTCACAGCTTCTTCAGAGTCAGTGGTAGACAAGTGAGTTTTTTTCTTGGTTCAGAGACAAGGCAGTGGGATGAAACTGACTGAGACTGTTCATTCTTCTATACTTATTTATCACATGAGAGTGTTCCCCACTCCATAACAAGAGCAGTGAAGTTCATAGATTAGAGAATTGCAGATGGATGAATTCCAGCTCTCAGCCAGTCTACAGGTTTTTCTGTAAGCACTGCTTTTTGGGCCACTCCTCCTATGGAAAAACCCACAGGACACACTCTGAGAAGGTGCAACCCTTTGAAGAGTTTCTTCCTGACCTTTTGCTCCTGAATGAGGGATTTGGCCCATCATGGAGCAGCCTGTAAATCCCTCATGGCAGATTCTTAGAGACCTTCAGGCATCCAGAGGCACCTGTATTTCCCAAGGCCACTTGCATGAGTACCTTGTGCAGCTGCTGTGTTCTTCACTCCAGGGTACAGTCCGTATCAACAGCATTAGTCTTGGTGCATTCTTTACTCTCTGCAGCATGGAAAGATACATTTAATTCCTTGGGAGATGTTTGATGGGTTAAGTAATGGAAATGATCAGGGAGATAATTATTAGAAAGCAAAGCAGTTAGATGTAGGTGTATGATGCTGATAATAGTCATATGTTTCTGACCACATATAATCTTCAGCTTTTCATAGGCCTTCCCGGAACAGTGATGACTGCAAAATGGTTTGGAAACACTTTTCTGGAGATAAACAATGGAAATGATCTAACATTAAAAATAACCCAAGAGGCAAAAAAAATCAGAAACCTCTTTGAAACAAAGGAAGGGTGGAGTAAGCAATCCTTTTGGAGAGACTTATACTCTGCTTTGGGCTGCTTATAGAAACCAGAAATGTCAGTGAAGGCTGCATGAGAAATATGTAAGCTGTATGCCTATAGCTGTTATATACAGTGTTATAAACCTTATAGAAATCAGAGAGCCTGTTACACAATTCACAGCAGTTAAAATTAGTTTTGGAGTGATTTATCTTTTTGTCATTGTTTCAGTATGTGACTTGACACAAAAGAGGAGGTTTTGTTGCAAACAGTATTTTAACCACAAAAAGCTATTTTGCAGTAGAAAATGTACTTCCAAGACTTAATTCAATATTGAGTGTTACACAAATCATATGAAAAACAGTTTCACTGTGGTAACAGCAGAATTAAGCACAGGTGGCCAAAGTAATTTGACCCTTGGACTGAAATTTGAATTTTCTGGTACACCCTGCTGCTTCACAGTTATGTTGCAGCAATGCAACTAAATGCTTTATTGTAAATCTTTAAATGACATATGATGGAAAACAAGGAAAACATTTTAGATTTTTTTTTAAAGAAGAGGTATAACTCAAAGCTTCAGGGATAATTTTGAAAGCTATAGATTGAAAAGCATCTTTACTCACTCTTACTTCTACTGACATTAGGATAAGTGCACGTATCTCTGCAATTTTTTAATACAGCTAGTCTCCAGGATCTGGGTCTTATAAGTAAACAGTTCAGAGCCTATAATTATCCAGCTTTTCATTGGCCTCTCTTCTGTGTAACTCCTTAGAACATATTTAAGTAACACATACTTTCTTGAATAGACTTCTATGACACTGGCAGGCCTGGTAGGACTTGCTTCATCATGCCATAAACTTCAAAACAAGTCCTAAATTTGTATTTATGAGATTTGCTGATAAATACAACAGAGAAAGTATAAGGAACTGAGTTTAATGGAGTGATGGATGAACATCAACTCCAGGCTAGAAGTGTTTAGAAGTGGGATTGATGTCTCCAGAAAATCCATCAAATTGAGTTAGCTAGAGTGACCTTCGAGGAAATTCTGAAGAAGGTGCCTGCATAGGCATCATGTGGGACCTTGTGTAGTCTTCAGGAAAAGGAGAGATTTCATTACGAAATCTTGTCCTTTATAGTAACACCTCATCTTCTTCCTGCTGATAAGATAGCAATGGCCATTGTGTTTGTGACCCATCTTTCTAACATTCCCTGTACAAAATAAAAGATAGAAGTGAGCTGAGAGTCAGTCTCTAAGGACACAACCTGAAAACTGTTGCATTCTCTAAATGTGGCAATAGCAGAGCTGAGGAAAAATGAGGAATCCTATATATGTGCATGGTCAGTTACATTTGAATTAAGATTAATTCAAATTTCAAGTGAAAATTAGTTAACATTCCTCACCTACTGCAGAGGTTTTAAGAAAAAGAAACAAGATTACATCCAAAATGCATATGTTTCTTTACTCTCATTCTTACATCACCCTTAGGATTTGTAACAGCACTCGTTAAATCCCGCAGAAGATGAAAAGGGGTAAACTGGACAACAGACAGGAAAGAATTGAAATCAACCTGATTTTCAGAGGATAAAAGAACTTGTTCTGAAGGTAAAACCAGAGGAAAGTAGGTAAAGGTAGTAAGAAACACAGATCATAAAAAGGGGTCTTCCAAGGAGGAACTGGGTGTGTAGAGGAGCCTGTGGACCTAACTCTTCCAGACTACCTTGAGGAACTAGGTGAGTCCGGCTTTAGGGGTGTCATCCATTCCGTTGTGGAATGGACTGCCTGGGGAAGTGGTGGAGCCACCATCCCTGGATGTGTTTAAAAAAAGGCTGGACGTGGCACTTGGTGACATAGTCTAGTCTAGTTGAGGTTCTAGGGTAAGGGTTGGACTAGATGATCTTGGAGGTCTCTTCCAACCTAGTGATTCTGTGATTCTGTGATCCATAATAAAATGTAGGTAAAGAGAGTTGATGCTTCTGCTGAGGATAACTGTGAGATGGTTTCTCATATATGCTAGGGGATTACCACATACAGTTCTATTTTCAGTGCTATACCCCTGGCTAGGCTTTCCTGGCTGTGAGACGTAAGCAGGGCCTGGCAAACACCCTCTTGGATGGTGATAACTTTGCCAGATGAAGTGCTCATGAGCGAGATGACTCACACTGTACCTCATTCCTTCATTATTATGCAACTTGCTTTTTTTTTCCCCCCACAGTAAGGTTTTCTTCCACATTTTTTCTGTGATTTCCCCCCCCTCTTTCAGTAAAAGCGCCTGCCTTTATCATGATTTCACCCTGAAATGGTCAAGTGAATTCGGTAATGCAGCCTGGCTGGATGTCAAGGGCCCATTTTCTCAAGGGGAACAGGAAAAAGGTAATAATGGTTTGAGGAACTGGGGAAAAAAAAATACGTCCTGCGTAGACTACAATTGGTTAATCTAAGTGAATAAAAACAATGAGCTCTGAGCCCTGAGGAAACAGTGCGCGGCTCCAGCAGGGGCAAAAATAGCCCGGGCGAGAATCCCTGCATTGTTGGGCGCGGAACGGCCAAGGACGCTGCGGGACCGCGGGCTCCCGGCGCCCCCCGGAGGGCTCCAGGGGCTTCCCGCCGCCCACCTGGCGAGGGGCAAAGCTGACTTCAAGCAAGATCTCAGTCTCACTTGAGTCTTAACCTGTAGACATTTGGAGATCAAAGCTGAGACATCCTACCAGCAATGGAGCAGGAGGAGTTACGCTTAAGCACTGCGTATGTGCAAAAATTCTGCCATTCTTACGCTAACAGATCTTCTGGTAGGCCCTTTCAGTGGAGAGGAAATAACACTCCATGAGAAAGAAAGAGTCATGCATCCTTCAGAAGTTAATTATGTTTAATGTTATCTGTTGAAAACTAGTCAGGTACCAATTAGACTCAAAGACACTGAACAGTCTGAAGTCTGGGACTGATCTGTGTAGGCTCACTCTATGAATCACACTTCCCTCATCCTACAAAAGCTTCAGCTGCACAGTAAACTGCACAGTGCTTTGATGCTGTGACCAGAGACCACTAATTAAGACCACCAATTTGTGAAAGGGAAAAAAAACCTAAATAGATCATGCAAATTAACTCTGGATTTTAAAGGCAGATTCCATAAGATGGTTGCAGCCTTGTAACATGAAGTCTCTGCTTGATGCATTTCTCTGGCTGTCTGTGGCTCTGGTGCTGCCAGTTCTGAGAGAAGGCATCATGATAAAAACATGATGTGTCCCTCTGCCCAGTTAATTAAAAGATCAAAACAGTGTTGGGTCTATTTCCATGTAAGTATGAGGAAATCTTTCAGTTGCCTTATGAAATATCGAATGGATGCAGTACAATATCTGAGCTTAGACACCAAGCACAGAGTAGACACTATAAGGAAAAATCAAGACAGAAGATTTCCCAGTAGTCATACATTTTTTGAGAGGGGCTCCTCTAACTAATTCTGCTAAGGATTTAAACTCAGATGCAAATAAAAAGAGAGAGCAAGAAAATGTCACCTGTTCTCTCAAGACAACATTGAAAAAAACAATTACTATGAAGACAGGCTGCCAGAGAAAAGAAGGCTCCAGGAAGACCCTGTTGCAGCTTTCTGGAACATAAGGAGAGCTACAAGAGAGCTGCATAGGGACCATTTACAAGGGCAAGTAATAATAGAACAAGGGTTAATGTCTTTAAAGTGACAAAGGGTAGGTTTATGTTAGATATTAGGAAGAAATTAATTCCTGTGAGGGTGGTGAGGAACTGCAACAGGTTGCTCAGAGAAGCTGTGGATGTCCCATGCCTGGAAGTGTTTAAGGATGGGCTGGATGAAGTCCTGAGCAACCTGATCTAGTGGAAGGTGTCCCTGACCATGGCAGGGGGTTGGAACAAAATGACATATAGGGTCACTTCCAACCCAAAACATTCTATAATAATTACTATTGCATTGATCTAGCTGGTCTCACATTAGTTTGAGGTTTATTATTCTGAATAGTAAGTTAACTTACTTAATACAAATTGGAGAAAAAAAGGCATCAGTTCAATGAGCAAAAGGATTATGTTACTCCAGATGAAAAAGCTGTGTGCATAACCTTTTAATGACCAATTTAGCAGAGCTATGATTTGCATATGAATGCTGGTATCTAACGGATGTTGTATGTCTCTGTAGAAATAAAGTTTGCATCTGTCCCCTATGGTTTGAACTCAGAGGCAGGATTCTTCATTTTTGTGTTATGTTGTGCTTCTGAAGCTATGCAAAGGTGACTTTAGCGATCTGAAAGTTGGCCCTAAAAAATTCTTTTTTTTTCATGAACTTAAAATCTAAACAAAATACCTTGGTTTCCTTCATGGCTTTGTTATTTCCAAACAAAATCTCATTGCCCTCATGAACAAGGGAGACTTCATCATTCCGGGGGCAGAAGGCCTTGAATTGGAGATGAGGTTCCAGAGGCAATGCAGAAAACTCTGAGCGAGTTCTGCACCATGTGCTGTCTGTGGCACTGAAGGTTACTGTGCTGCTGCTTCGTTTTTCACATGGAACATAAAAAGGAAGATCAAGGACATCTGCACCTATAAAAATTTCAGAAACCTGGGAGGTTTGCTGTAATGTCTCTGCCAAACTCCAGTGAGAGTATTTGCATTGCACTAATATCAGTTCCTTTATTCAAATAAATTAAATTTTTGTTCCTCACACTTGCAAAACTGTGGCACAATGTTGGCAGTGTGGCAGCATGATTCTGATATTCCTTTAAAGGAGTAGAAACTTAATTAATGACAAATTAAACAAGAGCTATACATGTGGCTTGGATTGAGGTAATACGTAGTATGCAAGAGTTAATCATTATCAAGAAAAAGTTAAACATTATTTATGTTAGCTGTGTATCTTTTAGTGCAGGCAGAAATCTCATTTGAAAGTTTTCCTTTGTTTTATCTTTCTTGTGGGGATACAGATGTATGAATTGTTCCTGTTACATGTGAAATTATACCGTGACCTATAATAATAGCCATTGCAATATTTTGATATCAAAGCAGATTAAAACTAAATTTAAGACTCAAGTCTATCTGTAAAATCTACTGTAAGCTTCTAGACTTTGGCCCAGAATTCCCACTCTCCAGTGCTTTTAGTTTTTTATTTTTCCAGGTCATCTGTTCCATGGAGAAAGAAGATATAGCCATCTGGGAGATTAGCATATATATTTCATGAAGCAGAGTAGAGCTCTCTCTTTACTGACTCAGATGCTAAAGACCCAGATTTGCAGCCTGCTTCCTAGCTAGCACAGCTCAGTTCATAAAGCTTCTGTTGCCAGTGGCTTACCTCTCTCCCTGCATGAAGAACAAACCTACACTAAAGTGATGTTGGCAAAGCAGCACTGTCCTAAAGTGGGGGGAAAAATACAGTCCAGCTTTACAGCCATTTAGAGAGGCAATTTTTGGTGACAGAAGAATCCATTTGTCAGTAATGTTTACGTTGTTTGAGTAGAAATTATCAGCAATTGATCAAAGAAATAATGCTACTGGCATGAGATCCATCTCTAGACTGGTATATGTGGCTGTGTCTGTGGATATAAGCATGGAACACAGCTGAGGTGTATCTTCTAAAATGTATGAAAGCCAAATGAGAGTGTTAGTGCTGGGTTAATTTAAGATGCAAGATAAATTATCTCAGGATGTAAAAGGAGTGATCTACAATAAGCAGATGTGCCAAAGGGCATCCTTAATCTTTTGTACTTTGTTACTGTGTTGGTAGAGACGTGCTTTCAAATAGTTGGAAGTACAATGTTCTTTTTTTTTTTTTTTTTGTCCTTCTGGACATTCCCCTTCCTTCTGGTTTGGTTTTTGTTTTTGTTGTTGTTGGTTTTTTTTTAATACCATTCTAGTTTTTTTCCTCTTTGAGAGCACAGATACTAGGAGCCTAGACCTCCAATATTTTGATATCCAATGCAGATTTTTAACTATGGACTGATAACTATAACTATGGACTTAGCAGTCCATTGAAAAGAGAGAAAGATATCCATTGAAAGAGAGAGTACTAATTTGGTAGACTGCACAAGCCTCTAGAAAAGACAGGACAAAAGCTGAGATCATAATCCTAGATTTATATTAGTAATGGTATTAAGTGGAGTACTTTCCATTGGTTCTTAGAACAAGGACTGGGGATAGACCAGCCTTTTTGTTTATTATCTAATAATTTTTTTGTATTTTAAAATGTAGGTGCAAAAATGAGACTAAATTAAAAGCTTTGGTCCAAAGTTCCCAATTTGGAGGAAACTTGAACTACATTCAGAGTATCATCTGCATTTTTCAGACTAGACTTTCCTTTTGAAGCATAACAAAATCCATGTCCAAACTTTGAGAAGCACAGGGTGTGGATTCAAATAAATTTTTAGAACTGTATATATTGTATCTAGAATCTAATTTCCATTATTCAGATCTGCTGAACAATAATGGGAACAAATAAATTGTTATTAGGAAACTTGTAAGAAAAAACCTTCTGTATAGCACTTGGGCTATATGTTCATCAGAAAGGCAAGAACAATTAAAAAAATCTTCCTGTATTTTGCAAATGCTAAAATGTCATCTTTCACAAACAGCATGCAGGCAATCTTTAATGTTTTTTTCTTTTACCTTTTGCCAATTACTGAAACACAAGCTTAACATTTAGTGACTGATCTATTTACCTTGATGCTAAGAACACCCTGTCCAATCTGGCCAAATCTTTTCATTCAGAAACAAATCTCTGACACGGTTGGTAAAAGATGCCAAGAGAAGTCTGTGAGAGTGGGAAAATCCTATGATGACTCTTCAGAGCATTTCCCTGCACACTCTTCCAGCTTTAGGCAGTAGCTGCTCTGAGTCTCCTCAGTCACACCGTTTCTTAGAAGCAACCACGTCATGGAGGGGGAAAAAAAAAAGCAGCTAGATGTCTTTTGAGAAGCAAAGCTCTGTACTTCCATATCAAGGCATTCCACAAGATGGCAGGGTTCTGTCTTGGCAGGTCACTACAGGAGGCAACCCGAGCCTCTACAGAAGTAATTTTTCTCCTGTCATAGTCCTCACTATTGGTAATAAAAACTCTACTTTAAACCTATCAGTGGTCTGGTCAAAGCAGTGATAAAAATTAGTGGCAAATAGCTGAAAGACAGAAGGTCATTATTTTCTTATGCTCTCACATTTTTGTATTACAACATTTAAAACATAATATCCACATAAAGCATGATAATTTCTCACTTTGTGAATGACATAAACATACTTTTTTTTCTAAATAAAATGGGACAGAAAAGTATTGCGTGCAACTGCAGCTGTTTTAACTAAGGACATCAACATCAGTCCTTGATATTCCGTCTCAGTCATCTTTTAATTAAACTCCAGAAATCATGAATACACCTATTTGTTGCCCCTTGTCTTAACACGATCAAGACAAGATAACCTAACTATGGGATGTTGCTGTGAGACCCAGGTGTGCTGTCCCTTTCACCTGTCCCGCGTCCTCGTGCTGGCTTTAGCGACTGTGTGAACAATCCTAGTGCAAGTCAGAAGAACCTAAAAAGCTGATTGAAAACTAGCTGGTTTTACTCTGAGACTTAGCTTTCAGCTAGATAAATGAGCTGAAATGACTCCACAGCCATGTAGTCACTACTGCTGCAATCAGGAAAGCAGGTCAGGCATGTGACAAGCGGCAGGAAAGTCCCTTTCAGCAGCGGAGTAGTAGTGGATAAACCTATGCTAATTGTGAAAACACGCCCTTAAGTAACAAAGGAATCGTGGAGAGGATGCACCCTCAGTTCTGCCCCCGCTGGCAAGAGGCAATGGAGGTAGAAGAGAAAATCTGACGCTCAGTTTTTAGCTAGTTAATTTTCAATTGGAAACTAGTGTTGCAGTATGCTTGTATCTTGCATGTGTCACGGTGAAATTTTAGTTCCCATTTCAACTAGATATGTTTATATAGATATTTATATATTAATATACCAGCTCTTTCTAGGCAAGATATTTTTGGTTTCTGTGAGAAATAAACACTCAAGTTTGTGAAAAAGAGAAAAACTAAAATAATTTTAGTAGCCTGTAGGGTTCTTTGCAATACTTGTTACTAAGTTTCAGTTGAGTGAGGATGTATTCCCAGAAAACAGACAAGTAAACTGAAGTGTTTTACAAACAATGATAAGGACTTTGAATGACCTCAGAGCATGATACGTCTAAGATCTTCATCATTCTTTTAAAAGCCTAAACCCTGGTGCTTCCTAGAAGGGCAGCAGCATAGCGCTTACACAAGGATAGGTAGGTACACAAAACCACAAAGCACAAAATGAGTTATTAGCAGTTACTCTGTACATAAACCAAAACAGAGGCCTCCCTCGGGAACAGAGGATTTTTTTAAAAATCGTCTTGCAGCAAGGAATTGTGTAATTGCATTTACTAAACACTAAGGAATAACTAAGCCCAAGATTTTATATAAGTGGGGAGACACCAGGTGGGGTCAGGGTTCACATATGGCATCAGTGGGCTAAAGCACAGAGACTTCATTTCCAGCTTTACCACTGAAAATCAAATCAAGATTTTTAAAGAAAACTGTAGTGAAATGAAAAGAAACTCTCCCTACAATATCATCAAGCACGAATGGATTCTATTCGCAAGATTTGGCGTCTCAACAAGCTGTAAAAACCTTGGTGGCAGGAAGGAGGAATTTGGACCCTCAGGACCAAGAAGCCACACGCTGACTTCGGCAGCGAGAAGCAAAATCCCCTTTACTTTCAACAAAGGCGCTCGGCGGGGATGCACCTCGTGCGGGAGCGTCTGACACCTGCGCTGGAGTACGGCCCGGGCACGGGAGCGCACCAACAGCTGCGGGCAGGTGCCTCGGCTGGGTCTGTGTTCCGACCCCAACCCCGACCTCGACCCTCGACCCTGACCCTGACCCCGATCCCAACCCCAACCCCAACCCCAACCCCAGCCCCAATCCCAATCCCAATCCCAATCCCAATCCCAATCCCAATCCCAATCCCAATCCCAATCCCAATCCCAATCCCAACCCCGGTCCCGGGG
>VXBA01002392.1:1773417-1890713 GCA_013399895.1 Serilophus lunatus | reverse complement strand
CCGCGGCCCGGCCCCCTCGAGGTGCCAGCGGGGAGCGGCGCGGGGGAAGGGCCGGCCCGGGCCCGGCCCTTCGGTGGGTCGCCGCGGGAGGGGAAGGGAAGGCCCGAGGCCGTGGGCCCGGCCGGCGGCGGGGCGGGAGGATGAGGCCCCGCGACGGCCCTGGGCCGGGAGCGGAGGGGCTGCTGCGACCCGGCCCTTCCTGCCCTGGGCTGCCCCGAGCCGCCGGCCAGCTCCCTCTGCCTCCTGCGGCCGCATTCCTGCTGCACCAGTGCCCTTCTGTCTTCCAGGCTGGCGGGCCGCTCCAGGGAGGCCGAGCCTCGCTCAGTGTGCTGTTGGCGTTTCACCGACGCCAGGAGCCGTTTCCTATTGTTAAGCCCTGTGTTTCCAGAGGCTGATAAATTTTTATCAAACGACTGAAGCCTGGCGGCTGTGTAGTGGTGGAGTCACTGGGGGCTCCGGTGACCCTCCCTTTAAGAATATCCTTAAGGGAAGGTTGTTGGATAGGAAGCAGCTGCTTTCTGCAGTGTCGTTTCACTGCTAATACTTGTTCATTATCTTGCTTTCTCCTAACCAAAAGCTTATTGTTTCTGACTGAAAAATTCTTGACTTGTTCTTACCAGGCTCTTTTGCCCTTGGACAAATTCTGTCCTGAAGTACCCGGGAATGAGTTCTATCCGTGTTTGGATATCTAGGCCTGCCTGAGGGTTGCTTGAGGAAGCTGTAATGCTGAAGGCACGAAGGGGTTGGCTTGTTTCTGTGAACTTCAGTGCAGTTTTGAAGCCTTTGTTGAAGACAATTGCCCTACGTGCAATTGTGCAAAGAGAAACAGCATGGGATGACTCTTTCTAGATCCTGTTTATCTATCACTATTGACAATTCAGGCAAGGATAATGCTTTTTTTTTTTTTTTGGAGGGGCAGAGAAAAGTCTTCAGACTAGGGGGCTTTTCTAGAAAGTAAGAGTGAAAAGGTACTTTGTCCTATCTAGGCCATATCTCCAAGGAATACTACTAATAGCTTTTCTTCTTATTCTATGTTCTGCTTTTTTTTTTTTAGGTAAAACTCAGTAATTTGGAGCATTGCCCTTGGGCTTGTGAAGGGACTAGGGTGGGGGGTGGTGGTCCTTTCTTTCATGATCCTGGAGTATAGATAAGTTAATTTTTTCCCCACATGCAGAAAATGCTGTGAATGAATGCTTATTAGGTTTTGCCTTTGGAATAGTTAGGAAAATCACTTCTACAGAACTCTTTGAACCCATCCTGTTTGCAGTTTTCAAGTGCAGATCTTGTAACTGTGGATTCTCTGGGTTTGCTGCATTTTCTGATTTGATAGTTCAGAATCAGTTGTGGAGTTACATCTTCCCCCTTTACCGTTGTCTTTCATGCCCCAACAGGGCTGCACTACTCCTCTTCTGTCAAGTCACCAATCATATGCTCATGACCAAGTAGAATTTGTTGCTCTCCAGTAGGTGTGTATAGTGCCTGAGGAGTGTGTTTCTTTTATGAAAGAAACAGTGCAGTTTGGACAGTCTTGTTAAAATTGGCTGCCATGGAATTGTATTTTCATTGTCAATGTTAGAAATCCTTTGCAAGGAGTGATGCCCCCTTTGAGAGCTGGTGATGTTAGTGTGCTAGCTGTTTACAGTAACAATTAACAATTGTTAACTTACTGGACTATGAAGTAATAAAGTGTTGGAGGAGTGGCGCCAGGTGTCATTCCAGATGCCCATCTCTGCACAGAAACTATTTTTTACTTGCTTTCTTCAAGTTTCTCTTCATGTTTAATGAAGGGTTTGGAGTGTAAGTCTTTGGAATTCTGCTCTCACTGAGAGCTGCTCTATATAGTTGATAATTTTACAGTGTGCTTGACTCTTGCTGCAGTGAGTGTACCATGAATGATAAAAGTAGCCTGTGGAGGCTGTCAGCAGTGGACCAACCTGAAGCACCCTCATCTGCCCTGTGGGCTCTTACACACTTCACACTGAACTAAATAGCTTAATCATATGGTGTAGTAAGTGCTGATTAAACAGCAGCTGGTTTGCAATTGCCAACATGGCTCGTGATGTGCGGGCTCCGTAGTTCCTTATGGGTCCCACAGGAAAGAGGGCACTTCATTTCTTAATTCTGAGGCAAAAAATGCACGTTAAGCATTCCCCTTCCCTTCCCTGTACAGTCCAGTACAACACATCTGCCAAATTACACTGGAGCTTAGGGTGAGTGTGTTTAGAAATGTGAGGAAAGCGAGTCTTCTGAGCCTTGATGTAGCTGTGTAACTCAGTCTATGAAAGCAAAGAGCCTAATTTGGCACAAAATACCTTCTACAAAAACCAAACAGAACGTTTTTTAAAATGAAGTATTTTTTTCTGATTAAGCTACTACCCGTGAGGGTGAGCTGGCCAGTCTGCCTTGTAGAACCAAACACATTTTTCAAGTTGAAGCTGATGCCGTACTTGCAAATAAAAGAAACAACATTGTGCCAGGCATTCCATCTCATCCGGCAGCCCAAGTCTCGCAGTTTTCCAGCCCTGTCGATCCATGCATCCAGCGAGCGATGTGCTTTTTCTGACGGAAAATGGGTGACATTGGCACACAAAAGACCAATGTTTCCCGGCCCTTCGGTCTGCCCTGCCCGGCTCGTTCTCCTGCCTGGCACCTTCCTGCCGCGCTTCTCCGCTGCACCCGCCGGGGGCCCTGCCCCAACAGGGCTGCACTACTCCCTCCTCGTCCCGTCCCCGTCCCTTGCCGTCCCGGCGGTCTCCGGAGCTGTCCCTTCAGCACCGGCTGGCTCCGCGCCTCCTTGGAGCCCTCTCTCTCCGTCCGGGGAACGCCCGAGGAGACAGGGGCGGGCTGTGCCCGGCGCCGGAGCCTGCGGGCCGGGCGGTCACCTGGCGGCCTGGGCTCATTTTCAGCATCTTAACTCGCCTCGTCCCTCCGAGCAGGTTAATTGAGGATTCTAACCAGTGCTAAAATGCTATTGACTGAAGAGACAGGACATCTGATTTCTGTAGCTCTGTTACTAGCTCTTATACTCCTTTTGTGTATTCTCAGTGACAGGGTAGTCTCATGTTATTGTCATCAGAGCCTTGTTCTAAAATTTCAGTGCTTTGGGTCAGAATCTACTCCTTCACATTTTCTGGTAATCTCTATCTCATGAGCATTTGAACACCAAGGCTGCTACTGTACTCACAGTAGCAGAAAAATAAATTACTTTTGTGTTCTGGACTAGAAGGGACCTCTTCTCCTTTTGGAAGAATTTCCTGGTTAGTTTTGTGTTTTGTTTCCCATTAATCTTTTGTGCGTGGAACAGGAACACAAGCATCCTTATTAAACTGGTTCATAGGTTTGACTGACTGACAATTCTAAAAATGATGTTCAGGAAAAATAAAGCTCAAACAGAACCAACACGCTACCGTCCCCCTCAAAAAAAACCCCAAAACAACACTCAACAAATAAACAAAGCACCCCAAAAGCCCCTACAGATGTGGACAAAAGAGTTTGTGTGAGCTCCATACAGTTTTGTGACAAAGTCTTTTACTATAGGCTTGTAATTAGGAAAGACATTTAATTGGAATAAGGAAAATAGTTTATTTAAGTATGGTCTAACTTGCTCCCTTACAGGCTTAACTTCCTTTCTACTACACAAAGCAGGGGAGCCGTGTCAGATTTGACATTTCAAATGGAGGAAAGTATTAAAAGTCTTGGTGACTTTCTGCTTAAATCTTGTGTTATGGTATTCTTCCTTTAAAACTTAAAAAAAAATATCAGTGACTGTAATTTTTAGCTGCCTAAATATCAGACAGAACAACATCAATGGTACCTCCCCATTGCTGTAGATCCAGCTGTGCCAAACTGTTTTTGTTGGTCAGTATATGGGGTTTTCATTCTGCTTTAGTCAGTATTGGATGGGTTCTTTTGGCCAACCCTGAGTATAAACTATGTTCAGTGTGCAGTTGAACAGGATGCATTTTTCTCACCGCTTTTGCTCCAGATGTAATGTGGACATCTGCATCTGTAGATTTTTTCCTGTACAATGCCAAGCAGTCACCACTTACTGTGTCAGCCCCTAAAGTGTAGCTATGAGTGCATGGAAATAGGAAGTTTCCATAATTAAAATGCAATATGCATTAATCAAAAAATATTTCTCTTGTTGCTAGCTTTGCATAGTCACTGTGTGGTCTGGTCCATCTGTCACACTGTTGTCAGTAGCATCAGAATTGGTTAACAGATCTCTTGTGGTGAACGAATCTGCAAAGCCTGTAGATGTGTGGAAGAATAAGCTCAATTGTTGTGGCAGTTGAATAAGGGACAAATGGAGAAGCAGATGCATTTTGTGTAGAGTTTTAGCTATTTCATATTAAGCATGGCATTGAGAATACAGTAAAGATCAGTTTGTAAGTGTATTTTTCTTTTTTGGAATCTTGTACTGTCAATGAGGGCTTCTCCTTAAGCAGTGGGAGGAGGCCATTAGTGTTAGAAGGGTTTAAGTGTGGTAAGAAGAGGCTATTTTATTGTGTTGTTCATCATCATTTCCAGTGAGTACTTCATAAAGGCTTTATGATACTGCAAGATCTGCTTTACCACACTATTTGGCACTAAAAGATTATCAGAAGGGACTGCTGCTTTTATTTGTGTTGTTTTGGAGCGACATTTGACCCTTCCTCCAAGGGTAAGGATGAGGTTGGGCAGTGTGGACCTTCAGCTGATGTAAAGGCTGCCTAGTTGCTAAATGTTTACTTCTTTTTTTTCCCCTCTTTCCCTAGTCTTGGAGATCGACTTCTCAGAGCTTATTCTGGAGGAGATCATTGGCATAGGGGGCTTCGGGAAGGTGTACCGAGCTGTGTGGGTAGGAGATGAGGTTGCTGTCAAGGCAGCTCGGTACGACCCTGACGAGGACATCAGCCAGACCATTGAGAATGTCCGCCAGGAGGCCAAGCTCTTTGCCATGCTAAAACATCCCAACATCATCGCCCTCAGGGGCGTGTGTCTAAAGGAACCTAATCTGTGCTTGATCATGGAGTTTGCCCGTGGAGGATCGCTGAACAGAGTGTTGTCTGGCAAAAGGATCCCTCCTGACATCCTGGTGAACTGGGCGGTGCAGATTGCAAGGGGAATGAACTACCTGCACGAGGAAGCCATTGTTCCCATAATTCACCGTGACCTCAAGTCCAGCAACAGTAAGTGCTACACAGTGGATGGCCAGGATGCTGGGATACGGTTTGGAAAAAGAAAAAATCACACAAAGAAAAGAGGGGAGTAACTTAGTGATCCTTTCCTGTGAACCACTGTATCCTCTAATTCAATCCCAGAGGGGTTTATTTTTATACAATATGGTACTACAAACTGTAGGAAGCACGTAAATGCTTTCATTCTGTAGAAGCAACTTATGCAAAACCATCTCTAGTAGTTCATATACATATGTATTTAGTGTCTCTTTCTACTGGCACTTCAGCAGACTTTTGTATGTTGGAAGGTCTTATTGAAATTAAAACATGTGGTTTTCCACTTTTTGGAAGGATAAATACACTTTTGTAAAGATAAATGCTCCCAGGCTTTCATCTTATGGGCTAGGTTTTGCTGCATAGATGAGATGCAAGCCTGTTTTCCTTATTGGCAATTTAACCCATCTCGGCTGAACTGGATCTTCTCTTTATCCATTATAGAGCTGGTGTTGACAGAAACATTAACTTGGGTAAATAAAATGTCCTTGTACAGCCAGGACTTCAGCTGATGGTTGTGATGATCTACATGGAATGCAGCTGACTCATTAGAGAGCATGGGGACCAGACTTTGGCAGTTAGAATTGTGGAAATCATGGTGATTTCAGCTACTCTGTAATACCAACAGCATTACTGTCTGCCACTTGGGTATTGTTCTGGTAGTGTGTCTCTTCACAACCTTAAAAGTGCCTTGAATTCAAATGCACATATAGAACATTATTTATGATACTGCTGCAGTGGTTTAAAGCTTATCATCTCCTGAAACCTGTGTGCAGCTGTTTAGCCTCTTTCGCGATGGCAAGAGCCAACATACACCTGCATGCTGGCTATGGTGGTTTAGATTGATGTGTTAGGATAAACTCTTTCATTTATGCCTTGAGTTAATAAGGGGCACTGTGAACTGGGTGGCTGGGATGCAGGCATATGTTTGCTTTGAGAGCAGTGACACTCAGTGTCAAAGAGGTCTGACAGATGGGAATTTTAATATCTTAAATAGATTCAGTAGAGCTAGCATTAACCATTACAATGCTGTAAATTTCCAGGCCTTGCAGAATCTTCCCATGGTTTTTTGGCTTCAGATCTTGTGGCACTGAACTTACATGGTTTGTTGTGAAGGGATTAAAAAAGTATTATTAGTTCTTGCTAGTGAGTTTGCAAATAGAAACTATGAGAGCTTTCAAATTAGTTTCTACAATATTGCTCTTACTCTATTAAAGCTTCCCTTTTTGTTAGAGTAAGGCAGTCTTCATGTCTAAAAGGATTTCCTAATATCTAAACCCTTACAGATGGCGGTATATATGAGCATGTTGATAAATGCTGTAAAATTAAGGAATGATTTGCTTACTTAATGGATGACTGGCTGCATCTGTGAAGAAGGAATAATTGCCTTTAACTGTTTCACCTTTCCTCCTTACTAGAGAAAATATTTACTTGCTTATTTTGCTCACAGGCCATTAAGACTTTAATGGTTGGTTTAATTTTTTGAGGTTTGGAATGAGAGTTATTTCTATGATGAACAACTATTAGCTAACGGTGTTTCACTGTTTCATTCGGGCCAGAGACTGCTAGTTGTAAAAGGGGAATATATCAACAAGAGAACCAGCCCAACTAGAGGGACATCAGTGTACAACCAAACAGATATGGATGCTATGGATGTATTGTCAGCAGCAAGAGTAAATGTCTCTTGTCATAGTGAATCAGCAGAGTGTAGTTGTGCTGCACTCTAAATTGTCAGTGAGAAGGTGAAGGGTTTGCTACATGTATTACTACAATTTCCCTCATTTGGGAGGAATCAATAGTAAAGAAAGAGGAAGACTGAGTGAGAATGCCTATGGAAGGATTCAGAGATGTCCTATGTCTGGAGGGGAAAGATAAAGAATTTACATGGTGGTCTTGACCAAAGGTAACATCAGGTCTGGTATAGAAATGATGGCTACATAGCAAAGTCTATCCCAGCTGAGTCTGGAGGGAGCAGTTTTACATTGGGGAAGCTAAATAAATGTAGGAGCTGGTACTAGAGGGAAGGACTTGAGATATTTTAAGAAAAATGTATTGATTTGTTTCTCTCTTTTGAAACAAAATGGATTGGTAACCTCAGGTGTGGGCTTGACATATTACAACAGCTGTTTATTAAACAACGTGACGTTCCCTATTCTGTGCTGTGTGATGGAAGAGAATATTTTAAAAATGTATGTTAATTAAACATTTGAAAATATATGTTCCTTTCTGAGCATATCTATAGAGCAAGTATCATAAATATTAGATTGTGACAGTGATGGAGCATTTTTATGAGGTAGGGGACTGTAGGCCCATGTCATGTCTATCTAGATTTCTCTTTCACTGTGTTGCTGAAATCCCTTTTCCATTATATATAAGAAGTGTCTTGGAAATTTCTCTGCTGTTGTCCATGGAAAGCTTGTTACTAGTTTTGTGAAGATTAGTGGACTAAGTGTGTTGTTGCACCCTGCTTTATATATAGCTTGCCCTTCCTTTGTATTTCTCATGTACTTCGTTTTCTCCATTACTGTGGATGATCAAGAACAGGTTTCCTGGTTAGCTTTGTGCCTGTAGAATTACAAGCTCGTGGCCTTTTTTTGGCCCAAGTTACTACCCACGAGCTGATAGGCAGTAATGCATCTCTGGTGAGGGAACAGCTTCTGCCTGCAAGAACTTGGAGAAGGTTCTTGCAGACACATTTCCCACATGTACTAAAGATCTACAAGCACTGTAGAGGTTTCATGGGAGCATCAGCTGTATTGATTGGTGAGTAATAGACAGTGATTCTCACACATCTCATTCTGTACCAGCTGGGGCACACACAGTGCATCTGAAGCTGAAGGATGAGTTACTTTGGGAGTTAGGGAAGAAGATGGGGAGGTGCCAACGAACAGAGTTGCCTTACTCAACGTCCAATTTTCTACTAGAATAGAAGAAAATCGGAGAATGCTTTGTTTTCACATGTCTGCCTATATTTAAGAAGATAAAGAATGCATAAGGACAGTACTTCATGATGAATCTTGTAAAAAAGTCACATTACAGTTTGAACAGTAATGTGCCAAGTGAACACCTTAATACAAGTTCAAGAAGTTACCTCATTATGTATGTGTAAGGATTTGAAGAAAAAAATCCTTTTTAATTAAAACTATTGCAGCTTTGTGGACTCAAATGGTACATACCAAAACAATGCTTTGACAAATAGTTGTCAGAGTTTCTGGTGGCATAATAAAGAAAATAGGGTTTTGGTTACTTTGAGAGGTGTCTTCATCTTATATAGGGGCTGAACTTCAGGGGATTATTTGAAGATTCCAAGAGGAGAGTCTCCTCATCAAAAAGCACTCCAAATCCATTGTCTGTTATCAACCTTTTTTGGTTACAAGAAGGAAATTTTTTCTGCTGATCCTTTTTCTTAATTTTTTTATTCCTTTTCATTTTCTTAACATTCCATTTAATGCCAATGCATTTAGAGTGTAGGAAAAGTGCCCTGTAAGTTTAGTATCATGTTTATTTGAGGCAGATTTATTGTAACTCTTGGAGAGTCTGAGGGCTGCCTGTTTCATTGCTTTGGGTATGCTATCAGGAAATGACTACATAAAGGTCTTTACAGAATAAATTGCTCACCTGCAATTTATTTTTAGAGTCCCTGAAATTATTTTGTTCAGTATCATTTCAGTTGGCAGTGAGTCTGGTAGATGAGTGTTCCAGTGGCATTACCAACACAGGTGTCAGTCACATAACTACACAAGGGAAAGCTTTCCTAAATTTTTATTTGTTTCTGCTGTGTGAAGAGATAAGTATTTCTCTTTTTGTTTGGGCATTTGATATAAGGGATTCAATTTATTCTATATGAAATTTAATCTTACTAATCTGGCAGAATCCTCACTGGCTACTTCTCCAACTCTTCATCTGGTGATATTGCCAACCTTTCCTTCTTCAGTTGCATGTTGGTGAGCTACTAAATGCTGAGCTATAGAAAAAAAAGCAGCTAGAATTGCTCACTGCAGTCCACATAGCCATGTTTGGCACAGCTCTTAAGAGTTTCTCTTTCATGTCTTATCTGTGATTCAGGTCACATTGCTAGCCAGTGGAAGGTGCTTGGCATATAATGCTTGAGACCAGAAAAGACAGTCCTGTTGGTTTTAGTGAAGTATTGTAAATAACAACGCTGGTCCCGTTTGTTTCTGTTTGTCTGTGGGTGTTAGACATGCCAGCATTGCTACAGGACTAATGCCAGTTAACTAATACTGCAGAGAACCAGCAAAAGCAGATTTGCTCTTTTTTTTGACTGTCTCAGCAAAACATGTTTGTTATTTGCACTACATTGAAAGATTTTGCTGAGGGTGTTCATGCCAGTTAGCAGAGTGCTTTTTGAAAGTCACCGTGGTTGTGTTCCACAAAGTGGCACAGAAGATCAGCAGTAAAGTGACATGGCCAAGGTCAAAGAAGGAGGTAAGGACAAAGCTCAAAATAACACCCAAAATTCTCATTCAGGCAAGTCAGTCATTCTTCCCTTCTAGTTCTTTGAAGTTTTGACCTATCCTACTTTTTTGACCACCCAGGTAAGCTTGTGGTATCCTGCAATTCAAAGCTCTAGCTTTCCAAAGAATTCCACACTCTGCTATAGCTTTGCTTATTTAATGCAGTTAAGCTTTTTTCTGTTCATGAAGATACCAGTAGAGCTGACTCTCACAAGGTCTATGGATAGTTGTTCCTAGAACTTAAAGTATTCCTTGGGGTTTGGGGTTTTTGGTTTGGGGTTTTTTGTGGATTTTTCATTTGTTTGGGTTTTTTTAAAGTATAGGTGGAATTTAGATGTGTGGATTTCCGTGCAACTACTTAAAATCCAGGCCGAGGACAGCATGGGCTGCACTGTCACGTGTCAGTCTTGGTGACATGGGATTCAATCCCGCATTCCTTGTTGCAGTGTTCACATCCCAGTCCAGTCCAAGCTGACACTTATGTCAGTCTTTTCAGAGAAGGAAAAGTACTTGATGTAGACCTCTTCTTCTGTCTGGCAGTGATACAGAGAAGAGCTGTTCCAGAGTCTGCTGCAAGTATGTTGGCAGAGCAGTTTGGAAATCTGCACTACTGTTATTGCTGCTTCTGGTACCTCAGTGTAATTTGCTGACTAACTCTCCGATGTTGTACCTTCTCTCAGAATGGATTTCCTTTGTCAGTGCAATTAAATGTGTGAGCAATGCTTCATGTGAAGTACAGTGAAACTATTTCAATGACATCTGAATGCTTTTCACTGTGTGAATATTTGGCCTTTGTAGGGTAGTCCCTTGTCCTGTAAGAGGAAAGTGATCAACTTTTTTGCGGGGGAGAGGTGGTAGGGAAGATAAATTCATCTCCCAGCAGTTTCAGGGAGCAAAAATCAGTAAAACTTTTCTTTTTGTTTCCTTTAAGCTTAAAAAAATGTGTACAGTAGAAATCAAGCCTTTCAAACAGCCTGGATATACTCCTAAAGTGATGGAAGATGACTTCCCAGGTTCTGCCCTTAAGCAATTATCTGATTGATTCTATGGACAAGCGAGAAGATATTGCTAATGGTGCATAACTTCTAGTTCTGGTTACTCTGCTTCTTTCTCTGCCTCTCCAGAGTATCATCCTTTGTGCTGATATCCTGATCATTTGTATTGTGGTTAAAAATAATTCAACTAACTACAATTTTTTGTGTGTGGTATTACAAAGAGGAAATTCCTGCTAGTAATACTACAACTTTCTTTTGAAAAGAATGAAAATTAATTAATGTCATGTACTATTAATTCAGAAAATGTAAATTATGCCTGAATGTGTTGCTAGTGTTTTGAGATGTTGAGATACCAGGAATTCACAGAAGCAGGGTGACAGTTTGGATATTGTATATTGTTCTTTGGCACTTGGTTTAACTTTTTTCTTCCTTAGCTTTTGTAAATTAGTGCAGCTGTTCTCCTCTGAGAGGTCTGACAGATGCTTTTATGTTGCAGTGTTATTTTCATATATTTTAGTAGATTTCTGAGAGGTCTAAAATGAGAATATATTTCCTGCAAATGGGTTAATATAGTGGAATATGAATTGATGTCTTCACTGTTAATTGCATGTCAAAAATAGCAAGTCTTTATGAAATAAATTTGATGTCCACAAGAAGACTTTGGTATCCTGCTGCTCACACCAAGTAGTAAAAAGGCAGTTTCACAGCTGGAATCTGTTACCTTCATAGACAAGTATGGCAAGAGCACCTCTCATTTTTAAGAAATGAAATTGTGTCCATTACTTTTGAAAACCTACCTAATATCCTTTTCATGTCATTGTGCCACTGCATACACTTTTTGCAGGATTTTTTCTGCTCCTAGGAAAGAAAGAGCTGAGTTGTTGCACTGAGCACTTTCTCCAAATTGTGCAAATGAAACCATGGAACTGATATGAACAGACCTAAGTGCTGTCATGCAGGAGGTTGCCTGGGCATCCCATGAATTCACTGGCTGACCATCTGTGACAGAGCTGGGATAAATCTGTGTTCTAAAACTTCCAAGAAACAGGGCAAGAGTGAGAACAGCCTTGTTATAGAATTTTTGGGAAGCTAGAATAACTTTCTCGGCTCCACATTTATTTTTTTTTGGTGTTGCTTCCACATCAATAAACTTAATTTGAATTTTGACTGACTTCTGTCAGCAGCTTCACTTTTGCTTTTCTTATCAAACAATTGCATTCAGAATTTCAACATGTCTGAAACAAATTCACTCCTGAAGCATCAGACATTAAACACAGTTTTGTTCTTTGAAGTGATGATTCATCACCCAAGATGATTCCTTAATTTTAAGTAATATCCCACTTGGAAGATGGTTTGTATTTTCTTATGACAGGACAAGGAAAGCCTTAAGCTGTTGGAAAGAGTGCAGGGTATAGCAGGTGCTGGTTTTTGGTACATGTTTACTTTCTGATTCTGGGATAGTTTGTGATGTTGGTGTGACATTGATTGCCAGAAGATTGCTGAGATTAACTGGCATGTCTGTTAATTGCTTCTTAATTGTCTGAGTGCTAATGGAAAGGCAAATTTAGTCTTTCTTGGACCTTGCAGTTTTGCAGATATGAAAAATAGTAACAGAACCTCATGCATTGAGAAATTACTGCAATGCATAGTGATTAAGAATTAGGTTGTTTGGTTTCATCAGTGTTTCTTAAGATCAGGAAGAGGAGGACTCACAGAATAGTAAATGTTTGGGTACCACCCTGCAGAAGAGTCACTCATGGTGTTATTGGTGCAGCATCAGTTTGGGTTCTCTTTGGAAGAAAGTAGCCAGAGGACAGGCAGTCTTCCTGTGAACTGTTTGGGTTACTACCACACACCACCCTTCCACTTTGCTTGCTAGAAGCATTTTGATATTGCTCAAGTGTTTATTATAACACCATTTTTTATTAAGAATAAAAATATACTCCCAAAACAGCAAACAGTATCAAGTGCACATATGGATTCCCCAAATTATCTCTGAAATCCTGTGTGTGCCTTGAATGTCATACTTCTCAAGTTGGGCATGATTTTTACAGCTACAAGCCAAACTCCTAGTTTGCTATTTATCTTTCTCTGATACTTTGTCAAACAGGCTTCTGGAATTTGTTTTGGCATTGAGAAACGTTGGGATTTGCTGTTTGTATTACAACTGGGAACACCTAAAATGTGAGCAAGGCTTCAACCTTGCTCATGTGTAGACTTACAGTTTAGATGCCAGGAGTTCCACTTACTAATAAGAGGTAAATACTTTTGCCACTAAGATTTGCTGTGCTTGAATCTGGGATTCCTGGGGGGTTTCTTGGTGTACTGTAAAGAGTTGCCAGTATGAATAATGGCTGTCAAGATGGAATGTTTGAGGGTGGTGGGATGTCTGTGAACCCAGCTGTGTGATCCACCCACCAGAAAAGTATTGCATTTCCACTTGGTTCTCCTCTGTGAGTATGGGCCTATGAAAAGCTGCTGGAGAGAATAGTCTTTAGTTTCTTTTAACTTTGCATTGTTCAAGGATCCTGCAACTAAGAACTCGATATGCCTAATTCTGCTTGTTGAAGTGTTGTCAGTCTCGCCCTGGGTTTATTGATTTGCTTTTTCTTGTTTGATGTTATCAATGACATACTGTGTGGTTTTGATATGATTATGGTCATCTGGTAACTGGGGGATATTTCTAATACTTCATCAGGTTACTCTATAGTCAGACTCTTTGATTACAGAGTAAGCCGGTTCAAAAAAACCATGTAGTTTGTGAAATGTAGCACATCAAAAAGTGAACAGCTTTCTGATAGCCCTACTACACGAGCTGTTATCTTGTGTGGACTTTCATGTGCTACAGTGCAGCACTACCCTTCTCAGCAGCTGGCAACTTGTTCTGCTCAGCTTAAGGTCAAAGTGTGGTATTTAAGAAACACTGAATTTTACTATTGTCAGCTGTAGCTTGGCATTGATTGTACATCTAAGAGCCTTTTAACATTTGTTCTGATGAATGGAAATACATCTCTCTACCTTTTCTTAATTTTTTAATTTAATCTAATTTAAAAAAAAACCCAAACACAAATCACAAAGCACCCGAGGTTGTGGTGCTGCCTGTGATGTTTTTGTCTTCCTTATATTCTAAATTGTGGAATACCGGCTTATTCCATGAATGAATAGTACTTGCTGTTATTTACTGTTCTGTGAAGATGTCTTAATTGAAATCAAAACAAAACAGTTCTTCACTACTTTTTTCATCATGAAGTTCTTATTTCTATTTGACTGGAAACAACTCAGACTGAACCAGCATTATTATTAAATCTCTTTTCAGTCTCTTGAGTGGCAAATAATGAATGTCATTCATGTGATTTTACTCTTCCCTTTCCTCTTTTTGTTGCTGCCTGAGAACTGTTCTTGATTTGCTGCAATCTTTCAAACTGATACAGTTTGGCAATGCCCTGTGTTGCATACAGATGTAATTACATTTTTTCCTTGGAGCATTTAACTGATTATGAAGAGTGCAATAATCCATCCCTGAGCTAGAAGGTTGTTCCAATGTCAGCAGTACAGTAGGATTTAGTCTGAAAACAGGGCTGAGCAGCTCTGTCTTTCCCAGAAGCTCACCTGAGCCTTTGCCAGGAGCATTCCAAGTGTGTTGTGCCGATCACTAAAGCGATCAGACACTTGCAGTTTGGCGAGGTAAAAGGATCGATTCTAAATATATTGTGGCTCTAGAGACCTCTCCCCTCCCCCCATTGTGCTCTTTAGAGTTACTGTACTGCACGGCTTAAAATCCAAGAACTGCAGTGCTGTCACATCCATCACCTCCTCTGGGGTGATAGAAGAGGACAGTTGTCCAGCTTTATGGATTTGCTGAACCCTCACGCGCACTCGGTAATTAGAAAGCTGTTGGTTCCTAGTTAATTTTTTTTAAATGTACTGTTACCGAATGGTAGGTAATAGAAGAGAGAAAGTATTTGCTTATTACTAGAGACAATATTTGTGTTCTTTTTTTTTTTTTAACCTCTAAGATGTGAAGTTTTGAGTGAGTCTTGAATTCTGTGCTCTCCGGGATCTTATGCAACACTTAGCCTTCAGCACCTCAAACAACTGTTAGAGTACAGGTGCAGTCCTCCTGGAGGGAACAGCAGAGCACCCAACAGAAGGTAAAGGCAAAGAGTACATGTGGAAAGCCCAGACTCACTCCATGTGCAGATCTGTTAATCACTTTAAGGACTTTGAATGCAGGATCAAGAGCAGATTGCTCATTATCTGAATACTTGTGAAGCAAAGCTGTGCTGGCTGACTGTGGAAGGTGGAGCTAAAACTGCAAATAAGATTTTGGCAAACTGCTACGATAGAGGATCTCATTTTGGAGTGAATTTTTGAAATCCTTTCCCAAATGATTAGTTCTGTCCTCAAGACAGAATGCCAGTGTACTGCCAATAAGACTTAATTATTAAAAAAAGGATCACCTGGCAATCTCAGTCCCCTGTTCCCTTTGCAATAGCACTGCTTTTTTGACTTGTTAGGCAAACTGCAGACTTTGTAGCTATCTTCTGGCTCTCTGAGACCATGCAGCAGCAGGAAGCAATATATTAAGGCTGTCTTTTTATCTGACATCCAGTGTTTCCCACCATCACCCTCTGAGCTGAAATGTATCTTGGGGAGTTTTGCTTATTTATGGAAGGGGAAAACAGGATTGGAACAATCATACTAAGTTTAGTGAAACCATCCTCTATGCAAGAATTGTTTTGTCTCATCTATAAATACTTGTCTCCTTCAAATAAGGACTGTTCAAAAGCTAGAGGACAATGGTTAATACTTTTATTCTGTAGTACCTTCTAAATAAGAACTTTGAAAATTTCAGAATGCATTGCATTTCTTTGGAGTACAGTGAAATTTCTAATTCAATTTTCAGATAACAGCAAGTAAAAAAATAATAATTGGCCCATGCAAGAGGTGAAAGAGGCTTATCTGATTTTTCTGAATTAGTCTTCATTTAAAAAAATTAATCCACATTTGCATGAATTTCACGACCTTCCTGCAGCTGAAAGTTTTTGGACTGGAAATAAATCTAGAAGGGAGTGAAAGGAATTTGTGCAAAGTGTAGGTTATACATTGTAGAGAGATGAGTGCAAAAAACTCTGTAGGCTGAAATTGGCTGTTCCAGTTGTGAAATTCCAGGGGATGTGTGTGTCAGGGAAGAAATTAACATTCTAGTGTAGTATTAATGTTCAAGGACCCCCTAGGTAGGAGTAGAAGTTCTCACAAAGTGCATTCAAATCTCTTCTGGTTTGGATAACTGTATTTTGTAGTCTGCCAAAAAAAACCCCTTGGAAAACATTGAGTGAGGAGCTTCTTTGTTCAAGGCAAGTTTTCCTGTAACAGACTGTCTCCTTTTTGGACACATTCTGCTGTGGGTGGAAGAGTCTGGATCCTGTGATATTAATCAGTTTTTTATTCTCTCTGGCAAGCTTTCCACTTCAGGAAGCCTTTGGCCTTCTTAGGAAACTTGTCTAAAGGAATTTTTTGGTAAATTTTGGAATAGTTTGGAAAAGGAAATATTTTCTGTTTCCTTCTACTCTTGCACTTGAGACTCCTGCTGTGTTGCTGGCAGAGAGAAGTTTAATGGTAGTACCTCCCCATACAGGTCTGGATTGCTCTTAAATCATACCATGGAAAAGACTTGCATTATTTAGAACTGAAACTCTGCTCATGTTTTGCATTTAAGAGTCTTGGAATGAAAATGCATTGATTTTCATAAGGGTTTTACTTTCTTTTCTTTCTGTAAAGTTCTTGTACCTGGGATTTGGTGGACTTGGTATCTATTTCTTTACAGTACTTCAATTATCTAGTAGATGAGCTGATGCTTATTCTATCTGACAACTTTTGGTATTTTGCGTTTTGGTAAGTAAAGCCACAGTAAGCTGTTTTGTTTTCAGGATGAAGGAAGAAATAGAATGTGTCCGATATTCCCACCCCCAGGGAGTACTCAACTCCAGCAATGGTCTTTCACGTTGCAGCTATGACAGGGTAAGCATTAGTTCTCCTCTTTGTGGTTTCCAGTTGACCTTGCTCATTTTGAAAACAGTGACTGTGTACAGTAGCAGATGAGCAAAGGCCTGTGGGAAAACAAATCTGATACAAATAGATGCAAATCTATTGCATCTATTGGTGCTTGAGTTGCTCTGGAGTGATCTACCTTAACACCCAGCTGTGGCAAAAAGACATGGTGTTACTCTGAGAAAAGTTAGGTACAGTGGTATCATTTCATGTGGCTTTGAGTTTCCTTGTCATTTTTCTGCCTTTGAGGTAATAAGTAGTGGTCTTCTCACATCTCTTCAATCTTAACGAAATGAGAGTAGATATGGTGAAGCACTGAAAGTAAAGCAGAGACCTGGCTGAGAGTCCAGCTAAAAATAAGGGAGCCTGGGGAAGAAAGTTCACTGAGTCTGTGCAGTTAATTTGATGGCTACTTAAAGATTTAAATAATAGAATTGAATGTTTCTACACCAAGTAAAATAACTAAGATGGCATATTTTTTCTATTTATAGTCCTTGCTCTTGTCACTGTCACCCACCTATCACTGTTGCTACTATCTACCTCTTTCTTGGACTGTGTAAGCAACCAGCTGATGTGGCCCTAAGTAATGGGTAGTGAGTGGCTCTTGGAAATGGGTGTGAGAGGGATGTGTTTGCAGGCTAAATACTTCTGCTTGGAGACCTTCCTCATGTCTCGATACGACTACGTTCCACATTCCGAGCATCTTGGATGGCCAAGTGTTTGACCCACAGCACTGCTAATTTTGGTGAAGGCCAAAACAGATCTACTGAAATGTGCTGACACGTACAGGGATTCAGGTATTTCCACCACCTTTGGGGCTTTCAGGCCTTCTCAAGTCTATATCAGCAGGTTGCTGTGTCTGGTACCTGCTGTCAGAGCCTCACGTGGGACCTCCACCACCTGCTTTGTCCCAGGTCTGGGAGCTCCCTTACACTCAGACTAACTTGATGTACCTTCATAGTCAGTTTTACTCGTTTCTGGCAAAGGAGCATCTGCTGTTTTGTTCAGAGTGTTCTCCCAACCTGTTTCACACCAGAGCTAGCCACCCTAGCATGCTAGAAACACTGTTAATGGTACATGTTTCTACAAAGAATTGATGAAACTTCAAAATATAACAATGGAATACATGAGTTAATGTTGCTTTATCACTAGGTAGTAGCCCTGTTTTTTCACGGTCTGTTGTATTTCAATAAAAAAGTGGCAGGTATTTTGGCACTAAAATCTGACTGTATTGTCTCAGTTGGGGAAAGCTGTATGGAAGTTGAATGTGAAGCTAGCAATCATCCATCAAGTCAGAATTATATCCTGGTGTACCACAGGTGACATTCTGCTCATTTCCCCTACAGTAGGTTTCCTTGTCTTCTAGTCTGCTGCCTTCTGTATTTTTTCCTGTATTTCAGTTATCATTGCACTGAGTCTCACTCTTATTCTTTATTTCTCCTTTTGCTCAATGATTGGAACCATTTCCATCAGGCTCAATGTTCAGGTCAGGTTTACTGAACAGCATCATGCACAGGTAACTGACTTAGTGTGAACTGTGAGCTGGTCCATTCAAGAGACTGTCTTGGGTTTTTTTTGTCATTTTTTCATGTTTTTTGTACACAATGCACACACTCCTTGGACTGAGAAATGGGACATGAAGGTGCTGCTCCTGCTCTTGTCATGAAACACAGCGGGGCAGGCAGGTGGTTAACTATTGTGGTGGTCTTACAGGTAATCCTGCTTTCATTGGTATTGCTTTCATTGGTATTTGGCCCTTGAAATCAGGAACTTTTTTATTTTCTTGATGTTCTCTGTGCTAAATAAATTGGGAATACAACTGCAGATTAGTTGAAAAAGCTTTTGGTAGGCCAAAAGCCAGCTTTTGGTATGCCTGGCTGTGCATCCTGTTTTGTACAGTAGGCAGCAAACTCTTTCCTCTACCTTCATGTATAAAAATGGGCCATTTTTGCTGTGGAAGTTGACACTGTAATAGTTCTTCTCTGAATGTTACTCTGCTTCTGAAGTGGTAAGTCAGCTTTTAGCACAAGCCAAGCAAAGGAGTATTCTGTTCAGCACTATATTATGCAGATTAACCTAATCTCTTCTCTAGGCTCAGAAACCAGGAAAAGGCAATTAAAGGACCGTATTTTGCTGCCTTGACACTTTTGACAGATGAGGAGCCATTTTCTACCAGTTCTTTGATGTTACTAGCAACTGCATCAGCATGGGTTAAAGCATTTATTTTTCCCTACTTCCTCTCTTCCACTACTTTGGCTTACAGGACACTGTGAATGGTGTCCTAGCTGTCCAAAAGTATGGCTGAAAACCAAAATAACCCTTCAAAAAGAAACAAACAAAAATCCAACAGTGTTACTGCCTTACAGGGGAAGATTGTGTTTGTGGAGGGAGGTTATAATACAGTTTCTGACTCTGCTTATATAATGTGAGCAGAACAGAGAATTAAAACAGCAGCTGTTAATTTTGTTGCCAAAAATTTTTTATTAATTTCACTTGTGAGTTGTTTCCTTCCCGTGGAAGTTATCACCTCTTCAAAGTATCCTTTTATGCATATTGAAGGTAGTATGGTGCTGGATTAAAAATAGGTGTATGACTGAGGTTTCTTGAAGTGACCAACTTGGAACCAAAGTAAAGCTTTATGTTTGTTTTAGTTATCGGATTGGAAGATTCAGTGCAGATGGTTTATCTCTTTAGGTAGGATAGAGGAGTGTGTTTTGAGTCAGGGTAGATGGGTTTGGAAGAAGAAAATTAGAGAAAGGAGGTAGAAATGTGTATATTCTGGCAGAAGGAAAGAAATTCAGACTGTTTTGTGCTTCTAGTATGATTGGAAAGATGAAAAATGTTATAATGCAAATGAGTTGGGTTAAGCAGAGTGAGAAATATATCAACAATGCAATTATTTAATAAATTTGAGAATATACCCAAAACAAAATTTACTCAGCAGTTTTCAAGTTCTTACTGCCATGCCTAAAAGCAGGAATGATACTAACATATTAAATGTGGCTTACCCACCCCTTTTAGGGTTTATTAAAATATAGGTACAAGTAGATCAAAAGATACACACCTTTATATCTCTCAAAGGCTGCACAGCTTTATACTTCTATCTTTACTGTGTTTTGGTGTATTTGTGTATTTGCTCTCCTGTCTTTCTGGTAGATGCATGAATAATGAAAACACAGCTGTTTAATATCTGGAAATGAGGTCCTCCTTTGCAAGTAAGGCTTTGGGTGTTTGATAGTGTTGTTCACCATTGGCTTTCCAGCTGGTTCAGTGATTATTGAGTGGTGCAAGATGCAATGAGTTATGACCTCCAGCTGCCTTTGTGGGCAAAGGGGCAGTTTTACTCATTCTGATTTCACAGTACTACCAGTGTGACTTAGATTAGCTATCCACTAATAGAACAATATATTTCTGACATCTTAATTTTACAGAAGTTCAGAACACTAAGATAATCTTGCAACTATAAATGAATTGGTTTTCACCAGATGTCTCCCTAACATCGTAGGGGTGCTCCTGCAATGGAAATAGGTTGCTTATACCAAGCCACAGAGATTCATATGACTTGGGTGGGCACTTGGCACAGATGTGCCTCTAGTCAAGAAATGCTCCTGTAGGGAGTAATTCAGAGCATGTTCATTAGACTTATGCTTGGAATCCCCGTCTGTTGAGGCTTTGTCTTTTCTCTGCCTGTGTCTGGAGCCTAGGAAGGCTGCCTTCTGAGATGCTCTGAGTTTGTTTCATGTAAGACAGCTGTCATTGGAATGATCTATGACAAGGAGGGAGGGAAGAAGGGGCAGGGGAAGAAACTCGCTTGTCGAACGTGTGAGGCTGTGGTGGATGTGCTTCTGTTTCATGCATGTGAGACAGATATTCGTCTCTCTAGAAATGTTTTTATCTTCAAAAATTTTTTTATCTTCAGTCTGTGTTTCTTCAGAAGTCATTTGATCCTCTGTTTTGCCTACTTAGAACTAAGCAGTGTTTTTGGTATAGTACAGCATGTCTGCTGTAACAAAACTTCAATGCTGCAAGTTTCAGTGTTTTCTCTGTGGTGATTTCTCCTTCAGAAAGTTGTCTCTCTCCATAGTGACTTGTAGTGATGAGACAGAACTGAAGATCCAGCATGAAGGCTGAAGGACATGATAGCATTTTAGAAATCTTAATCAAGTTGCTTTTTGTATTGCTTTGAATGTAGATCTTTTGTCTTCCTCGTAAAGCATAATACTTTGGAATGGGGTGGAACAGGAGGAAGAGGTGCAACTGGATTAGGCACTTAGTGCCAAGGTTTAGTTGATGAGATGGTGTTAGGTAGTAGGTTGGACTTGATGATATCAAAGGTCTTTTCCAATCTGGTTAGTTCTGTCGTTCTTTCTCCTCTAACCTAAGAAACTATTTTTATTTGGCACCAACACTGACTGAGTTAATATCCCATGAATCTTTGTGCAGATTGAGACTGGAACGAGAAACTCCAGTTGTATCAGGAACGTCTCTAATGATACTTGCATTTCAGCATCTAGTGTTCCCTACTAACCAAACAGCATTAAACCTTATGAAAAATCTCAGCATTCAGTGATCTGCAGACTGTATTGAAGATGCTTTTTGTAAGATTTATCAGTCTGATTTGACTCTGGCCTCTTCACTATTGCTTCAATAGTCAAAACAAGTAAATGGAACCGTATATGGAGTCACTGACATGGTGGAAATTACACACTTCCACATTACTGTGATTCAGAAGGGATAAATGCCAGGACTAGTTGACTAAGGGTGATTCTTTGGTAATAAGGATCTTGACTGCTGAGTTCACTCATGGCAACAAAGGCAAATTAAAAGACACAATTAAGAAAAACTGTTGAGTAGCTGAGATGATCTGCAGGCCTGGGTGCTACAGTTACTACTGTGAGCATGATGGGGTTGTTCATGAGGTACCAAAGTCACAATCACAGGGTATCACAGGTAGACTGCAAACTGCTGCCCATAGCTCTGAACTGCTCAGGGATGACTGAAAATGCTGTGAAGTTAGTGATGAGAGCAAGCCACACAATGATGCCTTTCTTCTTTGTTGCTGCAACTTGTTGTGTCCGGAGCAGAAGCCAAAGCATCATGTAGGTGGAAACCTGGAAACATGCTAAAATACTGAAAACATAACAATAACAAATTTTCTTGTTTCTAGCAATACACATGTTCATTTACTTGCTGTTATATCAGACAGTATGACTAAGGACTCACCAGGCTGAGTCTTGTCAAATGGTCTTTGAATTTTGCCTTGTACTGTTTTGCTGGTTAGTTTGTCTCATCCTCAATAAATGTTGGCTTAGTTGCATTTGGTTACCTAACCCCTCTGTTTGTATGCTGCATACTTCTTTCTCTGTACTTCAGGAAATTTTCTTTGCAAGAGTCTGATAGGAAAATATCCTTGATGCTTCTGGGGGGGCACCAAAGATATTCTCAAAGAAGACGGAGGAACCTCAATAGATATATTCACTTCAAAGAAAAAAGACTGGTCTTCATCATAACCTAGATGTGAGGAGACGCAGTGTTTTATTTCTACCTCGGTATCTTTCAGCTCAGGCCTTACTTGTCTCACTTGACTGTTGTCTTTTAGCACTTGCATTATGCCTGGCTCTCAAGAAATAAAACATTGGGGTCAAATTGTTACCAGTAAAGATTCTTGATAGTCCTTGTGGTAATAAAGTTGTTAGTACGTTCTTTGTGGCTGAAATGACACACCTAAATCATATGTACCTGTATCAGGATGACTGATCCAGGTCTTGCTAGGCGATACTAAGGCAAGTTTCATCATACTCCTTCCATGTTGGGACACCTGGAGATACGAAGAGCTGTCTTGCTGGACAGAATTCCCAAGAGCTGTAGTCAATTTCTCACTGTCAAATGCCTATTTCCTGAAGGACAAGTTCCAAGTCCTTCAGGAATATGTGAAAACATATGTGAGCACTTCTGGATTATTATTCTTGTAAGGAGGCATTTGTGGGACACTTCACCTAATGTAGCAATTTTTAATGCTAGTTTAAGCCACCATGCTTTGCTTCACACTTGAAGTATGCAAAGAACATGGTATTGGTGATTTGCTATATTAAGTTGTTCTGTTTTAGCAGTTGGATGCTTAAAGCTGTCAAATGTACTTGTAATACCTAATTTGCTTCACCAGTCCCCTTTGCACGCTGCTGGATGGCTCTTACCCCTGCTACTTTATATCTCTGTGTAGCCCCCGCTAGGATGTAGCAGACCTTCATCTGTTCTATGCCTACACACAAGAAGAGATTTCTTGCGTGGGCCTTAATCAAACAAGGAAAGGCTGATCCTCCCCTAACAAGCTGACACACATTCTGCGTGTTCCTACTGATCTCATTCTTCCCCAGTTGCTTGAAAACTAGGCCCAGTGTCTTTGCTGCCAAACAATCTCTCTTTTTAAGGCTGAGAGTGTGAAAGGTTTTCTATTCCATTTTCTACCTATTTTAAACCTCTGTTTCACATGCAGATCTTTAAAATCAGCAGACAAGAATGAGAAGATTCACTGCCTTTGTAGATTTGCCGTGTTTTGGTGTAAGTGCTCTATATTCGTTTCTGAACTTGTCTTGTTAGGCCAGATGCTGGCCACTGTTGGCTCAGTTCTGAGTGATCAAATCTATTGAAAGATGGAAAGGTATGTTTCTAAGTGTAGGAAGTACCTTGATTGTGTTTCAAGTTTCTTGTTTGTGTTGCGATAGACTGATCCGAGTGCAGAAGTAGTACTTGCACAAGAGGACTTGCACTCAGAGTATTAAACAAGACACCCTAACTGCTTGTAGATAAAAATCAGAAGCAAAGGAGACCATGTTGATTAGCATAAGTAAAATGCATTTGCAGTGTCCTAGCAACCTGCCTTTTGTTCTCAATAGAAGAGATTTTTAAGGAGGTTACTGAAAAGAATTCATATTTCACCTCTTTACAAGTTCTTTATTGAAATTTCAGCAAATGCAAGGAGGGAGAGGCAATGGTTTTGGTTTGAAAATCTGACAGATGGGCTAAACTCCTGGCAGTTAAAAGTGAGCCTGTTGATACTGAATAATATGATAATGTTAAGGAGAACTGGAACATGCTGGAATGAGATACCATTCTTAACATAATTGTTAAAATTTTAGATGGCAAGATTATTATCCCAAGCAGTTATTACAAAGGACTAGGAGAGGAGCCAAGGATGTAACTAAGGAATCAAGGCCTTGCAATAAATCCAGCTCTTTCATTGTCCTTCTCTGTGGTCTTTCGTCATGGTAACTTTTGTTAATATCCTGCAGCTGACAAAAGAACAAGTTCTGGATACAAAAGGTCTGTGTAAGTACTAATTATTTTGCTAGAACTTGATACTTAAAATCAAGATAATTAGATTTAAATAACCTCATACCAGGAAGGCATGTGCAAACCAGCTGTGATATATGGTGCTCTGTCCTGCTGTTGGGCTCATTCAGACAGAATATGATCCATCTTGTGAACAATAAATTTTGCTCGTTTTTCATTGTACTTATGGAGGGAAGCAAAAACAAAATCCTAAACTCATGATTTCTGGTTTCCAAGTTTCACTTTGCTTTTACAGTGTCTCTGTACATCTTTGTGTTGCTGCCTTTGGATTTAAAATGAAATTTTCTTGTTCTACCAGCTCTTTAGGCAGAATGGGTAGAAGAAACAGTATGTATATTCTAAGAAGCTTTTCACTTTGTAATCAGTGAGTGACTTGTAAGCATTTTCTCTTAGCAGTTCTTCATCTACTGGAAAGAAGGAAAAACAGTGTTACTAGAGGAAGAAGCCCAAAAGAAGCCACCTTGGTTTCTTGTGGTTCTGTTCTACACTAAAGTGTTGCTCTAAAAACGCACATACTTTGGCCCAAATGAAACAAATAATGACTCGAGGCCTCAGTCTCTTCTTTCTTCTGCAATTAGGAAAATGGAACATTCAGATATGCTGGAAAGGAATTTTGCATAAGAAGCAAGAACCAAGAGCTTAACCATAAGTCTAATTTATTCACAGCTTGAGTTGCCCCACAGAAATCTCTGAAGTAGTATTTTGTGAATTCGGAAGCCATCTAGAAAGAGGAACTGATTTTTTTTTTAAATTTTCAAAGAACAGACAATTTAATGGGAGTCTTTTAATATTTGGATGCATGCGGCTTATTATGATTTTTGATAATTTTGATTATTGTAGGAAAGTAAGAGATGGAATGTAAGATTCCTCTTCCCCTTTTCGTGTTAGCTTGAGACTGATACATAAGTCTTTTCATGGACTGCTAAAAATGGTACTGAAGATGATTTTTATATGTTCTCTAATTTTTGCAGCACTTTTGCCTGTTGTAGGTTTTGTTATGCTCCATGATTCTTTGATTGTGCGTTGTTGGGCGTTCTTTTGGTTGGTTGGTTTTTATTTTGGCAATTCATGCATACATAGAAAAGTAAAAAATTATTTCATGTTTTCTAAGAACCTGTGTCTGTGATGACATTAAAACAGAGTAGCTGTGTGACGATGGAGTATTACTGGCTTGATGATTTTTACTGTGAAGTCTCTGGACTAGTAGTACTGCAAATATTTTTACTTCGTAGTCCTTTACAAAGTGGCTGCAAGTCATTTCATAGGCTTATGGTTACATTAGTTATGTAAGTTTAGTGCCCTTTTATATTCTGTTCCTTGATGTTACATTGCTGGCATGACGTGTGGTCACTTTACACTAAGATAAAGAGGATAATGAGATGCTGCTAGAGCAGAGAGAGTGTACTTCTGGTGTGCACTTATTTCTCAGTGGTGTGACAGTACAACTTTCTGGCTAAGAAGGGGATATGTGTCTTTTACCAAAGCATTCTGGATTTCTGCATGAAGGTTTTTGTAAAGTTCTTGAATATAGACTTGTTTGCCATGAAACATGGTAGAAACTTAGGCAGCTTAATCAAAATAATAGAGCTTAATAATGATGAAGAGAGAATCTCTCGTGGTATATATGTAGGCTGAAATTGGGCATGTTATTTGCAATCATAAACCCATTTTTTCAATTTTGACTTTCAAAATAAAATTGTGCAAGGAGCTTCCACTTCTAACACACTTAAATGAAGGATATATCCAGCCTGTGTGTATCTGGATTTAAAAAAAAAGTCCTCTAAGCAGTTCAAGAAAAAGATGCTATTACTGACTTGCTGAGAGAGGATTAATTAGGAAATGTCTTCCCTTATCTGGATTTCTAGAAGTTACAGTGGTTCACTTCCCCTTAGCAGAGAATGATACAGAATGACACTAGGCACCATATTGAATAATTGTTATTATGTATTTGTTCTCTGGGTCCTGGTACTTTTGTTAAATTTCAAGTTATTGCTAGACAGCTGTTCAGTTGTCAGGTGAAGAGATCAGCTTGAAATAACTTGTAACAGAGTATGGTATGTTTGAATAATTGAAATTCGGTGAGAATCTTGGAATTTGGGAGATCTCCAGGAGAACCTTTTTTGCATAAATACTAGCTTTACGCTGCATACCTTTTATTCCCCCCTTTCCCTTTTCTCCAGTACTGATACTCGAAAAGGTGGAAAATGGAGATCTGAGCAACAAGATGTTGAAGATCACGGATTTCGGCTTGGCCAGGGAATGGCATAAAACTACCAAAATGAGCGCAGCTGGGACATATGCCTGGATGGCTCCTGAGGTCATCCGCTCCTCCATGTTCTCCAAAGGCAGCGATGTTTGGAGGTATTGATTTGGCATTGAACTAGACCTGCCTGGAAACCTCTTTTATGTTTAAGAATGAGTAATGGTGAACCAAATATTAAAATTCAGGTCTTAAGAATTTTATCCATCAGCTTTCCATTTGTCTGGCTTATCTCAGACTTACTGTTACTATAGAAAGTTGTGGATCAGCTACTCCATGCCTCTGAATGGTTGTATAAATTTGCATTCAGATTATTTTGGGATTCATAATCCAAATTCCCTCTGCTTTATCTAAACCAAACTTGTTGTGCTTATTTGGCTATTGGCTAACATTATCAAAGGCCATAATAAAATCTGAGAAGTACTTTGCTGTTTTACCAACAGTAAGATAAATTTGTGTTTTGTTAGTCATCTGTCACTGATGCACATATACACAAACACACTTGATTGAATTCCCCATGCAGTTTCAGTCCAAATACCATGGGTTTCACTTTCATTATTCTTATTATTTCCATCCTTCTGGTCTTTCACATAGGATAATAAATCTCTTATCTAGTCCATCTGAGTATGTAATCCATAAGTAGTAACTTGCATGTATATATTGTCTTTCTCATTCATGCACTGGAATTTTGTGAATGAACTGATTTAGTGGGAAGGAGTATAAGGGTCAGCCCGTAGACTTCAGAAGCTGAGTTTGAATATCACCATTAAATGAATTGGTAAATACAGAATTCAGTATATAGCTCTAGGACAGTTACTTTTCTGACTTAGAATTACTACTGAACATCTGAAACAGATGAATAAGAGAATTTTGTTTTTTTTCTGTGGAGAAAGAGGTATGTCAATGTGACTTTATCTTCAAGCAGTAAGGTTCTGTCACTGGCCAGTAATGCTCCCACACAAGTGAGTGCATGCTATGAAATCAGTCAGGATAAAGACATATCCCAGCTGACAGAATTGCCTGGCTGTTATTGCTGAGATTTGATGAAGGTTTTCATTTTCCTTATACAGATTTGCTATATAGATAATGCATTGCCTTGTGATAAGTCTGTGAACTTGTATTTTGCACACTAATAGTGTGGATAAAATTCTTGCTCTCTTAATCAAATGTGGTAGCCTCTGAGCTTAATCTAAGACTGATTGAACGAGAACCAGACTTTTATGCCGAGCGAAATCTGGGAGAAATGGAAACCTCAAACCTTTGCACCTTTCCTGTGTACATGATCACTGTACTATTTTGTGCACAGTTTCTCAAGCTCGAACCTCAACGTGCCCTTCTCTGAAACAGTGCCAGGAATGACCTGAGGAAGGAGGAAACTTTCCCTCTAATTCTAACTTTAGTAATCCTGGCATGCTGTGAACAGATGAGTAGATGTTCTGTATCAGTTCACTTTAAAAAATGTAAGACTTAAATCAGTCAGTAACATAAGTGCCTCTACACTTGTGCAAAAGTACCAGTTTGGTCAATAACTTAAGGATTGTAAATAATTTAAATGGTTTGTTAGTTTTTCAGAATCCTTTATTTCTACTTTTAAGATTGCTTCATTGCTTTCTCTTGTTTTAGTTACCAGTCTTCTCTTGAAAACATGTTGTGTTCTTAACAGTGCTCTCCCTTAAACAGAGTCATCACCATTAAGGGAACTTATATACTGTTTCTGAATAACCCTTTTCTCTTTGGTGGCTAAAATCTCTATTTATAGTTAAATAAACTGAAAAGAGCATGATGTTTGAGGCATGTAGGCAGAGGACAAATATCTGACAGTGCAATCACTACTAGTGTGTCAATGGTTGCAAGCACTAGATTTTGCAAAAGCAGTAATGGACTCGTGTAATAAATTCTGTCCCCACCCAAGGATGGAACCTGATATTCTTAACAGGATGAACTCTCTTATCCTATTAAGACTTGCCCCTCCTCTTGTCCATTTCAACCTCTTGGTTAATCACTGCAGTCATAGGGTGTTTTTTTCCCTGACAGCCTTCTGGTTAGTCTGTGGAACATCAATAGAATTGGCTGTCTCTGTCTCTAACATTCACAAACCCTTTTATTTCAACACCTTTTCTTTAAAGCTTATTAGAATAATACTGCTGGCTGAATTGTTGCCCAGCCATTGAACAAGAATCTTGTTCTGCTTGGGTCCTTACTGTGTAACAGGTGAAGAGGATGCTTGTGGAGACTGAGATTTCCTCAGTCGGTCTTACCACAGCTAACTGCTTCATCCTTTCAAAATGGGCATCAGGCTCCATTTAAAAAATTCAAACTGTTTTTAATGTCTCACTCTAAAGTAGGGTTGTCAAAGAACTTGAAAGAGTGAGGAAGGGCCACGCACACTGGTATCTGTCACCAGTGTCTGGGCTGCTATCACTGGTAACTGTACCTAGTAAATCTTGCTAGTGAAAACTTGTTCCTGTGAATTTTGCTTTTTGCAAGCTTTAGCTACACAGTGGGAACATTGTGCTTATGTTGCACAGAGGACAAAGAAGCTACAGTTTTATTTAAATAAGTAAATTCCTGTAAATCTAGTTGAGTGTTTGTATTTGCTTTGGATTTACAGGGGTGAAGTTGAAGCATGGATATTGCAGTTTATCCAGTATTGCACAGCAAGCTAATGTTAGTAGGCATATAAGTCAGATTTCCCTGTCATTAGGCTGCTCAGATGTATTTCTTGTTGGCCGCACACCTCATGTTCTTGTTGTTGTGCAGTTTAAAAGCCAGTTATGTTGTCAGTATGATTGGTATGTGGGATAAAGAGGCACCATACAGCCATCATCTGAGTTCCTCAATTTAGATGCCTTTAAGATGTTTCTACTCTGAGACCAGGGAAATAATTGGGAATTTAATTTTCATTTAGGAATGGAATACCAACACTAGCTAGAACTATCAGATTAGCACATCAGGAAGTTTGAGGCATTCAGTGCTGCATGTAGGAACTTCAGTCATTAGAATATTTTGTTTTAATCAAGTGTTGGTTAAGCACTTTCATCTACAGCTGACTGCTTGTAGGCTTCTGTATTTTTCTGTGTGTGGTGAAGCACTGGCAAGGCTTCAGTAAGTGCAGGTAAGTGCTGATGAGCAGCATTAGCAGAGGCTCACCTTGGAGAGGCACACTGCTCTGAAATGGGCAGGAAAGGTCATCTCTGGAACTGCCAGTTCAATGCATGCAAAATGCTAACTGTTAATACCATTTAAATGTAATGAAATTTGTGGGGGATTTTCTGAACAAAAGTCATGTTCTAGTTTCTTTTGAAATGGGGATCTCCTTTTTTGGGCTGATAATTCCTTCCTCATGGAAAGAATTGAACCTAGGGCAGTGGAGAAGAGAAAACTTGTGGTACAAATGTCATGGAACAATATCAGTGAGAAGAAATTACTGTTTCTTTTTAAGTTCACAGACTAACAAGGGAGGTGGCAAAATCACATGTGAAATCCTGCAGACCTCCAGCCTCCCTCACCCTGAAAATCTAGTGTGTAGGATTGAACCTGATGTTAAATGGCTTAAGGGATTACTGGATCTCTGAAAGATGGTTAATTATTCACACAAGTGTCAGTTGACTTGGATGCGTGGCCTGTATCACATGGTTCATTTTGTAATTAAAGTCCAAAAATTACCTCTGGGTGCTGGAAAAATAAATGAGCTTGTTCAGTTTTTCTTTCTCCCTGCTGAAAAGAGTAAGGCCCTTGTTTTTTTTCTTCCTATGCCTTTTTTTGTATAAGATTTCAGACTCTTGCTGTTTCTTTTGTTCTTCCCAATTTTCTGCTTGAGGGTTAATGGAAAACACTCTGTTCAGCTCCTCTCTTGCTGTTTAATCACTTGGGATTATTGTTTTTCAAGTGCCATGAAGCAATATTTCCCTAGTTCTATGGAAGCAGTATTCTCAGCAATAAAATGTAAGTATGTGAGGAAGAGGTAGCATTCAGTTTTGTCAGAAGCAAAGTGACCTTTCCTGCAACATACATACTTCTAAGTGTCAGATTAGAAGAAACACCAGTCTGTCTATTCCTTTGTCCTTTAAAAATTACCCTGCAGAAGAAGTGCTTTGAGCACATCAGTAGTGCTTTATCCAGTACCAGTGATAAAGTAATAATCCAGCTGTTTGGTAGTTTTTACTGTCTTTTGCCATCTAGAATCATACCCAAACATGAACAATAAATCAGATTTAGACAGTCCAAATATACATTCAGTCCAGTATTCATTTTCTTTGAGTGTTTATGGATTCTAGAAGGCCAAAAAGAAAGTGAGAATTCCTTCTGGTTTTTTCTAGTGAGGCTTTTGAGGTGGTAAGTGTATGTATTACATAGAAAAAACATGGAAGATTATATGTATGAAAAAGATACGATATTTTGCTAATATAGGAAACTTGCTGTGTTAGCAGCAAGGGTGGAATCTTTAGTAACCAAAGCCCTGTATCTAAATAGAAAAAGTATTGTTAAGGATGTTAACTAAGGTGGCAGCAATTACAGTGAATGTTAAAGACTTGGTAGGGTCGGGAGGAGATTGCAAGAGTACAGGTTGTGATAATGTCCTCCCAAATGGATAGGGCAACTGTTGCTTTGAAACAAGAAAAGCATAATCTTTTAGCTTCAGAAGTTACTATTTCATGGACCAGCTATCTAAGGAACATATAATAGGAGAAGCAGTTTTCCATTTGGTCTTCAAGTGCGCTTCAAAATTGTGCAGTATGACATGGTCCATATATATGTTTACTTAGAATAAATAACTTTGCAAGACCAATTAAGAAAAATTAGTCCATTTCAGTAGTGCTTAATCTCAAGGAGATTAGTGACAATATTGGGAATTTTGTGTAAAAACAACAGAAGGGGAAGATGCAACGTTGACACTATGTTAAAGCTCTGGGTGAATGTATAGGAAATGCTTTAAAAGAATGAAGGAGACAAGGTAGAAGAAACTACTGAAAGACTTCCTTCTAAAAGATTGGATACAGATTCAAGAGGAAAATTAGTAATTTAAGATGATAAAAGTGCTTTGAGGAAAGTCTTCTTAAAGCATGAGATCAATTGCTTTCAGATGCAGTACAGGTGAGAACCCTGCAGGAGAGCATACAGCCCAGAGGTGATTAAGATGTAAGAATGCAAAGATAAGGCTCTAACAGAAAAATACTTCAGTGATTTGTATCTACCAGAATGAAGCGAAGAGGCTTTTTAAGCTGAAAATTTTTCTATAAGGGAGCCAAGTTGTAGGACATATCTTACTGAAGTACAGGCCACAGAGGTGTTAAAACTGACTGATAGAATGAGCTGAGATTTACGGTAACACCCAGGATTTCTACAAGCATATGAGAGTCAACTGAGTTAATAGCTATGCTGAGTTATCTGTTGCTTAAAGCTGCCGTAGCACCAGAGAAATGGAAGGCAGCAAACATGGTGATAAGTCTTAAAAGAGCTGTCTGAGGATTAGCAAGTATGATTTTCAGTTCTTCTAAATGCTAGAAACATGCACAAAAGAGCAGGGAGCTGGTGGACATATGAGCATATCTTGGAAAGAGTCAATTTTTTTACATGAAAATATAATGCCTTGTGAAAACATGAAAATACTTGAAAGAGTTACTGAGTTTGTGGATTAGTTGTAAAATTGCTTATATCTGGATTTATAAAGACTTTAAACAAAATCTTTCATCAAAAGCTTTTAGAGAAAGTAAATTGATGTGGGAAAAGAGGACAAGTCTATTTCCCATCACTTAGTCAATTCTTAATTGCTAAAGGAATAAATCAATTTTCTTGGTGGAGAATTCTGTGCTCAACACAATCATAAGTGATTTGAAACAAACAATAAATGGTTAGGTAGCATGGTTCATGATACTAAATTACTCAGGATTAAGAAAAATTAATCTACTGCAGAGATCTGAGGAAAAGTTTTACTATAAGGATAGATGATAATAAATACAAAGTAGTACCCACAGGAGAATTTCACATGTACAATGGTGGACTCTAGATTTTATTATTATGAGTAAAAATGTATTTGAGCTACTGTGGGTAATCTAGCTCATTTTGTAGAAAGTCAGAAAGGCAAGTAGCAAATTAAAATCAAACAGGAAATAAAAGCAATACCATTTGTACCTCTCCCTATATCTTTAAAACTTTATATGATGTTGCTCATTCCAACAGAAGATGTCAAGGTCAATGAAAGATATGAAATGGCTTCTGTTTAGGATAGTAACTAGATTAGGATTTAGCTAGATTAGGATTTGAGATCTAGAAAGAAGGTGATTTAGGCAGGATGCATGGGAGCCTGTGAAATCGTGGACGGCATGGAAGGAGCTGATAGAGGAACATATGCTCACTTTCTTGTGTTGAAAGAACTACAGGGAAGCAAACAAAATTGCCAAGTGACAAGCTCAGAACAAATGCACAAAAGTGTTTTTTAGAAATGCATAATTAAGTTAGTGGAGTTCACTATCACAGAACATAGCTTATGATAAATGGGCTCAGAAGAGAGTAAGACAGATAGACCCATGGAAGAAAAAGCTGTCAGGTCACCAAGTATGAAGAAGCAGTTTCTGGTTTGGATTTCCTAGAAGCAGAGAAAATATTCTGAGGATATGTTGTGGTCATATACTTAGGAGGAGAATAGTCCTGGAATTATTTCCGTAACTTCATAGTTAAGGTGTTCTATGAAATATTAAGATCAACCTAATTCTGAAGAAGTATTTTTGACCTATTTTTAAAAATCACAACCCACCAAACAACCTTCCTTCACATTTTTTTAAGTATTTGGAGAGGTTCTGGTTTGAAACTTGACAAATTAGTTAGAAGATTTATGGTTTTCAATTGTTCCCAGCTTCCAGAGACAAAATTATTTTTGCCTAAAAGGTGAAAATGGCATCCTACTTCCAACTTACTAACAAAAGTAGGTAAAATAAGTCACATCATCAACTTGACAGTCATGATGAACTTTGGCCAGAAAACTGCAATTTCTTTGGTATTCCAGCTCCTAACAGCTTCAGGTATCTTCTTGCTTTACAAAGAATGTATTTAAGTCAAACACCTCTTCTCTTTTCTGTTTCTTCCTGGTAGTTATGGCGTGCTGCTTTGGGAACTGCTAACAGGAGAAGTACCATTCCGAGGAATTGATGGTCTCGCAGTAGCCTACGGCGTTGCCATGAACAAACTAGCCCTTCCAATCCCTTCTACATGTCCAGAACCTTTTGCCAAACTCATGGAAGGTAAGCCAGCTGCAGTGTGAGTGTGGTTTGTGCTATTTCTAGAGTGCTGTTGAGCATTGCCTCTTTGTGTTGGTTTTGATACTGAAGATTACAGATTTCTCAAATGGCTTTATTCAATGGTGCACGTTACTATGGAAGCCAGGCTTGTCTGTTGGTGTGCTGTGACAGTCACTCTATTACCAAAGTAGGGAAAGATTTCTCTGCCATTTTTTATCAACTGGCTTTACAGGAAAATGAGGACTACTGCTGTCATCATCCTGCTTGTTTTCTAATAAGACTTACCAACACCAAAACTTCACGTATTTTGGTCTAGTTTAAAGTCCTCAATTTGTTTTAAAACTCATAGCTTCATCATCTTGCTAGGCAGTGATTTGAAATGAAACTTTATCCTACTGGCATTTCAGGGAGAGTGTTTAAATGTGGCTTTGACATTTCAAAACAACTGATATTTTCAGTCAGAATAACATGATTTTCTACTTTGTATGTACTTATGTGACCTGCTGGCACTGCAACTACTTGCTTGTCTCCTGAGCTTCAGTTGTTCCTCCTTCCCTCTCTTCCAGTATTACCTGTAGTAGTTTTGTCAGTACCCCTATTCCCAAGGATTTCCAGGTGTTTACATGTAATAAATATTTTTACACCTATCTGGCAGAAAGAAAAACTGAGGGAAAGAGAAATCAAACTTGGTTTATAGTTTTGGTGAGAAAAGAATGAGTGTCAACATAGAACAAATACTCTGTGGCCTCTGGTGGTGTTTTTAGCCCAAAGAAAGGAATATGAGTCACATAAGAAAATGTTTGTAATGGATTTCTCTGCTTTTGGAATAGTTCTGCATTCTTCTGGCATTTTCTTTAGGTTACAGTCTTCAGTTAATGTAAAGTAGAAAATTTCATGTACCGTTCTGCTAAAAAAGAAATATCCTACTGGATAGTAAATAGCAGCAGATTAGCAGGTAGGGCAGCTTGGAAGCAATGTAAAGCAAGAAACTGCAACTGAAAGAGTTAATGGAACTACCAGCTCAGTGTTGTGCCCTGGCAGCTGCACACAGTTCCCTAAAACATGATTCCCTAAAACAAGGACCCTGAATTTCTTAACCACAAGTGAGGTATCTGCAGCTGGGTTTAAAAACTATGCCCTCTATTGGGAAAGTCAGGTAGAGGCATATGGCCAGTGCATGAACCCAGCAGCACAGTGGTGAGCACCCTCGTGGCTTAGGAACGCTTGGCTTCTCCATTTGCAGAGGGGAAGGCAGGAACAAAAAAGCCAATTACTTTCTGCCCCTCCACCAAAACGGTTTTTCAAACAGGCTGTTTCCCATCCCAAGTGAACTCTTGTTCCCCTAATGCTGCTTTTACTTTTGAATTACTGCCCTGGTGGTCTTTACTGAGACAACAAAGCTGAACTTTCGCTCTTCACAGAAAAGACCTGTGTGTTACAACTGTCCTCATTAGTGCAAATAATGGCAGATCTAGGCCTGGGAAAATAAAAGCCACGGGCCACCTGCTAGTTATCCTGTTCACTCATTCATGCATTTGGCTGGCTGCAGCATTTTATTTTACTTTGGGTCATGTTTGCTTTGCCATGTTTAAAACCTGGGGTAAAAAGACAGGGATTATGGCTCTGACAGTCCAGCTGTTAGCACCCATTGCTACTAATTGGCCAGCAGCAGGGGACCTTCAGAGCCCTCTTTAGTGTCCTCCATTCTCTATTTTGATAAGAGAAGCAATTTGAGAGCCATAAACACAAACATGTTCCAGCTTATGCCTCATGGAACCTGGTGATACTTGCAGTTTTAAAACCAAAGCTCCCAAATATAAAATCTCAGCAATGCTAAAATCAAAGACCTGCAAAACTGAGCCTCAGAAGTTGCATAGATTTTGCAAGGTGATACTTATTTTTAATTACAGCTGCTCCTTGATGTCTTTCAGTCCACAAAACATTAATAAATGTCTTCTAGGACGTCATCAGATATTTTTAAGAATATTTCCTTCTTTTCCAACTTGAAGGTCTAAAAATCTTGTAGAACATTTTTGTAACTCTTGCCTTGTGCTTTGGTAATGTATGTCTTAAATCCAGTAACCATGTAGAGCAGTGATAGTATGAACATATTGAGAGAGACCCATGTGTTAGTTACTTCCATTCATGCAGGAAAGCTGTATTCCCTAGAAATACACTCGAATGTTAAGATTTTCTCTGTGGTTGCTCTGAAATTTTTGTATGCAGGAGTCTAACAGTACTAAAGAGAATAAAGAAACTTGTTAAACAAGAACCTATGTAAATGCCAGTAGAGGACAACATAGAATGACAAAGCGATGTTTTCTGCAGGAGCAGAAATGAGGGTGAAGTAAGAGGAAGCACTGAATGAATACAAATTTCCTACTCAAAAGTGTTGTTAAATCAAACATTTTGATGTAAAGACTTTATAAAAACATATTATTAGTGATTTTATAGCTTCAGTGGTTACTTCATACCGTTTTCTGTTTCTTTTTTCCATGTTCAGTTCCCACCACTATAAAAGAATTATCTTTTGTAGTTGTTGAGTTGCCTTATATGGTAAGATGGCTATCTTAAATTCTGCATTTTTAGAGCTCTGTAACTGACTAAGTAATTGCATTAGATTATAAATGAGAGACCTTTTTAATCTGAGATTTCTCTTAAAAGCAAAAGAAAAAAGTCTGATCCAACAATTTTCTCTCAAATAAAAAGAAGACTTACAAATAATAAAACTCCAAATAAGTCATTATTTCATATCGTTATTTACTTGAACCTCCTATTTTTACACAAGTTGGCAGGAAAGATTTTCATTTTTAAGAAGAGGTTCATGATGACTCAGCTTAGTATTAGAGTTTGGCATTAGAAAAAAATCCGATAGATATCCTCCTAACAGCAGTATGGCTGTTTACTCTGCAGTGTAACTATTATAAAAGAAGTGTTTGCAAGAGCTTTGCATAAATTTCCACTCTGTGAGCACATGCATATGTGTTAAAGCAAAATATTTCAGGAAATTATTTGTTATTTTTTAAAAATACTTGAAATTGTAACTTTCTGTAAAATTAATAAACTTCTGTTTATTGCAATAGAACCTAGAGACCAGGTAGTTAGGTAGTTCAAGATTTTGAAGTGATGTTGGCTATTGTATAAGCATGAAAGCATGAATTCCATATTTGACAATAATCAATGCAAGTGGGAAATGAGAAAGATGAGGTGACACAGATGTCTGCACGGTGTGCATGCTAGTCTTAGCCACTGGGGATCAGTAAAGTACTACTCATCTTCTCAAACCTCCATAGTGAGAGATACTTGACAGTTGCTTGTCTTTGTTCCCATTCTAGATTGCTGGAACCCTGACCCACACTCACGACCTTCCTTTGCCAGTATCCTAGACCACCTTACTGCCATAGAAGAGTCTGGCTTCTTTGAAATGCCCAAAGATTCCTTCCACTCCCTGCAGGAAGACTGGAAACAAGAGATCCAAGAGATGTTTGATCAGCTCAGAGCCAAAGAAAAGGTAAGTAGAGAGCAATGCTCCCTACTTGTGCTCTCTGGATTATAATTCCCCCATTTCATAATTGAAATGAGAATTGATGTTTATTGCATCTCAGAGATGGTTTTGACTGTGCTTTACTGGGGCTTTTATTAAGTCCTTAAATCAGTGGCAGGTTATAATGCACACAAGGGTAGAATCATGACAAAATAAATATCCTCATCCTGAGCTGCTACTCTTTCTAATACTGTAGTGACCTTCCATTCATTATACACTGAGCAAACTGCTATGTCTTAATTGTTTAATGTATCTGATACATGTTTCACTGTTAACATCTTGATTGAACAGCTTAATAATAACAGAAGATGTAGGAGAGGTAGTTTCAGCATATATACTGTAGTACACATTGCAGCTTTGGTTCTGCCAGGTTTATGTTTTCCAGGTTTTGAGAACAACCAAAGTGCATAGACTATAGTAAACATGAGTGCTACAAGGAGAATAGACTATTAACTTTTTTAGTTGAAGTCCACTTGGGCAAAAAGCAGGATACAAAAATGCTAACAAGAATAACTGGTGTGGTGACCATAATTGATTTAGGGCTCAGAGGTTGGATTTAGGAGGCAGAGAGAAGGAGACTTTATGTCAGAGAAAAGTCCTGCAACAATACTTGAAACAATTTTTTTTCATTTATTACAGTAGCTTTTGGGAAAAGTAGCTAATAGGCATTTCTCTTCTGTTGTGTTGTGTTGCAACTGTGTTGGAGCAGATATTGAAACCCAGAAACTTCAACAGACAAACAGAAAGCCAAATAGTAGCAACTAAACTGACCTCAACTTGAGTACTCTATTCTTCAGTGATGGGGAAAAAAATTTATATGCTGTTCACTTCATGAGTCAAATATACCAAATCTCTCTGGTGGCACCACAGTGCTGAATTCTTTTGTCCCTGTTGTGAGAGGAAAGGAGTGCAGTGAGAAGTCTTTTTGAGATTTCAAGGACAGTTTCAGTTGATTCATTTTGTCAACAGGGGATAGACTGAAAAGTTTACCATATGCATCAGATGGCTTTTGAATATCCCCAAGCAGGGAGACTCCAAAACCTCCCTGGGCAACCTATGCCAGTGCTCAGTAACTCTCAGTAAAAAAGTTTTCAGAGGCAGTCTCCTGTGTTTCGATGTGTGCCCATTGCTCCTTGTCCTGTCACTGGGCACTGATGAAGAGAGCCTGGCTTTATCTTTTCTCCACCCTTTCCTCAGGTTTTTTTTTATATACGCTGATAAGATCCCCCTTTACCCCATCCAAGCCTTCTCTGTGCTACGATGAACAATCACATTTCTCTCAGCCCTTTCTCATGGGACAGATGCTTCAGTCTCTTAATCGCCTTCGTGGCCCTTCATTGGACTCTCTTACAGTATGTCCTTGTCTGTCTTGTACTGGAGAGCCTGAAACTTGACACAGGATTTCAGGTGAGGCCTCATAAGCGCTGATGTCCAAATTTTAATACTGGTATGAGGGTCGGAGAGTCCTTGAGGGTTGGTTTTGACTTTGAGCTGAGCCTTTAAACAGTGGTGCTGGCAGTGCTGTGAGCACATGTCATTGCTGCTGTACCTTCAGAATAGGTCATGTTAGTCTTACCCACAGGTCACAAAGTAGCTTTTTATTTCTCCTTTCTTATCTCCCTGCAGGAGCTGCGCACATGGGAAGAAGAGCTGAGTCGTGCTGCTGTGGAACAGAAGAACCACGAGGAGTTGCTGCGAAGGCGGGAACAGGAGCTGGCGGAACGTGAGATTGACATCCTGGAAAGGGAGCTCAACATCATCATCCACCAGCTGTGTCAGGAGAAGCCTCGGGTGAAGAAACGCATGGGAAAGTTCAAGAGGAACCGGCTCAAGTTAAAAGATGGCAATCATATCAGCCTACCTTCAGGTCGGTGATGTGTTAGCCTGTGTCAGGTGAAGTGGGAGCAAACTTCAGGCTTGATAGCTCCTTACTACTGATACTTAAGCATTAGAAAGTATTGGATGTGCTTTGGGAAAAAAATATGCCTCTTTGGGATCAATAAACTAAATGTGATGCTCCTGTGGTTAGCATTGCCCGAAGTTCCAAGATGAAGGTTAGAAGTAAATTTGAGATGTTACATGTTTGTTAGTCAGTGGCTATATATGGTTCACGGCTAAAATGCTGGTGTTGCAGTTTAGCATGTTTTGTTAAACTGATATTTTGAGTACTAAGGATATACATCAAAAATGATGGAGGTTCTTGCTCTGGGAATATTTTACATAGTACTGCAGCAGCAACTCTAATGTACTGGATTTTTTTGGTGTAAGAATCTAAAAATTACCAGAAATACATTGATGGCTGTGAGACTGTAGCCTACGATGGCAAGTTCATATGTAAACTTGTATTAACATACAAGTGACCTCTAATGTCACCCTTCTGAAAGAAATGTTAAATATTAGTGAAATGTTGGGGAAGTGACTCTTAAGAGCAAAGATGATGATTTTCAGAAACACTGAATCCTTAGCTTTTCTGCACAGATTCTGTATGGAGATTCAAATTTGTAAAAGAACAAAAGTGTGTGTTTTGTAAATCACCTAAGACTGATCCTTACATCAAGGATGATGGCTTGCACTATACTTTTTGTTTTCTGGGAGATAGTGTTCAGAAGAGCAATTATTTTTCTGTTGATGACGCCTTTAAGTCTGTAAATGCCTGGTTTTGGTTGTGCTTAAGAAATTGAGAGATAAGGTGAAAGGAATTTATACAGATATATACTTTGACATAAATGTCAGTCAACTCATAGGGTCTCTGTATGTATGTGTCACACACACACACTAAGAAGATACATCTTCAAGAGTGTGAGCACACATTTTTGTTCTGAAGTAACAGTATGTACAAAGGTCAAATAACAATGAGCTGTAAAACTTCATTTCTACATCAATCCTGCAAGTTGTGCTCTTGGAAAGTTTCCACAAAGTATTATTTCTTTTCCCTTATGTTAAAAAAAAAAAAAGAATTAATTGTGTCTTTCTGTTTTCGTTTTGATTTTTCTCTTTTGCTGAACAGATTTTCAGCATAAATTTACTGTGCAGGCTTCTCCAACGATGGATAAAAGGAAAAGCTTGATCAGTAGCTGCTCCAGCCCTCCTGCAAGTCCTACCATTATTCCCAGACTCAGGGCCATACAGTGTAAGGAGCTCAATGTAATATTGAATTTGGGAAATGTGCAGTCTGTAAGTGTGGTAAGATGCCCAGATTCCATATGTAGGACAGGACTGTGGAAAAAAAATAAATAAATAAATATAATAAATAAATATAAATAAATAAAAAATATATAAATAAATAAAAAATAAAACCTTTGCCTTGTGCCTTGTAGGTATGCATTTAGAGAAAAAAATGAGATGTGTTTGTGATGGGGGGAGTGTCACCTCCTTTGGAGTCAAAACCATACTTATCCAAGTTCTTCAAATATTACTGTTCGTATAGAAAATACATTTCTTAGGTCTAGACGTTATTTTTTAAAAATACTAATTTACAGAGTAGATCTGTGAAACATCATTGAAATGGATTAAGTTACTTTTGTAAGGAAATAAAAACAAGGGTGCTTGTCATGCAAAATGACCAAGTCATGAAAATCGTGTTCCCATAATAAAACAGAATAGGCAGGCCTGCATGTCTTGGAATTATGAAAGTCATGTTAACTAATGTATAGGGTTTATTTTGGATACTCTGACACTTGTGTGTCTGATACCAAACTGGTGGTTCAAAGAGAAACTGATAATGGAATAAAAGCTGTAAAGCCTACCTATACTTAAAGGAGTTAGGAAATACCTAATTTTGAAGGGATTTGGTTGTTAGATCTGTGTTGATAAACGATGGGAAATACAGGAACATCATTTTTGCTACTATTCCTATTTTGGCCTATGTTTTATTCTTTATGTTGCCATGGAACCAGTTCTTTAATTTGTGTATCTGCTTTTCTTTCCCATTTTTCACTGTTCTTCCCACTTGTGAAGTGACTCCTGCTGAAAGCAGCAAAACATGGGGACGAAGCTCAGTCCTTCCAAAGGAGGAAGGAGAGGAAGAAGAGAAGCGAGGCCAGAAGAAAAAGGGACGTACTTGGGGACCGAGCTCACTTTGTCACAAGGAGCTAGGTGCAGGAGAAGATGGGTAAGAGAGGGCCTGGAGGCAAACTCATTTCCAGGTTCTAAAACTGGTTATGAGCTGGCTCACAGGAAATTTGCCTATCCTCTTGCAAAACTTTCCTGCTTCTAAGTTTACTTCCTGTACCAGAGATCCTTACAAATACCAGGTTTATTTGAAAGCTGTAGAACTTCTTAGGTGTTCAAAACTCTTTCTCTAACAGGTCTTCTCCATTTTCAGGCTCAACTTTCTGTAGTTTCATATCATATCTGAAAATACTTTTCTCTTAAAATTCTCAGATATGTTTATTTCTTGTCTTAAATTCTGTTATTTAAAAAGTATCTGATAGAGCCAGGAAATATCTTCATCTTTTGAAAAGGGTATGTGCCTTGAGTGAATGTATCCCAAAGGTGATTTTTGAAGATACAGATTGTGTCTCTATTTTTATAAGTTATTGTTCTGTGGCTTCTTTTTTTGTGTGTGTATGTGTATGAATTATTTATACCAGGACTCCAGTAGATTATTGCTGAAATGCTGCTTTAAATGTAGAAGTATTTTGGTTTTCTAAGAGGTTTGAATGTTTTGTGATTTTTAGTGGAGTTTGAAGCTTTCTCCCTCTGCTAAATTGATAGTTTGACTTTTGCCATATATTTAGCAGGGAAAATAAAATAACTGGTTATTAGCTTTATCTTTACTATTGTGTGATCAGGTGTGAAATGCCTGAAAAATAGATGTTTGCCTAATGCATTACTGTTGCAGTCCTCTGCAAGAGGGCCTGGATCTATTAAAATATGTTCTCTCTCAAATATACTCATGGCATGTTGACAGGGCAATGTGGAGGAAGCTTTTTTAGCTGCTGCCTATGCTGTACCTATTCTACAGATAAAGCATAGCATTCTACAGAATTAAAAAAAAGATGTCATACTTTACAATCATTAATTATATAAAAGGGCAGGAGATCACTGAAGCTTGTGGAAATACTCTTATGAAATCTGAAATTCTGGGAATAAAGCTCTTCAGTTTAGAGTTCATTACTGTACAGTCGGAAGCACTGAAGGCTTTTGGGCACAGACAGCTGGAAAGGAGTTGATTACTAACTGTGGTTGCTTATAAAACTGTTCTGTTTTCTCTGCAACTGAGATGGTTTATAGTATTCAGAATCTTTCCTAGGGAGACTCACTATAACTATTGCCTTTTGCAGTGTGTCTGAAACAGGATAGTGTTGCTGAGAGGGCAGTATGGTTAACAAACAAGGAACTACTCCTTGCTGAGATCATACCAGACTGCAGATTTTAATTTAAAGGGAACAAAGTGGCTGTAAACATTGGTGACTCAAAAGATAGTTCTTGCTATTTTTTAGTTCTCATTTTACAAGTAAGGATAAACCTTAACTGAATAGTTAATGTTGGAAAAGACCTTTGAGATCATCAAGTCCTACCATTAACCTGTTTCCTCTTGTCCTGTCCCTTGTTGCCTGGGAGAAGACACCAACTCCACCTCACTACACCCTCCTTTCAGGCAGTTGTAGGGAGCAGTGAGGTCTCCCCGAGCCTCTTTTTCTCCAGGCTAAACATCCCCAGGTCCCTCAGCTGTTCCTCATGTGCATGACCTTCTAGACCCTTCACCAACTTGTTGCCCTTCTCTGGACACACTCCAGCACCATCACATTTGTCTTCTAGTGAGAGGCTCAGAACTCAACACAGGATTTGAGGTGCAGCCTTACCAGCACTGAGTGCAGGAGAATAGTCACTTCTTTAGTCCTGCCAGGATGGCTTTAGCTTTCTTGGCCACCTGGGCACACTGCTGGCTCATGTTCAGCTGCTGTTGGCCAACATCCCAAGATCTTTTTCCACCAAGCAGCTTTCCAGCCACTCAGCCCCCAGCCTGTTATGTTGTATGGAGTAGTTGTGATGCAAGTGCAGAACCCTGCACTTCCTCTTGTTGCACCTTGCATAGTTTGCCTTGGTCCATCGATCCAGCCTGCCCAGATCCCTCTGCAGAGCCTTCCTACCCCTCCAGCAGATCAACAATCCCACCCAATTTGATGTTGCCTGCAAACTGACTGAGGGGGCACTCGATCCCCTTGTCCAGGTCATTGATAAAAATATTAAACAAGACTGATCCCAATACTGAGCCCTAGGAAAAATGGAATAAGGTGAAGAGCTAAACTTGGGATAGAAATGTCCAGTTCAGGCCTTCTCCATGAACTAGTTCTAGTAGCAGCAGTGCTGCTGTTATAGCTGCTCACACAACTCTGTGTCAAGAGAACTTGAATCTTCATATTTTTAATCACCTTCCCTGTATTCTTCACAGGAGATAATTCCAAGTTTATGCAAGAATAACATTGTGAGAATTGCAGTGACCTATAATTAACATCAAGTAAAGGAAATTAAAATCAAGTAATGAAAAGATGATGCACTGTTCTGCATTAATCTTCAAGCATAAGGAATATGCACAGCAGCAGAAGGTGGCTGTGCTGAATTGCAGAGGCTGGAAGAAGCTTTATGTTGGACTAGTTCTGTGACATTTCAGTTGTGATCTTACGGTATATCCTCAAAGGATGTATGGTGAAGTCTTATTTGTCTTCAAACTTGGCATGGATTAGTCACAGGCTGTTCCTGTGGCATGGGTGATCTTTACCCTGATTTTTATGCTGGCGGTGTTACCGATTTTACGAAAGGTGACAGTGAATATGGGGTAGTCATAGTTCTTTAGCAGTTATCTCTCAAAATCTTGCATGCTAAATAGCAATGAGCTTGGGAAGATGAATTTTTTATTCATGACAGTATTGTATTAATGCCTTAATGTGATGTTACACAACAGTATTAAGACACTGAAGATGTTTTTAGGGAAGTTTTTTGCAACTTGTTGAGCAAATAAACTTTTTCATCTTACTATTCCTAAAAAGAAGTGCCTTTGACTTCCCAATAGAAAAAGGCAACAGAGAAGTAATTCAATCATAATACAACAAAGTAAGTAATAATCTTCTGGTTGGTTAATCTAAATAGTTTATATTTAAGAAGTGTTTTTTGTTCCTCAATTACCACATTGTTGAAATTGAAATAGTTTTACTGCTAGTGCTTTCAAGTAATTCTGGTTGCTCTTTTCTTAGGGTGGTAAGAGACAATACTGCTGTAGTGAGAATGTACTCTTAAGTCAGCATGTTTTGAATTGTTTTCAAATGCACACTACTGCCTAATTAAGACAATGTGCAGCTATCTTCTGGACAGGTCTTTGAGACCTGCTTGTAATTTGGGGGAGAAAGAGCAAAAAATAAAAGAGAATCATGAAAATTTTATAACCTTGGGCAAATATAGCAGGCCTTGAAATTGTCCTGGTAGCTATTCATTTTCCTGTTCAGATTGAGCTGCACTTCATCAGTTACAGCAAATCTTCAGTCTGTTCTTTGCAGGGGAAGATAGCTCTGAGTACTCATAGGGAAGCAAAGAAGTGTCCTGCTCTACAATAAATGGAAATTCCCAAGACCCTTTAGATAACTGTGACTGTAAAGTGAAGGCTAAATTTCAGATTACTGCTGCCCATTACTTTCAACTTTTCTATCTCTGCATGTAAAGAACAGAGTATGTGTTTTCCCAGCTTCATGGAAATCTCACCTTCCTCAGTAGCTGGCTACCCATATTGTTAGAGCTTTGACATTAGTTTTGGAGGTGATCAGACTGCTAACATGGTTCATTTTTTTTACTCACTGGATTTCCCTTAGTATGTATCTTTGTTTATAGTATGTATCCTAACTAGGCATGTTGCACATGTGGAGAATTTAGATCCAGCATATTTATTTGGTGTGTTGTGTTACATAGCTAAGTATAGTATGGAGAGAGTAAATCAGAACAGCCCTGTGTGCTGAATTGCACCTCTCTCATAAAACCATGTGGTTGTCTGTTGACAAGTAGGGTTCAGCACTGTGTTGTCTGGATTCAAGTTCACAGCAGGGTACTGCACGTGCCAGAAGAGTTAGTGGGGATGGACTTGCAAGACAGTTGACAACTGCACAGCATACTTTTAGTGTAATGCCTATAACACAGACATCAACCAACTGATTATGTCCTCAATCAAGTTTAGATCCTGTGACCTTACTATTGGAATATAGTTTGGTGACAAGCAAGCTATCCCAATTAGGTAGAGAACGGAAGAAAAAACCATACCCAGACAAGAAAATATCCCTGATAAAATAAAATTGTGAAATCCTGGAAGAGAAACTGTCTTAGAAATGCAGTGTGATTCTGGTGGAAAATAAGAATCATAAGAGGTAACTTCTATGTGCTTATATTTCCCTTTTTCTGTAAGGGAATGATTGTAATGAATTACATGTCTTACCAAAGAACAATGCAAGTTAGTAGTAGATCTGGTCTCATCTCCTCAGTTTTCTATTCTTTCAACAAGTTGATGGTCTGTGTGTCCAGTTGAGATCCTTTTATGCCTTTCACTTCATTTCTGCCTACCCTAAGTGTATGTGGCTTTTCAGCAATACCACAGTGTTTCATGTTGGAGTTTGTGAAGAAAGGCACCAGAAATTCTCCAGTTCAGACGATGTTGATAACTGAATAATAGAACTTTGAATATTGATCTGTTAGGAAGTTGTGTTGCTAACCAAAGTTCTTGGCATGTCTGATATTATGAAAGAACAGCAGGATGACAGCAATGAATACCTATGAATAGGGACTACTGGGAAATTCAAGTGGCTAGTGACATATTTTTAGACACAGGTTCAAGTAGGGATTTGGTTTTTGGGTTTTTCACTTAGTTTTTTTTTGTTGGGGTGTTTTTTTGTTTGTCAGTAAAAGAAACGATGTGATTTATGATTATAGTTATCTATTTTCTAATAATCTAGAACCTGAACTTTTAACTCTCTGTACTTCAATACAGTGTTTTCTTTAGAGGAGAAATATTGGGATTTATAACAGTCATGGCCTTGATGTTTACAGTGACTTTAGCTTACTGTTTTGATTTGTCCTAGTAAGCAATCTTTGAATTCCAGTGTTCCTTTGTGTTTCATGTAGAAATGGTTTTGGAGGTATTTTTCCCCTCCTGCTGAGCGCTTTATTTTTACCTGCCATGGTAAGACTTATTGCAAAAGAAGTCAGTATGCCTTGGTTTCAAGAGAAAATGTTTCATCTGATTTTTGTAGTGGTGCTTTCTATTATTCTGTGTTTATAGCTGTTAGGTATCAGCAGAGGTCTTTTGAATTGCTGTGGTGTAAGAAACGAGGGAGGGATATTTTGACTTTTTTTTGTATTTTAAGGTGCTGTAAAGATGTCACAATTTCTTGCTGTGGGAGGACTTCAAATCTATGTAGTTGAGATGGATGCTTGCATACCCTAAATAGAGCAGTAGAGAATATGGAAGGGGAGAATGGAAACAGGTTGAGAGCATGGTACATTTTCTCATATCCTTCTACTATTTCAGTCTGAAAGCTCTGGTAGAAGGATACAAACAGTGGTCATCCAGTGCACCGAACCTTGGGAAGATCCAGAGAACTGCACCTGCTTTTCCAGGATTCACCAGCTTAGCAGAGATGGGTAAATGAATTCCCTGAACATGATACTCTCGTTCCCACTTGCATTCACATTTGAATGAACCTCTTCTTTTCTGACCTCCACCTGATACCTTACAGCAATGTTTTCGTTTTGTTTGGTATTTGTTTTTTTCTTTGTGAAATGCCCACTTTGTCATTCTGGATTTTCTTGTTGTTCACCTCTCTGCTTGTGCTTCTTATCTGTCAATCAAACATGCTTCTGTTAGTTCTCCTGTAGCTCCATCCTATCTCTCAGCCCCTTTCCTGTATTTTGATATTTAGATGTGCGACATGGTTATGCCTTTGCTTGGAAGGAGCGGTCCTTATAATTTTCCTACATTTTGCTCCTTGCTCACAAACATATAAATTTATTGTAGAAGTAATTGAGGTGTAGGTTGTTTCTGAAATGCTGTTCTGCAATTAATCACAAATAGATTAATGCACACTAATTTCTTCCACTTCAATAGTGCTTCCAGGTATTTGTCTCAGCCTGCGTGCTTTGGAGACAATAGCCTGGGAGTATTTGGCAGGTGATGAATGATGCTTGTAATGAGTAGAGTTACATCTTCTGAGGAGAAGCTTGTTTTCATGTATATTTGTAAGACAAACAAATTTGCTAGTAAAAATGTGACATGAATGTCAAGTCTATTTTCATTTGCTTTGCAGATGATGAAGACAGCGAATGTCTTAATGGAGAGGGCAAAGTGCACCCTTCACCCGTGCACAATCAATCATACCTCTGCATCCCATTTCAGAAGAATGAAGACTGGGATGCTCCTTCTAGTGATGCCAATGAGGAGTCCACCCCTGTAAACTCTGCTACTAGTACCCCACAGCTGACACCCACCAACAGCCTCAAACGTAGCGGCTCCCACCACAAGCGATGTGAGCTTGCGTTACTTGGCTGTGGAGCGGTGCTGGCTGCTGCAGGCCTGGGCTTTGATCTGTTAGAAGCAGGGAAGTGTCAGCTGCTGATTGAGGAAGAGCCAGAGGTGCCCAAGGAAGAGAAGAAGAAGCGTGACAGCATTTTTCAGCGAGCGGGACGCCCACGCAGGAGCACTAGTCCACCTTCCCGCAAGATCTTCAAGAAAGACGATCCCATGTTACTGCTAGGCGAGCCATCCACATCCCTCACCCTTCTTTCCCTGTCTTCCATTTCCGAATGTAATTCCACCCGGTCCCTGCTGCGCTCAGACAGTGATGAGATTGTGGTATATGAAATGCCTGTCAGCCCAGTGACAGTCAAGGCTCCCTTGCCAGCCATTACCAACCCACTAGTCAATGTCCAGATCGAGAGGTTCAAACAAGACCCCAACCAGTCCCTGACTCCCACACATGTGACGGTCTCTTCCCACATCCAGCAAAGCGGGCACAGGCGCACGCCTTCTGATGGGGCCATTAAAGGGAGTGGACTCATTACCAATGGGTGCCCAACCAGTGGATGCCCTTCCAGTAGCTGTTTAACTGGAGCACTGGGAGCAGGTAGGTTTATAGACATCTTCTTTTTCCTCTTCAGAATAAAGACACAAACAGTACAATTACTTGTTGTTTATACAGCATCCACTGTGATAATCAGCCCACAAGAATTGCTTATGGATGCTATCTATACACAAATAGTTTAAGGAATAATGCAATAATGGTTTCTGTTCCAGCCTTTCTGTGCTAAAGAACTCTCTGCTCTCCTGTGCTGTGAGGCAGAGGATAACTGTTTCTTAGACAAAAATTTGTACCAAAGTACAATTACTGCACATCTTTAACGGTTGCTTGTGATTCCATTTTCATTGCCTTTATATACTTGTTTGTACTTCAAAGTAAATTCTGATCTTTAAGGGATTGAAAATGGGGATCTTTAAAACAGTTGGTGGCTGTGCCACTGTTGCTCTTACTCCTTTGCAAATAAGAGGGATCTTCCTGGGTAGGTAGTGTTCTCACTGTCACAGTCTTTAGGAGTAGCTGTGACTTCATAACTTAAAAAATGTTTTCCTACATTCTTACCCTAGTAATTCTGAGGGACAAGAAAGGACTCAAATAACAAATTAGGACCTGATTTAATTGGAATTTTTCCCAATGGTAAAACAAAATGTGAGGTTGTCTTTTGAATGGAAGTCTGCTGTAAAATATGGGTTAAAGCAGCTGAGAATTCTCATTAAAATGATACTCATGAAAATGTAAAAGTTATGTTGTGCTTATAAAAAAAAATCAACCAAATACCACCCCTCACACCTGAATGAAAGCAAACCAGTAAGCATCTGCAGTAGGTAGTGTAAGTTGTTCTTCCAGGAAGTTGGTCCTGCTTGGTGACAAATAGGTGTCATGTATCACACTGTGCAAGTGTCTCCCTGATCCATTCAAGCTGTTAGTGAGGAATGGGCCCTCCACAGGATTTGGAGAGTCCTTCCCTCTGGCAGGAGGCCAAATCCATGTTCTTCAGTTTGAAAATTGAAGGAAGCAATTGAGGGAATGAACAAAGCTTGGTGCTTTTGCTAGGTCAGTGAAACAGGTGTCTCGCAATGTGTTAAGAACAGTGTAGGGATAAAGGAGCCAGTTGCTTCAGGTTGGCAACATCTTTAAGATACAGTGTTTGTACATTCTGAATGGAGGCTTTCTGCTTTGAAGAAGTTTATTGTATGTACAGTGCAAAAACAAAGATCTGTTGGAACCATTTAACAGTGACATCTAATATGTTTCCCTCTTCTCTTACGTTATCTGTTTTGGATAGGTGTATTGAAAACACCTAGTCCAAGTAGAGATCCCAGTGAGGTCCCTCGCCTGCCAGACCCCAACCTTGTTTTTCCTCCAACCCCGAGACGATGGAATGCACAGCAGGATCCCACACTGGAAAGACCCAAGACATTGGAGTTCCTGCCCCGGCCACGTCCTGCAGCCAGTCGGCAGCGGCTTGATCCCTGGTGGTTTGTGTCACCCAGCAATGCCAAGGGTGAATCTTCTGCCAACAGTTCCAGTACTGATACTCCAAGCAATCTGGACTCTTGTTTTGCTAGTAGCAGCAGCACGGTAGAAGAGAGACCTGGACTGCCTGCCCTGCTTCCTTTCCAGGTGGGTCCTCCCGTAGAGGAGCGGACACTGTTGGACATAGATGCTGAGGGGCAGAGCCAGGACAGCACCATTCCGCTATGCAGAAGTGAACTTAACACACACAAAGCTGCAGCATATGAACTCAAGCAAGAATTCTGGTCTTAATATGAAACCACTGGGGACAGTGAGCCCCTCTAAATTCAATCCTACTTTTTGCACTGAGAATGCACTTTGAAGACAGATGAGATGGAGGAATGCTACAGAGATCATATGGTGCTGCCTCTGCGGAAGATGTGTTGTCAACTGCCTAAATTTTGTCTGCAGTTGGGTGAAACTTGGCAACTCTGAGCTGCTGACTTTTGCTGTGGGGTTTTTCTTTAGTCTTCCCTGCCCTCTTATTGCAGTTTGAATCTGCAATGAGCTAAAATTATCATATCAAAGTCTTTTGTTACTGACCTTGTAGGATTTGGCACTTGCAGTAAGTATATTGGTATCTACGCTGGTATTCATCAGTATTTTCAAAACTCAAATATTACACTACAGCAGACATCACTGTTTGATGTTTTCCCAAGGAATCCAGGACAGAAACAAATAAATGTCTAGAGACTGCCTTCTCTGAGATATGTTCAGATCATTAGCCAGGCCTGGGAATCATTGTAACCCCACTGAAAAAGCAGAAGTCTTAAGGCTTGTTTGTCCTCTTTTGCTCATGTGACACTGTAAGGTGGAACAGGTTGCAGGGGAAGGGCATGGCGTCTCCACTGATGGAGGTCTTTGAGAGCAGATGAACCAGACTGTTGGAAACAAGTAGGTGTAGTTGATCCTGACTTCAAGGTAGGTTGGATGAACTTCAGTGGTCTCTTGAGGTCCCTCTCAGCCCTATTTTTCTATGACTCGGTGCTTTCAAGAAGATGAAAGCTGTTTGGTTGTATGGCTGTTTATCTTGCTTTTTTGTTTCAAACTTTGCTTCCCTCAGTCTCTTTTTTTCCCCCCACCCCCTGTTTATTAGGCTCACAGTCAAGTTGCCTCAGCTTTGGAAAGGAAGTTAGCAGGAACTCTTTTCTTTAAAGCTGTGTGGACTTGCAAAAGTAAATTACATGTTCCAAATTCTTTTTTCTTCTTGTTTTTGTTCCTTTCTTACATTTTTTAGGAGTGACCCATGAAACCCAAGACTGTTCTTATGCACACTGGTACTTGTTTAAGGCTATTTTGAAAGTGAGGCTTGTTAGTAGTTGGATTGTGCAAACAGGAATCAGAACATCTGGATTCTGTTTTATTTTGTCACTGACTCACTGTGTGACCCTGGGCAAATAATGTAACCTCTGTGCCTGAATTTCCCCAGCTGTAAATAATAGGAATAATACCTACCTCACAAGGGGAGGGGTTGGGACATACGTAATAGGTATAAAGTCCTTTGAGATCTTTGAGTGAAAGGCACTGTAGACATGTAAAACTTTATTCTTGTTCAAATATGTAAAAAACTCCTGAATCTGGAGCAAGAACAGACCCCTGTCTTGAAGGAGGAAGTCACACAAATAGAGTGTGCCTATGCTCATGGTTTTCTGTACAAAGGCTTCAAGTGTGTCTGTGCCACCGCAGGTATATCTTACTGGCTGTAATGAGAGCTTCACTCTTCCCCAGATTTGGCATTATAAATATGGGTTGTGGCCTTTATAGGAGTGTAATAGGGTAGTCTGCTTTATTGCAGGGTACAACATGTCTGTTCACTCTTTTTGTACAGATCTGTGCTTATTTTGCTAATCTGACTGACCAGTTGGTTGCAAATAACTCATTTGACAGTGCTGCCAATGCAGTGCTCAGCCTGTTGGGGCAGTCCCGTCCTGTTGTGAAATCAGAGTAGCCAAATACTTCCTGCAGCTGTCAGCACAGAGAACCTGTGTGTTTGTAATCTGATTTTAAAAACCAGCATGTGGGGAAGAACTGTACATACAGTTTTTTTAGTTCTGTTTGAGGACTGAAACCAGCATGTTGTCATTAGTCAAGTGCACCTTTTTTCCAAGCAATTACAGTATGTTTTTGTGTAGAAAGGTCACATACTCCTTGTTTATTGCATTCTGTGAAAAATGTGTATTGGCAGAATTACTTTCTGCTGCCTTCCCCATTGAATGCTCCAGAGCTAGCCTTAATGGTGCTACACTAGATGCTGAAGCTGGATAGACTGTTGACTGTGTAGACAAGGTATTGTGATGTGGGACTAAGATACTTTAAAAAGAAAACTTACATTTCTGATTCTTTTATTAAATGTAGACCTCTAGCATTACTGATTTTTTTAAGCATTCATTATTTTGCTATTTCTGAAAAATCAATTTGTCATCCAGAGACTAACAAAAAGGCAAAATCTATCCAACAGATGGTTAATTTTGATAGTGCTATAAATCAGACTCAAGGAAATCTCAGTGAGAAGCTGTGTCAGAGGGATTAGAAAGAAGGAAATTAAATATATTTTTCAAAGTCTGCCTTACCTCTGCAACAAAACTGGATTAGCTGTTCTGAAATGTGATGTTTTCTATCCGGAAAGTGTAATTATAAATGTCATAGGGAATATCATCTGCTCTGCAAAGGCATCACCTGGAATAGGTCCATTTGAACAAAAATCTTTAGTCCATTCACTTGCACAAAATGAGAGGCCACCTCTAGGTCATACTGTTTTAACTCAGCCTGTTAGACTTTCTGATAGCCAGTTAATTTCACCAAGTGAACTCCAAAGTTTATGTCAAGTTCCCATCAAGCAAGACAGCTGTAAAGGAAAGGTGTTCTATCTCTTCTTTTTGCTTAAGAACCTTGAGGATGAAGTATCAAACCCTCCTTGCCACTCTCTCCCTTTTAGGTAGTCATTTGGTGAAAACAGTGTGTAGCTGAACTGTGAGAAGTATTTTTCTCCAAAGAGCATCTTCCTTAATACCAAATGGATTTTGCTACATCAAATAACTGGGTAGGACAGGTGACAAGGAATCAAGGATCCAGATCAGGGTTTCCAAACTAGATACTGTTGTTACAAAGCTGCCAGGAAGACTAGGTAGAAGCATAATGTTTGGTGTTTATTTATTTGTTTGTTTTGTGGTGTGAGGTTTTTTTGATTCTTCTTCGATGCAATTCTCTTCATTGAATCTGGCATGTGAATTAACCTGAGGCACGCTTTGAGCGTGACTAACCTGAGGTATCAGGCAAGAGGAGGCTGTTGTGGAACCAAGGCTATTGACTTTAGTAGGCGGTGGGGTATTCTCTGGCAGGCAGAGGGGGCTCTCAAGGCAAAGATTTGTCCGGTGTTTCACCTTACGCATCCCAAAACCTCTCCCTATATCTGTCTGTCCCATCTTGGCTTGAATTCTCTCCTTTCTTAATCTATTGGGGTTTTTGCTTCCCAGTTGTGGGAGCTGAGGGTCCTCCACATCTCCAAAGGAGTGCTTCACTATAGTCCACTAGATAGTGAGAAGAAATGAGCCAGTCAGCTCACATATCTTTTTTTTTACTGCTATCTTTTTTTTTTACTGGTATTTTTACTAGTATTCTCATTTGTCAGGGAGACAAAAGCTTCAGAATGTTGTTCGTTGACATGCCATTCTAGTAGTAGTCTTGAGGAAGATGGTGAACATCTTACTTTAAAAAAATTCTAATAAATACATTGTTTCCTATATATCCGAATAAGTTGCACTTTTTTTTTTTTCTGTGAAAATGAGAACAAGATAACGTGAGACCACAAAATCACTGAATGGTCTAAAACATAATGACAGTGGAGTAAAGTGTGTCTAATTACAAAGAGGAAGTGGCAGTTTTTTAACTGATAGTGAGCTACAGCTGAGAGAAATGTTTGTGACCTAGGAATATTTTTGTGTTTTCGATAAGTCAGCTGGCAGTATGTATCACTAATTTATGTAATGGATGAACTGGTTTAGGAAATAGAAAAAAGTTGTTTGACCCTTCAAAATGTGCTATCCATGCAGCCTGTTTGGTCTTCCTGTAAAACTGGGGGGAAAGCGCAGACATAGCAACCAGTGCAAAGAACGATAAATTTTTTGATAAATTTCTACTGGTTTCACAGAAATTGCGTGTGGGAGAAGTGAAGAAACCTTTTGTGTCAAAACTAAGGTGATTAAATAGTTACAGATTTTTTTCCTTATACTGTTGCTTCTTATGGACTGCACAGTGCTCTGTTTTACCAGCAAGTAGCTCTTAATCTCCTTTCAATTGTTTTCAGAGGTGCAAATGTTAGTTTTTATAGATATTTTCTCTCTAGATTATTATTGCAGTGGGTTGATATTCAGTGTGGGGCAGGAAATGTCAGTGAAAATACTCTTTTTGTGAAGGTTTTCTAGCAAAATGAGTATTTTTAAAGTGAATTTTTCATTATTGGTGTAGAAAAACTTGTTCTGGCTTGGCATGTTTTTATGATGAAGTATTTTTCTGTACCTCTAGGAATGGGAGTAGTTGCCTTCCTCTTCATAGCATGCTGTTATCTTGAGACTTTGTGGACAGTGCTGCGTAGAGATGTTGCTTCGATATGTCCCGAAACTGGATACCTCTCATTCTGTTGAAGGTGAGGCAGTGATGGTTGAATAAAGGAAGGTCTTTGCCATCTGGAGTGTTCTGTTAAATAGAACATGACAGGAAACCCTCTCCTCTTGAGTCACCTTTCTATCTTGAGCCTAACTTTTATTTGAAACTTAATTCATCTCTGTGGGATGAATATGGGAGCTGGAGTCCCATTAGATGTATAGAACCAAACCTAATACTGTATCCCAAAATTCAATGACAGCCTGTTGCTTTTACAAGTGATTTTTAGCTGATTTGAATGGGTTTGTTTCTTTTGGATTTTTTTTGAAATATTTCTTCTTGAAAAAAGTGCTTTTTGCTTTCTAACCTTTTCCATGCATTTTGGAAATGTTCTGAAGAGTTCTTACCAACTCTATGGCGAATAAGGAGGTTTATATCTTTCACAGTGATTTAGATTCCTTTTGGCTTTGCTTTTTTTGGTGTGAAACAAGGACATCTATATTTGAAAATGATAATTTCTGATCCTTTCCTGTCACTGCAGAACAGTTTCTTAACTTCCGTGTTTATAGCCCACTAAGAACTACACTTTGGGTAAAACTGGACAGTAAGGGATTAGGCTTGTTTTAAAACATTTGCAGACAAGCAATAAGAACACCAAATTCAAGAACCAAAATATACTCGTGCTGTCACAAAACATAACTCTCTGACTTCATAAACCTTTGGTTGATGATGTAATTAAGGTATATTTAGAAAAGAATACCTTCTTATGTTCTTCTATTATGTGTACTATTTTAAGATTAGAATACGATTAAGGTTAGAATATGGTGGTTTTCCCAGTATGGTAGCTAGTAGGACAGAAAGAATCTTTAACCAAATTTGTATCTCTAGCTTTTTAACTCTGTTTTCAATCCAGTTTGTGTTTTAAATTTTTATTTTTTTTTGTGCTTCACAAACTATGCAGTCTTAAGAAGAACTTGTTTTATTGTTTCCTTAGCTTTACTTTTGGACTTTGTTGAGGCAGTATGGAAATGAATTCATGGCTTATTCTGCTGCTCCCTCTATTGAACACACTAGTAGAAACTAACATGCTGCAATTAAGATGTGCATTTGCTTTCGTTTTTTCCTATGCTAAACTTTTTTGATCAGCTTTTCCACTGGTCTGAGGTGAACACAACTTCTGATATTATCTATATCATCTTTATTTTTTTATGTTCAAAGTTGTCACTCCCAGACTAAAGAGGTGTGTGTGCTTGATCATAAAGTAGTTTGCCACTGGTGACTGGGTGGTGAGGCTGATGTAGCTACCAGAATTACTGTTGTTCCTTTCTAACAAGGATCTCTCATTTTTGCAACTGGAAAGTCTTCAGCACTTCTTCAGTGTTTGTATACAAGAAATACATTGTAACTCCTTCTGTACATAAGTGAAAAACCTCTTTCTTTTGCTGGCCAAAACCAACCATAGTTTTCCTACTGAGAATGGCTTCTTGGACTCTGTGGTTTTGTTTATTTCCTGTTTGTTTGGGGATGCCCTTTATTTTGGTTTTGTTTTTTAAACCTATGAAATCTATATATATGTGTTAGGTGCATCATGTATTCCTAGGTGCCTTCCATCTCACATGTCTCCTTGCTAGGGGCTGAGGTTTTTTGGAGGGAACTCCTGGTTGTAGCTTTCAGTACTGTGTTCTTCATCACACATCAGGCCAAATAGGAGCACAGTATTCATGTCCTCCTGTTCAGGGATGCACATACAGTCCTGTGTCAAGGCGTGGGCTATCACTGGCTCTCAGTATCTCTCGATTGGAATTTTGCCCCCATCCCATTTTTGTTGGTTATTTATTCTTGTTACCATAGTAACAAGCCTAAGACAGAAAACAATACATGTTTCAGGTGTCCTTTGACCTCAAAGGTTTCCAACCTAGAAGCATAAGTTACAACTGGTTGAAGTGAAAGTGGAGGTTGGCGGGAAATAGCAAATAAAAGAGTGAAATTATCCTTCTTAATATAAGTCAGAGGACAGAGGGATACTAGCTGCTTGGTAATCTGTTTGCATCACAGGTAAATTGGGTCCTAAAAAAAGAATAATTTCATAGAACAGCTGGGGTTGAAATGACCTTAAAGTTCATCAGTTCCTCTGCTATGGCCAGAGACACCTTCCACTAGAACAAGTTGCTTAAAGCCCCATCCAACTCATCCAGTTTCTGGTTGGTTTGTTTTGTTTTACCCTGAACTACCTCATTTATAGAGATAGAATGGGAAGATAACCTAAGTTTTGGTAAGAATTGCTCTAACTAAGCAATTGAGGCTGGAATTAGATGGGAGAGCAGAGGTAAACACTTGTATTTGGTTCTTTGACATGCAAATTCCTGGTTGAAAACTAAAACAAGCTATCCAGTTTATTAAGATCATGCTTTCTTTATATATTTGTGTCTCCAAAATAAGCAGTAAAGGACAAGGCAGGGCATTTTTCTTGACAATTTCTGATCTGTGGAAGAGTGGATTGTCCACAGACCAAAAGGTGGTGATTTCATATCGGTCACTTCTGTTTTTAAAAGCAATGGTCTATTTTTTCAAAACAAAAATTTTTTTAATTATGTGCTCTTAGAGTGGACCTACACACAATTGTTTACCTGTGTTTGCAGTATTCCTAATGTATAAGCTCCTAATACAGCCCCCACTGAATGCTGATAATGTGCAGACTAGCCCAATGTAGCTAATATTAAGAAACTATGACACATTTTTAGGGTGCAATGTAGTGGATTTATAAGCTCAGATTGAAGTGGGCTACTGTTAGTTTTGTAGCTGGTGGGTCAGATGGATGCACAGCTAGCAAAAGACAGCTTAGAACAAATCTGCAGGAGGAATGCCCAAGTTTTAATTGCTTAAAATAAGCAATTTGAAAAATAATCATGGAGAGGGGCTGAGGGGGGAAGGCCCTTCATCACTCAGAAATACTTTTCTAGGATCTTGTTCATGCTCAAATTTTAGGTGCCAGGATAGCTATTGAGAAACTACATTGTGTTCAAAAGTTGGCTGTAACCCAAACATAGACCAGAATAATGCATTTTTAATATGCTAATTCAGGGTGATTGACAGTGTCTCCCTCTTCTACTTCGATAGTTTCAATTCGGCATTTTCTCAAGAACAGATGTTGAGGTTGGATAAAACTAACCTCCTTGTCTTGGAGAGACAGATGTCTCTTCTGAGAAAGCAGAAACATTGTTCTAGCCATGTCCTGATGCTTTTGTGTCCTGCAGTCTCAGCAGTAGAGGTTATAATGGAGCAGGATGGCAGTGCCGGTGTTTTTCTGAGCTTCATTGATAAGAGTGCTGCTAACAGCAGTTAAGTTTCAGAACAAACCTGGCCTCTGATTGCTGTTTGGCATAGCTCAGTTGCACATTGAGCTTCTAGAGTCTTAACTGTATCTGCAGGAGAATGGAGCTTCTTCCTTTTGTTCTTCTGGAATTTGTGAATGTGGCCACTTCTCAACTTGGATAATGTCTTTTCTCCCAGGCCTAGTCAGTGTTACAAAATAAGCTGTCACCCTCAGATTGCCTAGATCTTCGCAATAGGCTGCTTCTTCTGTTTTGCATGTTTTAGTGAGCAGCTCTTACAATGTCAACAGGGTAAGCATTTGGATTTGAACAGAACAGCTAATACTCTGAGATGACTTTTCATGCCACATCTCAAGCAGATGCTACTCCATCAGTTCTGCCATTGCTCTGTTCTCAAGCTTATCTTGACGACCATCCGGATATCACAGTCTGTAAAGAATAAAGCCACAGCAAAAAAAGAAAAAATTAATTAAAAAAGAAAGCATACTTGTGTTTGCCAGTTGAACTGTTTGAGTTTGGCCAATGCTCTTTGCAGAGAATAGAATCCATTCTTGTGCAACATAGATCTCTTTGAGGGATGGCTAGATTCAAACTGGAGAACATACCTAGATCCACTTAAAGTCAGTGGGTACCCAGTGCCCATCATATTTAGCATTTATAATAAGAAGCCACGTAAAACCAAGAGCATCTAGTAGTAAAAGTTTGTATTTAGGGTAATTAACATTCAAGTTGAAAGGGAAGAGGCCTCAATTCAGAAAGCTCTTCATCACATACTTAAAAATCACTGAAGTCAGTGGAATGTATCTGTGGGTCAAAATGCACAAGACTCTAATTCAGCAAAGGTCTTTAAAGTGGGGGATTTCCTTGTAGGGAGTAGTGGTGAAAGACCAGGCTCTTCACTTTGATTGTCAGAGGAAAGAGTCTGTTAACCTAAGGGAAATGTTCCTCAGCAAGCTTCTGGGTGAATGCTAGTTTGATTGCTGACTCTTATGGCCTTTCCATGACTGCACATGCCATGCCTATTTGACTGCTAATTCTTAACATAAGCAGGGTAAGCTTTGAGGATGTTTTCTGACACTGGATAAAAGAGCAACATCTTTTGCATTAGCAGATTGCTTTCTGTAAAGAGGCAGTAAGTGGTGACGGGAGGTTGTGTGTGCAAATGGCAATTTAACCTGGGGCCTTTTCTCAGGTATTTTTTCTCATTTTTAAAAATGCATCCCTTCAGGCTGGTGGACAGACCTGACAAGTTCAGCAGTGATCAACATCCACCACTTTACTAGAGTTTCTAGGGTTCTTGTCTGTCAGCTGTTGGCACAGCACTTTGTGCTGCTATATGTGAATTCTGTGTCATAAATTCTGGACAAGCTGGAACTATCTAAGGTATCTTGCCTGACTCTTGGTGAGAGGCTTATTTGGAGTGGGCAGGCAACAGTGGTGGAAAAATCAGGGAAAATACCCGTGCTTTTAACAATGTCTCTTCTGTGGCTTTGAAAGTCTCGAGAATTTCTCAGCCAGAGAATGTATTTCCTCCCTCTTTTTATAAGCTACTTCTTTCATTTGCCTTATTAATTATGGATCTGCTCCTGCTTCTATTTAAAGCCAGATGCAAAAATTGATGACCTGACTTTCCTAGGTACAATGTTGTAAACCTGAAGAACCAGGTGAGTAGATTACTCTAGTATAAGATCATGCCCCCATGTCAGATCCTTTGAGATATGGGGTAGTTCCTGCTTGTGTTGAAATCACTGTGTAGAGGTGGTTTGGTACTTCATAAGGAACTCCAAATTCTGCAAACTGAGATTCATCTTACAACTCAAGTATTTCAGTCTGGTTTTGGAGACCTCTGTATGTCTTCTATTCATGGTGTTCAAAAGTCTGTTGCTATGGAAGTAGCACCTGAAGGTATGTTTTGCCTGAAGAACCTGCAATGAAGCAGTTACATTACAAAATGGCAATGTTCCCCAGAGTCGAGTAAAATAACAGAGGCCACCAAGTTTTCTTATTTGTGTGATGAAATGTTGTCAAATTAAGTGATTCGTTGGAGCCTTCCTTTAACTTCTGTATAGCAGTAAGCTTAGAGGAAAAGAGGATTGCATTATTTTTGAAAAAGCTTTATTTATGACCTGGACTTGTTGCCTCTGACCCTCTTGGGCTTAAATAGTTAAATTATATTAATGTCCAGTTTGTTTCACTGTAGGTAACACATCAACTGAATACTCTTGTGCATAATCTACTGTATCTTTCCTCTGTTCTGTGTCAATGTATTATGTGTATTTGAATTACAGTTCTTTTTGTATTAAATTATTTTATGTTATAGAACAATATTTAAGCAAAGCAAAGAGCTAATGAAAGTTGTTGGCGTTTTGGGATTTCTTTTCTCTTTGCTCTTTTTTTGGATGTACTGTAAATTGTAAACCAAGGATGCCAAGCAGGCTTGGTTCAATGGCTAAAATTATTGTATTACAGTGTAATGCTGATCTAGGCCTTGTCTCAACACTAGAGCACACAGACTTGAATAAAACTGTTATAAAAGTGATTGCCTTTAGGCCTTGAGTTCTTGGTTTTGTGCTTTGAATCATTTCAAGCAGGTATTTAGAATAGCATTGGCACTACCTTGTGCTGAGGATTTCAGAATTTTTCCCAGTGTACCTAGAAGTTTGGGGTCTTCTGCTAGGTGTTTCTCTCCTGATCCGCTATTCCAGCTCTGGGTCCTCCACAGGGCTTTTGAAACGTTTCTGCGAAACCCCAGACTGTTTGATACAAGTCTTAGCACACAGTACCTGTCTGCTAACACTCTTCTGTCTTTTAACTGGGTAATTAATTGCATACCATTTTTATAAAGGTTAATATTTCTGTTCTGTTAGCTCAAGATTTTTCTACTCTTTATTTAGTATCCCAGCCAGAATGTGAATCTGAATGCCTGGATCTAGAGCTACTGCAGTAACATGTTTTGAGCATGATGACATTTAACAGATGGTTTAGAGTCACTTCTGATGCTGTGCCTGTATCCCTGCCACATCATTCAGTGAGACACAGTTGCAGGAACAAGGATCTTTCCAATCTGTCTTTCATCTGCTGTCCGTGTGAAAGCCAGAACAACATGATTTTGATTCCTAGTTGTGCCTTTGCTCTTCTCTACCACCAAGCCATCATTTTATGTTTCTCTGCTTTAAGAAATATACCTGTACTGATGAAGGACCATGCATTACAAGAACTTAGGGTTCATAATTTCCTTTGAAAAAAAGATTTATTTTTTTTTCTAATGCAGGTATGTGTAAGAAGTCCTTCACCCTTCCAGCAGATATAGAGACTGAACAGGACATAAGTAGGCTACTTTTAGTCATATATTCCATTCAAACTGCTGTAGTGTTGTGTTTTGTGATAAACTAGGAGGAGAGTGGATGAGCAGTCAACTTAGAAATAATAGCACGCAAAATGAATTGCTTTTTCACTTGCTTTAACAAAAGGTATCTTGCAATTTTTTGTCTTTCAGAGTTTGTCCACTCTTTCTGCTCAAATCCTTATCTCAAACGGAATTAAATATTTCTACTTCCTGTAATGTTCTGCAGAGTAGAATTCTGTCATAAGAGGCAGATTTTCTAGCTGAATTCACCTACCTGTCACAACCACAAGGCTACCATGGTGTTCAAGCTGGCCTCATCAGCAACAGAGGTCTACATGCATCATGGCAGATACCTTTCTGCTAGCAACTTCAGCCTCTGCAGAACATGGCAGGAACACAGAGCACTGGGCAGAATAGAAAAACAAAATAGTAGCCTTCTAAGCAGGGGAATCATTTCTAGCAGAGAGGGAACATCTTAAAGCTGGTAGGGTCAGCATGGATGCAGAACAAACACACCAGCAGATGCTTGAGGCTGAGTAAATCTAGTTTTCCACTGGTTGATGTGTAGGCAAGTGTTGGGCATACAAGTTCCACAGCACAAATCGTATGTAGGCCGTTAGCTATGAATGCACTCCAGTGAGGAAATCATCACGTGTTACATTATGTTCCTCGGATGGCACGTGCTGAAGTAGTAGATGTGAGTGGTGCTCTGCAAGTCCATTACATACCTTGATGAAACTTGTAGCTTTCCAAGGCTATGCAGATGAAGGGAAAAGAGGGCAGGCTTTCCTACAGTATGAAGCTTTTATGATAAATTAATCTACTCTTTCTAGTGAAATTTTGACCTTCTTGGCCCTTCTGACATGAAAGGAAAAGGAGAGGATGTCCTGCTAAAGCTAGATGTAAGAGCCTAATTAATTGTAAAAAGAATTTGTAGGCATATTGCTATCAGGCTCGAGCAGATTATGCTTTAGAAAAAATTTTTGGAGTGAACACAGCAACAACAAATGTCAGAGCATCTTAACAAGGGTTAACAAGCTTTGTCTTCATGCTTGAGTACAATGGACACTGCAGTTTGCTTTGGCAGTGAAAGAGGAAATAATTGTGAATAAGGATTGAACAAAGCTCTGGGGTGTTCAAGTAGACTGCAACATATTTTGTAGCTCTTTGCTACTTCATCTGAAATCTTATTAAATGGCATGTGATTTACTTTCCGTTAAGTCTTCATTATTTAAAAATGAACTAATCTGAGTGGAATGAGAAAAGGCAGGATCAACTGATGGCACTCCAACACAAAGTAGAACAAAACCATAATCGCTTTACTAAATATAAGGGAAGTCTGAACACTTCATGCCTGCAAAATTTGTTGTGAGATTTATTCTTTTCTCCCAAAATCATGCTCTAGTATCTTAAGTTTATAAGAAGTTATGGATTTGAATATTAAAAAGCATGAGTGAGGTTACCAGACACAGATTGCAACCAGTATTAAAAGAAGCAGCTCTCATGGATGTGAGCATCATGTTCTCAGATAGGACCCTGAGACAGCTGTGGGAGAAGTAGTCATTATACAAAGAGCTTACTGTTTCTGCAGCAGTCTGGCACTTACGGTTTTGGTGAACTTCCTCCGATTACATCTGGCTATTTAGTTATTCTAGACATGCCCCCAGATCTTACAGGCCCTAGTTGGAGATAAGAGGATGTAACCTGCTGTGCATTCTAAAGGAGAATTTCTTGATGATCATTTGTGACTGGAGAAGCTGGAGCAAAGGAAGAGGTCTCGGATTGAGGGGAAGAAAGGAGGCAAAAGTTTCTTGTCTGCCAGCAAAAGGGAAAGGATGGATGGAGCAGAAACCTCCACTGAGGAGAATAGGTAAGATTGTTGGGATGCTAGAGGAAATAAGGAGAAACCAGCAATGTTGCTATGAAAGAGGAAATACTCTGGCTGATATCTGATCATGCAGCTCGTTTCCATCAGCAAAACAGAACTTGGGAGCCCTGAAATACTAATCTGCTCACTGTTATTTTGAAGCCAGAGAGAGGATATTTCCAAGAAAGACCAAACCTAGACTTTTCACACTCTATCTGGTGTGTGAGAGGTAGAATTTGCATTCTGCCATTTTTGAGGGTACGAAGTGTCAATTCCTAGAATGACGAGAAGAAAGTATAGCAGGAAAGATGTTCCATCATCAGCTTCAGGTTCCAGTCCCTGTTAAACTTAGTGAGAACCTTGTCTCTATAAGCCCTGTCATGTCAGTGCATCTTCCAAACAAGGAAATGTCAGTGGTGTCTCTAGGCAGGCAGAACCTTTCAGGACAGCTCTGTAGCACGCCTGTAATTTCTGCTACTTCTGCATTTGTTATTTCTAGACTGGTTTCAGGACTATCTCAAGTCAGCACTGAAAGAATTTTAAATTCATATCTGCCCAAGGCAAAAGTAAATAAATTCCTTCCCTAGGAGATATTGTACTAGAAGCATTGCAAACTCATGATCAAAACTTCCAGGTATACATATATTATAGCTATATTAATTTAAAAACTTTATTCTACTCATCTAGTGAACCTATCTATCTGGTTCACAAGAAGTGAAGGTTTTCTGAAGAGCCTGCCTATGCCATTGCTGCTGGTGGTAATTATCTTTTGTGGTATCAAGTTTATACCTGTAATGTTTGAATTTCCTTAATTAGGTTTTTTGTGTTGAAGGCAGCAATGCCGGATGCTGCTCTGTAAGGGAAGATCAGCTGGAGCAAAGAGTGACAGCAGGGCAGTAGCCTCATGGATGCAGTCCCAGGGTACCTGAGCAAGGTGAGCAGAGTAGCTCAGGTGATAGTAACCAGGGCCAGTCATAGTCCAGGCAAGACTGTTGGGATAAGACAGGTCCAAGGTTAAGCTAGGAAGGCAGAAGGGAGCCTGGGTGAGCAACTATGTGGGAAGGCCATGATCATAATTTAGCTGACGCAAGGACCATGGGCAAGAAAATGTAGCTACTTGATAAAGGGGGAGGCTCTGATGAGGTTTCTCATGGCTCTTGTCCCAGTCACAGCCACACAGTTGTATCTGTCTGAGCTGACTGTGAGCCCAAGCAGCCAAACCTGTAGAAGGGAAAAAGAAGTTACAGAAGCTGTTGGGTTCTTAGAGGGGCAAACATCTATTCAGTTACAAAATCCATTAACATTCGTTATTATCTTGGGTTTTGTTTGTCTAGTTCTGCAGTTCATTATTGTAATCGAGTGCAGTTAGAGGATGAGAGAAAGACCAGGATCCAGGAGCTTTCACTACCACTGTAGGTTTCAGAATCTCAGCTTTTGCCGAGTCTGGTTGAGGAAGCAGCTTCTGCAGCCTCAGTGCTAAGTATCTTCAATACAAACGCCTGAGATTCTCTGCTGGCCTACTCCTCCTCTGTGCAATTTTCCATCTTTTTCATCCAAGCTCCTTTTCTGCGATCACATAGCTTTCTTTAGAACAGTCTCTCACAATTGTGTTTGCCAACTGATTTCTCACCTGCTTGCAATTCTGACATTTGGACCACACTTCTTGCAGCCACACGTTACTCTGAAGTATTTTTCTCTTCACAAATTACATGCACTGTAGGACAGACATTTTCTCAAGGACTATACACATACTTCCATGCAGTACTCTTTCAAGCCATGTCTGTCACTCTTCTCCTGCCTGGAGACATGGACAAGGAATGAACATTATTTGTTCTTAATTCTGAAACAGCATCACAGAAACTTAGTCTTCAGGGTTCCTCAGCTTAAACAGCTATCAGAAAAACAGATGTCTAATTCTCAATCACAAATTATTTCCCATCCGACTAAACATGGGACAGATTTTTTAAAAACCATTGTTGGACAGTGCAAAACGGAAAGTGTCTTGTGGAGCTTAGGAATTTGCTGTAATAACCTGCTATTTAAATTAAATCCTTTCTGGACTTGTATTTCCCCAGTCTTCAAGATGTGAGTGCTATCTAATACCTCTCAAGAACAAGAGGGCTTTTGGCAACTAAAGCAGAAGCAGCGATGAGAGTCTTTGAACAACAATAATGTTAAGTATTGCATGAGCAACTGATAAGGGTGTTGGAAACAGTTTTCCTTTCCTCATCTAAACCATGAGGTGGTTGGGTAAGAGTTGGCGAGCTTGCAACACAAGCTAAGAGCAGAGTTTTGCGACCATGTGGCTAAGGGAATCTGGCAGCCTGAGCTTTCTGTGACTCTTATTTTGTCTCATCCCACAAAAGATTCCCCTCAGGCTGTATGGCACATCCAAACTGCCTTATTTTTATGCAGTTCTTACAATCTTGGGCTCCATCTTAGAGTGGCAGTCTTAACCTTGTGAGAGACCTTTTATAAACTTGCATTTCTCCAAAGGTTTTGGTGTATCCTGGGATGCTGCCTGTACATAATCTAAATAAAACCAGCTGAGAGGAAAGCCTGCCACTCAGCAACATCTCCATCAGCCCCTGTCTTGCGAAACACTACTACTTTGAGTGCCATAGGCCTAATCCTGTAACACGAACAGTCATTTTCCATGCCGATGGGTCTGCTTTGGTTTGCTGATATTGGCTGCTCTGGTCTGCCATAGGAAAGCAGACTGAAGTTGGGAGACCTTGGAGCTGGCTGAGCACTTGGATTCAACTTCCCAGTGTGATTCCTATATGGCTCATTACACCCCTTCCTTAACCACTTTTAGAATGGGAGTGTTTATTATGTAAGTACTTATCTGTATGCTGTGGTGCACAATATACAGGATTTTTTCTTTATTTTCTCTGTGTGTGGGAGTAAATGTGATTTAGATTATGCAAGGCTCTCACCTTTCTTTGGTTTTGTTTTATCTAAAGTAAACCTTGGCAAAATTGCCTAAGATGATAGTTATGTGTTTCCTTTGATGCGTCGTTAAAACAGAAGCTGTTTGTCCTGGGGCGACTGTACATATGGGGAGGCAAGCCTCTCTGCTGGAAGCTGTGAAGGTTTTGTCAGTGCTGCCTGCATCTACCCGTACACCCAGGCACCTGATGAATGTGTCTTAAGTTTTTCAATTCTGGCAGGAGAGCAGAATAGCAGCAGGACTTGTCCAGAAGTGCTTGGTGACCCTGGAGCAGAACCCATCACCCTTCTCAGGTATGTGTGTACATCAGCAAGCTTATAAGCAGTGCAGAGCCCTCAGTTAAGTGCAGCACAGCTGTGTGTCTCCTCTGCCTGGGATAGCACATGTATGTGCACAGCGCTCTCACTGCATGGGCTGTACTTCTGGAGTGTTACTGCTTGCCAGAGTTTGACCTCATAGCAGTAATGCTCTTTCTCTGAGTGTGGAGCTCTCTGAAGCCCACCCCTGGGTCTGTCTAAGTGTGCAGGGAGGATGGCTACCTAGCAAGAGGTAAGTTAGAAGCACAGAAATTGTTCTTGGCATTCTTCTCTATGTCAGTCAGACACCAACCTCCTGTCCCTCAAAGACCTCATTCATCCTCACTTACAGGTGGGTTCCTACCTTTGGCTTTTAATGCAGCTCAGCAGCTGTGCCATGTATTTGTTCAGTGATAGTAACAAAGAATTTATCTAGGTCCTGGCATCAGGCTGGAGTTTGAGGGGGCATATATTTAATTTAGAATTAAAAGTACAGACAAAATACATGGGTTTCAATGTGCAAGGTGTACAGGATCCTTCACCGGATATGCTGAAGTTTGGTTTAATTTTATTCTCATGACATGCTGAGAAAAGTCAACACTTGATCTCCCTGAAAGCCACCATATGGCCTGGCTAGTTTTCTTCCTTTCTAGAAGGAAGGGTTTTGGCGAACACAGTGCTGCTGCAGCTGGGAACAGTGCTTAAAATAACACCGAGGCTCCAGCTCAGATTGGTAGCCTCTGGCAGCTGCACTATGGATTGCCAGAAAGAAACTGTTTGCATCCTCAGACTGTAGGGGATGTTCCTACCGGTGCAGAAATATTATTCACTGCTAAATGCTTTGTGCTGTGACAGGCTGGTAAGGAGATGGATTTACTGTAAAAAGGCAACCCAGGGTATAGACAGCAAGTTTGTACTGCTGTGAGGCTGGATGACTCAGGATGTGATGATCTGTGTCCTGCTTTAAGAACTTGAAGGACAAAATTTGCTGTGATGACTGTTTAATTTCAGCACTTTATTGCCTGAGAAAATTTACCACATCTGTGTCTCAGTGCTATGCTGTGTCAGTCACAGGCCAAAAATAAAACAATTTCTTTTATTGCACAGACATTGGACAATGTAGTAAAGATGCCTTGCTCAGAGGGGTCATTGGATTTGAGTTGCTTCAGATCCTGTGGTAGCCAGAAGCCACTCTTTGGCACCAAGTGCTGTGCAGCCCTAAGCTGTATAGATTTTGGTTCCCGTTGCTCAGTCACAACACAGAGGCCACTACCACATTCAAGTCCTGTTGTACACCTGAAGAACACATTTTCAGGGCATTACAAGCAGGCAGTTGCAAAGACCTGTTCTCAGCCCAGTCATGCAAAGACTTGGCAATCCTTGCTTAGCATGCACATTCCCCCAGTTTTCTTACCTGCAAGAAAAGGGCTCCTGTTCCTTCCCAGGAGGCTCATGAGGACAGAGGCCTCTCTGTGGAAGTAGGGGACATTTTGTATGAAGCCGTTCCTTTTCTGGCAGGTGGAATGGTGGCGGTGGGTTTTAATTATAACTGGTTACATGCTCTTTTTACTGCTCGTTGGCTCTCTCCTGGGCAGAGCAGGACACTGCCCAGAGAGGCTGAGGGCATCTACCCCAGGGCTGAAAGCTCCTTATCTCTAGGACTGCGCAGCAGCTCCAAACAGCAGCAGAAAGTGGATGTTAACACCATCTTGCATAACCTATCTAGAGCTAGTATTGGAAGACCGTAGGAACATATGTGTATTTTTTTTCCCCATGTTATGTTTTTTGGTTATATTCCTTGACCCAGTTCCTCATCTTTCAGAGTACTCAGCCTTTATTAAAAAATACATTACGGGTTTCTTGCATGATTATTAGGCAAGAAGCAGTCTCTGACATTGCGCGCTTAGTGCCAGTTCAGAGCGGAAATAAGGGGAAGTGGGAAGAGCCACACTACCAGGTGACAAGTCACAAGAGTCCCCATGGGAGTTACAATTCTCTTCCCATTCAACACCCCTTGTTGCTCGACTGAGATAGCTGCTGAAAGAGCAGAGCCATTCCCAGGGTGTTAGGCCAGGCAGCTCACAGCAGATCTGGGCAGGTCAATGATCATCATCCTGGACATGGAAAAAGGTGAGGGAGCAGTTCAGGCTCTTCAAAGGACCTCACAGCTGCATACAGTCAGATAAGTCAGGCTTAAACATGCCTGTGTCCCTGATGTCTCTGGCTGATAAACTTACTGATTGTTTTCCTGTCAGGAACCACATGCCTCTTTGGCAGCTGAAAGATAAAAAGGCTTCTGTGGATAGAAAGGAAAACATCCAGAACTCCCATCTGCAGCCCGAACCCCGCTGGAGGAGGGCTCTGCAGAGGAGAGATGATGCCATAAAGGATCTACAGGATCCATTGGCTTGGCTCTGGTCGTCTGGGTGAAGACCTGCAGGTCTGTGGGGACCAGGTGTTTGCCATGTCCCTGTTCCTTGCTGCCTTCCCCTCATCTGGCACGCTGCTTGTGTGGAAGCTGCATTTCACCAAGGACTTGAATTTTACAGCAGACATTCAGTGACTTGCCAGCATGCAGGTAGTGCCTTCCGAAGCTGAAAAATGCCGGCCTCCTCAGGAGTCCTGGGGTTTCTGGTGTTTTTTGTCAAGCAGCCTTACACCTAAGTCGAGAGTGAGTCATCAGAGATAAGGACGCCTGCACATCCCATCTGCTGACTGAGTACCTACCTCCTGTTGCTAACTCTGGGAGCGATGACCTCCTCTTGCTGCTGTGTGTGCCCATTCTGTTTCCCAATTCCCACCTGACCTTTTTGGATGTGTTTCCAGAGCCTCATCTACCAGCACTCACTTTTGCAGCTTTTGTAGCTGTGCCTTTTTCTGTATTTTCAAGCAGATGAGATACTAATTGGTGCAGATCACATCTATTTACAGCCGAGCTGGCTTTCTGCATTTATAGGTGCGAATCACAGGCTAGTAATAAGGTACAAAATAATAACCAAGGTGAGCATATGATCATCACAGAACAGGGTTTTGCTTTTGAAGCTGCTTGCATTTGATTCTGTAACAGCTTTTCATATTTTTTCTTATTTTTCTCTCCATCAAGGCTCATCAACCTTTTGCTATCTTTGTCCCAGTCCTAGGCTAAGGCTTGTACTGATTTTGTTTGGCAGTGAACATCATGATTCAAATGCAAAATTACATGCAAGTATGTGCATCCATCTCCCCCAAATTTCTTTCTAGCCCTTCTGATTTCTGTAAGTTGTTCAGTGGCTAAATTACCTGGTCAGCTGTGAATTGTGTTTTGGCTACCCTTATACATCTTGGGGGGTTAGAGCTGTAGCACATCTCTAAACCAACAACTTTCTCTAGATTCGAGGGGGGAGCAAAATAAGTGAAGATTGCTGAAACAAGTTGTGTTCCTCCAAGAAAGGGAACTGCATGCACACATCAACATGAGGATGGAGCCTCTGACTCAGCAATGCTGTGCAGCATGTCCTCGTTCCTGGCCTCAGGTGCAGGAGCTTGTGAAGACAAAGCAAAGGCACTCACTGAAGGACAAGAGGTAACTGCTGCAGGCAGGGTGGTTGAGAGACGGCAGCAAAGTCACTCTGGCAGTAAGGACATGAAACCACAGCAGTGCACTGCTGTGACCTCCTTTCCAGACATGTGGCCTGAGGATCAGCAACATTTGGCAGCTTTGCAGAGTAATTGTGGGGCAGGCATTTCTACATGCTTATTTCCTTTCCTTTAAATACATTATGGGGGAAGTGATCATCACCTCACTGTTTTTCCTGTTAGAATTGCTTTCCTAACATCCACTATGGATTTTTCTGGCTGCAATTTAAATTAGTTCTCATAATAACCAAAAAAAGGAGGGAAAACTTCAAAGGAGAAAAAGTTGAGGATGGAGTGTGTGAGAAGGAAATGGATAGAATCAACATTTTTGCATGAAAGTGGTGTGATTAAGGGGCACAGAAGTGCAGACGGATTTTTGAGTGCACTTAGTATCTTAAATCCAGGATCTTTGCAAACACCATTTAATATTCCAAACTAACCTCTTCAGTGGATCATTCTACAGTTTAGAAACTGAGGCAAAAGGAGGTAAAAAAAAAAACCTTTCCCAAGGTGCAAGCTCTAAAAAGAACTGAAAGTAGAGCCCGGGAGTCCTGCCTCTTAATTCCCTTCTATGGCCACAGCTCTCTTCTTTGATTTTTGACAAGTGTTTTCACTTGAGGCATACATTATCTTGCTCTCTTGGACAATTGCATTCAGCTGTTAGCAAGGATAATATTAAAACAAAATGGCAGGATGTCTCTAGAGGTCTAGAGGATGCTCTAATAAGAGCAGCACAACCAGGAAAGAGATAAATGCTATAGCTAGGTGCTGAATAATGTAGTACAAGAATGAGCCTTTTAATGGTCCATTAAGAAGAAAAACAACCAGAAGTTGAAGCTATTTTTTTGGTTTTGATCATTGCTTCCTAAGCAAATATTGCATTCTGCCCAGACAATCAGCAAAACATTTTGTTGTGAGTTTTGCAGGCTTTATCTAATAAAGGAAGGTTACTGATAGGTGTGGGAGTGCAGAATGATAAAGCATTTCTCTTGGTTGAAACTTACACAGTGAGTGTCATCATCCCTCAGCGGTGCTGTATGTTGCACAAGGCATCTCTGAACTGCAGTGCTGAGCCCATATGGTCCCAGCTGTGGGTTCCCTTATGCATGCCATGCCACCAGAGATGATCCCTGAGCTGTATTTTCTGTGCTCTGATGTGTTGGGGATGGCAGGGTCTTCCAGCCTTTCAGAGATGTGCATTGGGCTTCCTGAGTCCACCAGATCCAGGGATTCAGCCAGGTGCTGGCAATCAGTGGTTTTCTGCCACACACTTTAGTGGGCAGGACTAGTGACCTGTCCTTAACATCAGTGAATCCTGAGGGGAATCAAATTATATTGAGATCAGAGTACATGGGGCCTTTGCTGTTTCTGTTTTTCATTGCATGTGCTCTTACTTTTTAATCGCTGTTCCCACACCCTCTGGTCATATAAAACCAACCAAATCTTAATGCCAGAGGCTCTTCTCCCCATTTTGCCCTCTGTTTTGCTAGTATTTCAGGGGGACAATCTTAAGCACAGAGAAAATGCCTCTGGAGAAGTCAGTACTGGTAGCCACATCAGTGGGTGTGGAGATAGGGAGACAGGGGCTGGGAGGTTGTCATAGGGATAGGATACAGAGAGTCTGAAGCTTTGCTGGGTAAGAACTATCATTTTCCCTTTTAGTGTCCCCCCAGGCAGCCACCTATGTGCCTTTCATCCTCTTCCTACTACAGAGTGGCCATTTGCCTGATGTTGCTGAACTGAGATCTTGATAAGTCTGGGCTTAAAGTGTCCTTTTGGAGACAGGTACTAGTCCTTCAGCATACGCTACTGGTACCTCTTACAGTAGCATGTTACACATGCTGATATCCTGAGTTCAACACCCAGAACCTCTTCTGAATAAGCAATACTTTAGGTAAATTAAGTAGAACTAATGAGACTGGATTTACTGGGAGGTAGGGAGTTACCTAGCTGAGCATCTCAAATACTGTTTGCAAGTATAGGCTGGGCACCTATTTTAATTGAGAAAATCTTCCTTCCTGAGGATTTCATGCTGCTGTAATCAGACCCACATAAAGGACAAAGCTGGGCAACACCAGCATTTGAGAGGAGAGGAAAAGAATGCAGAGATGAAATTTGTGAGCTGCAGAAAAGGTAAGGAATCAATAACGTGAGGTTTGGTGAAGCAAATAAAGTATGATTGAATGTATTCACTCCATGCAATATTTACTGCTTGCAGTACTTGTCCCAGATACAGGCCATCATCTGGAGTTATTAACAGGCATTTGAGAATACATTTTCTGTGAAAGATGCCATCCTAAATAAAGCTGTATTTATTCAAAGAAGAGGAATAAACTTTACTGATACGAAAGGAGCAAGGAAATGCTCGTTGAGAAGCAGAACCTCAGAAAAGGATCTGAGGCTGGAAATAGAGTTGCCTGTTGATTAACATCAAATGCTATCATTAAAACAAAAATGGCAAAACACCATGAGAAGGGCTTTCCTCATAACCTAAGGAAGAAAGTCACAGTGTTCATTACTTAGGACCTAGCATAGCAGCTAGAGGAGGTGAATTATACAGAAGAGATGGACTGAAGTCCCAAGCTGTCATTGTATGTTACTGTTCTCCACTGATGGGGAAATAAGTGAGGGGACAGGAGCCCAGGGAGCTGAAGTTGCTTTTGCCTTTATGCATAGTATATATCCTGGAACTGCCTTTACTCTTGTCTTGGATGCTCTCCTGCACATTTTACTTTGTGAAGTACCAGGTGTTCCTAACAGCTACTCAGTGCTGTCTTCTCAGTCTTGGTCCTATTTAATGATACTCTGATTGGCATTATGGACTGAATGCATCCTTCTCACGCCCCATCTTTTTGCTGCTCTAGCTCTGGTGGGGGACAAGGAGAGGGAAGTAATTTCTGACCTCTGCTAACAGGTAGATATGATAAATGGCATACTCTCCTGCATAAGTAAGAGAGAGAGAGGCAATTTAAGACCTTGACACAACTTTAAATTGCTTTTCTCCTCATGCCCTTGCCCTCTCTTTCCTATGTGTGTTCAACAAAGACAGATGATATTCTGGGCATCACTCCAATAAACAACCTCTTTGTACCAAAGAACAACAAAATGTAAAAGCTTTGGCATGCCAGTCGTATTGCCTAGGGGTAAGACTGAGGGCAGGACAGGAGTAGCTGAACTTGCTAATAGCCAAGGAGAGAGAGACATGCTTCCCTGAGCTGGAGAGCAGGAGCCATGGGAGAGACTAGGAATCTATTGACTTCATTGGGTTGCCCATGTCAAAACAAAAATTGAGGAAGTTAATCTTCATGAGGGAAAGTCTGATTCAGAATTGAAAGCAGTTTCAATGAGGGAGGAAATATCCAGGGAAAGGATGGAATACCTATGCACTGAGCTTCCAGGGTCATTATTCACCTATCTCCTTTGGCAGGTGGGATAAGGTTGAGGGAAATATAGAACACCTGTAAAGTGTGTATGTGCCTGTGCATTCATGTCCTTTGTGTGTGAGTTGTGGGAGGTACCCACACCCAGCTTCGAACAGAACATTAATTCTTTATGGGTTCCAAGAGGGCATTACAGCTGACATTGCAGCAGCCACTGGAGTACAACACAGAATAACTGTGGTATGCTTCTCAGCATCACAAAGTCATGATTTTAAAATGAAAACAAAATTATCTCCTTACTCCTAATGGTATTAACAATCCTAGTAATTCTTGCTTATTATTAAATGGAGTTCTAAAAAAGGCAGTTTACTTGTGCTGAATTATCTGTACTTCTAAGGAATATCTATTTTTAGGCTGTAAGACTTGATTTAGATTAAATGTGATTACAAATGAAAAAATAGAAGGAAAGGATTTAGCTGCTGTCTGCATCATGCTGCAGTAGATTGCTTTCATAAAATGGCAGGTCTTCCTACAGATACAAAGGTGCAGTGCAGAGGGGATATAATACAAGCTAAAGTGAATTCACCACTTCTCCACGCCTCCTGCTAAGTCAGTAGGGTTCACACTGAACTCTGGAAAGAAAAACTGACATCTACTTTTGTGGTTGACTGTGGATATAATACAGAGCATGGAATCTGGGAAGATTACAAACCTGATAGAAAACCCAAGGTACCCCTCCCTGCAAAAATATTCCAGTAGTGGAAGGAGAGCTTGAAGTCTTTTGTTTCAGGAAGGAAATGGTTCTAGCACTAGAAGCAAAATGTCCAAAATGTATCTGTATGAATGAGGGGTGCTCCGAGAAGGAACATGTCAGGCTTTCTGCCCTCAAGACTGTGGGCTGCAGCATCTCTCAGTGAGCAAAACTAAGCTATGACCAAACATATTCCTTTTATTGCAACAGATCATAAGACAGTTTTTCAGCAGACGTTCAATTACTGCACAAAATAGATGGTTGAGCATAAAGGGAAAGTTCTCTTTTTAGACAAAGCTGTTCTCCCCTTTGAACTCCTGTAATCAGAAAATGTATTTGTAGCAGCTGGCTATTCCTGCCTCTATAAGCTTTTTGAATCCACATCAGCATTTCAAAGGTACAGGTTTCTTAAAATGTCTCTGAGATACTGGACTCTTACGTCAGATTAAAGTATGTAACACACTGCAGCATAGGTAAATAATAAATAGCACCTTTCCAATGCTGTCACCTTCTTAATAGGAACTCTAAAAAAAATTGTGTTCCTTTTCTGCTAAATTTATCATCTGCCAGTGACTGCCAGGTGAAATCCACTGGTTATACAAGGAGTGAGAATTTACACTCCTACTACCCCTTCCTTCTCACCCTTCGCCTCCCCAGCCATCACTGACAGCCCGCCTCTTCATCCTGGGAGCAGCCACCAGCCTGGGGACGTTTCTCCAGCGCCAGAGTTGCTGTGGCAGAACGGCACACCCTCTGCTGCTTTCTGCCACTTTGGCAGAGGCTGTGGGCTTGTCAGTTGCTTTCAGGCTCCTCTTAAAATTTGGCAGTGGCTCTTCTCGCCATGCTGAAACTGCCTCTGATTCAGAGAGCAATGTCCCTGTGCTTTGAAGACTGCATTGGGATTGCCTGCCTGTGCTGTTCCAAGCAGGCACCCTGCCCACATGCTAACCCATCTCTCTCATGGAAGAAGGTTTCTTATGGTTGCAAAATGAAAGAATTAACCCGTTCTTGGTCATTTGGTTTGGTGCAGTTTCCTTCCTCACGTGTAGTTGGTACATAGGTGTCCAAAATCTTCATGTCTCAAATAACATTTCATTAACTTTGCTACAAACCTGCCAGGGATATGGCAAACACACAACTACATGCAGGTGTGTATCAGGATGAATAAGTACAATGAGGGTGCTAAGCAAGGCAGATCAATGTTGAAAAGAAATTAAGCCACACACAAGCTTCCTATATTAAACAGCAAGGTGTTTTAAGTAAAAGTCTCCAAAAAGAAGTACCTGAAAGAAAACTAGTGGAAAATCTTTCCAGTGATGGAAAATACAGAGGTTCTTGAATTCTTTCTGTCGTTGGTGGAATTCAGGTAGAAACTGATGTAAAGTTTGCATAGAATTGAATTAGCTGTTTAAAGTATCTCCTGCAAGCCAAATCAGATTATTCATCATAGTTATTGTCCAACTAAATATATGTGTGTGTGCCTATCCCAGAATATACTGATAATTTTTGAGACATTAACAAGAGAAAGTCTCACTGCAAAAGAAATCTCACTGCAAGTTTTTGTTCAATCTGAAATATCTTGCTCTGCTGGTAGACCCAACTCATGCTGAGTAGCCAATTCTACAGCTGCTACAATTGGGAAGTTATAGCTTTAAGTGTCAAGGAAATTAAACTATCATGGTGTTTCCTGAAGCAAGGGCATTATGGGCAATGGTGTGGTAAGACAATTTTCTGTTGTCTCAAGGGTGACTGTAAAAATGTCATTATGTGGTTTCTCATTCATTGTTTTTCAGTGTTGCTTCCCAGTGTTCAGCCAGCAAGTAAACATTATATCTTGGTGGTAGGGTGGCACTTCAGAAGGTGAAAACTTGTTCAATCTGTCTGTGACTGTCACGCATAATACAATTTCTACTGTCAATGCTTATGTGACCAGATTGTGGAGCTAAATCAGAATGCTGGAAAACTAAGAGCTGGTTTGCTGTGTCACTGAATTTACCTCTGTTTATTGCTGCTGTACTAATTCCTCCAGGCAGAATCTCATGGGGAGTTGTTTGGATTCTTTCCTATTTAAATACGTATGTGGGTAAGAGTAAACGGATGGATTTTCAGCAGAAGCAACCCATACCTGCAGAAGGGCCTGTTCTTTCTCTGATATCTAATCCTTTCCTTTGGCACAGTAATAATAAGACACTTCTAGGAGATCTGATTAAGCTCTGAGTCCCTTTTTAAATGACAGAAGATCAATACTATTGCTAAATCCATTAAACAGTTCTTCACACTTCAGCTGTGCTCTCTCTAGGACATATGAGAAAGAACAAAAGGGTATTTTGGCTATGATAAAGGAAATGCACGATAAAGCCTCTTCTCGTGTTCCACTTTCTCTCCCTGGCTCCAAGTCGTCCATATATTCCTGGCCCCCCATACCTTGAATTTGGCTCACAGACCAGAAATAGCCAGAGACCTGGGGTGCAAGAGGGACTTTGTCTTTCAGTCTTTTAAGCCAGACTTGAATCCATCAGTAGTATGGGGTTTTAGTTTAACTCTGATGAAAAGTTGGCTGAGATAGGTCTCATTTTCTGGTTTGGATTTTGGTTTAGTGCCTGTTTTGCTGGTGCACAGGAGGCTTTCAGTGTCCCAGAACAAGAATCAGAGCACCACATCTCTATGCACATAAATGACAATACAGTTTTGCAGCAGATTTTCAGGTTTTACATTAATTTTCAAGCAAATGATTGTGGCCAGGTGTGAGCAAAGGGCATAGCCTTAGGGACAAAAATTACAGAATCATAGAATGGTTTGGGTTGAAAAGGACTTTAAAGACCATCTATTTCCAACCCCCATGCTGTGAGCAGGGACACCTTCCACTGACCAGGTTGCTTAAAGCCCCATCCAAACTATTCCTGAACACTTCCAGGTGTAGGGCACCCACAATTTCTCTGGGCAACAAGTTCCAGCGTCTTGCCACCCACACAAAGGGTTCCTTCTATCTAACCTAAACCTGCCTTCTTTCAGTTTAAACATGCCCTCGTGAAAAGCCCCTCTCCTGATTTCTTGAAGCCCCTTATAGGTACTGGAAGGTGCTATGAGGTTTCCCCAAAGCCTTCTCTTCTCCAGGATGAACAACACCAACTTTCTCAGCTTGTCTTCATAGAAGAGGTGTTTCAACCNTAGTTGGTACATAGGTGTCCAAAATCTTCATGTCTCAAATAACATTTCATTAACTTTGCTACAAACCTGCCAGGGATATGGCAAACACACAACTACATGCAGGTGTGTATCAGGATGAATAAGTACAATGAGGGTGCTAAGCAAGGCAGATCAATGTTGAAAAGAAATTAAGCCACACACAAGCTTCCTATATTAAACAGCAAGGTGTTTTAAGTAAAAGTCTCCAAAAAGAAGTACCTGAAAGAAAACTAGTGGAAAATCTTTCCAGTGATGGAAAATACAGAGGTTCTTGAATTCTTTCTGTCGTTGGTGGAATTCAGGTAGAAACTGATGTAAAGTTTGCATAGAATTGAATTAGCTGTTTAAAGTATCTCCTGCAAGCCAAATCAGATTATTCATCATAGTTATTGTCCAACTAAATATATGTGTGTGTGCCTATCCCAGAATATACTGATAATTTTTGAGACATTAACAAGAGAAAGTCTCACTGCAAAAGAAATCTCACTGCAAGTTTTTGTTCAATCTGAAATATCTTGCTCTGCTGGTAGACCCAACTCATGCTGAGTAGCCAATTCTACAGCTGCTACAATTGGGAAGTTATAGCTTTAAGTGTCAAGGAAATTAAACTATCATGGTGTTTCCTGAAGCAAGGGCATTATGGGCAATGGTGTGGTAAGACAATTTTCTGTTGTCTCAAGGGTGACTGTAAAAATGTCATTATGTGGTTTCTCATTCATTGTTTTTCAGTGTTGCTTCCCAGTGTTCAGCCAGCAAGTAAACATTATATCTTGGTGGTAGGGTGGCACTTCAGAAGGTGAAAACTTGTTCAATCTGTCTGTGACTGTCACGCATAATACAATTTCTACTGTCAATGCTTATGTGACCAGATTGTGGAGCTAAATCAGAATGCTGGAAAACTAAGAGCTGGTTTGCTGTGTCACTGAATTTACCTCTGTTTATTGCTGCTGTACTAATTCCTCCAGGCAGAATCTCATGGGGAGTTGTTTGGATTCTTTCCTATTTAAATACGTATGTGGGTAAGAGTAAACGGATGGATTTTCAGCAGAAGCAACCCATACCTGCAGAAGGGCCTGTTCTTTCTCTGATATCTAATCCTTTCCTTTGGCACAGTAATAATAAGACACTTCTAGGAGATCTGATTAAGCTCTGAGTCCCTTTTTAAATGACAGAAGATCAATACTATTGCTAAATCCATTAAACAGTTCTTCACACTTCAGCTGTGCTCTCTCTAGGACATATGAGAAAGAACAAAAGGGTATTTTGGCTATGATAAAGGAAATGCACGATAAAGCCTCTTCTCGTGTTCCACTTTCTCTCCCTGGCTCCAAGTCGTCCATATATTCCTGGCCCCCCATACCTTGAATTTGGCTCACAGACCAGAAATAGCCAGAGACCTGGGGTGCAAGAGGGACTTTGTCTTTCAGTCTTTTAAGCCAGACTTGAATCCATCAGTAGTATGGGGTTTTAGTTTAACTCTGATGAAAAGTTGGCTGAGATAGGTCTCATTTTCTGGTTTGGATTTTGGTTTAGTGCCTGTTTTGCTGGTGCACAGGAGGCTTTCAGTGTCCCAGAACAAGAATCAGAGCACCACATCTCTATGCACATAAATGACAATACAGTTTTGCAGCAGATTTTCAGGTTTTACATTAATTTTCAAGCAAATGATTGTGGCCAGGTGTGAGCAAAGGGCATAGCCTTAGGGACAAAAATTACAGAATCATAGAATGGTTTGGGTTGAAAAGGACTTTAAAGACCATCTATTTCCAACCCCCATGCTGTGAGCAGGGACACCTTCCACTGACCAGGTTGCTTAAAGCCCCATCCAAACTATTCCTGAACACTTCCAGGTGTAGGGCACCCACAATTTCTCTGGGCAACAAGTTCCAGCGTCTTGCCACCCACACAAAGGGTTCCTTCTATCTAACCTAAACCTGCCTTCTTTCAGTTTAAACATGCCCTCGTGAAAAGCCCCTCTCCTGATTTCTTGAAGCCCCTTATAGGTACTGGAAGGTGCTATGAGGTTTCCCCAAAGCCTTCTCTTCTCCAGGATGAACAACACCAACTTTCTCAGCTTGTCTTCATAGAAGAGGTGTTTCAACCCTTGATATTCTTCGTTGCCTCCTCTAGACTTGCTCCAACAGGTCCATGTCCGTCTTATATTTGGGGCCCAGAGCTGGATACAATACTCCAAATGGGGGTTCACGAGAGTGGGGAAGAGAGGAATTAGTTTTCTTCCCAAGACAAGGCAGAGGGAGTTTTTCCTATGTGATTCAATTAAAAACAGAGACAGTCTAAGGTTCTCACACTGCAAGATGGACTCTGTGAATGCTGGTTTCTTTTTTCAAGCAGCAATTTGAGGTAGGGAATCTCCTTTCCATTTTTAAAAACTGGTGAAGAAAGTTTTGGTGTCCCCATTCTGTGGGGAATGAGCCCATTCCTCCTGTCAAGAAAACTAATATTGATGTGAAAGGACAGTGCCTCACAATCAGCAGTAGTTACTGCTTCTAAAGCCTTCCCAGAAAGGTCAAGTACCAAAAAAGCTGGAGACACCAAATCCTCTTTCTCCACTAAAAATGAGGTAGTCCTTGGACATCTCAAAGGTTAAAGGCAAAGTGGTACAATAATTCAGAAGATGAAGCATGCAACCCAACATGCATCTGTGCTTGTCCATGGTATGATCTCACTGCCAGCTAACCTGAGAGCTCCATCTGTATCCTGCTCCCTGTAACTGCTGTGTAATTATGGCTCATTGTACAGCATTTTTGTTCCAATAACTCACTGGATGTTTTTCACATCAAATGAATTATTCAGTATCAGACTGTGCTCTTGATTTTAACAACAGCAACAATAATACTTCGTGCTCATAGAGTCCCTTCAAAACTGTGATGGAAATATTATTTGTTGAATTCTTCCATACCCAGCAACAGAAGATGAGGCTAGTTCAATGAAGTGAGAAATGGGGCTTAGCACAGCTCTTTGGCATAGGCCAAGTGAGAGAGCAGAACTAGGAGGGAAATTCAGCTTCTACCGCCTTGCACAACTGTTCTTCCCCTCTGAGCTACTTTTCAGCCCTATACCCATCTGTCAGATCCTGTCACTTTAATCAGCATAATTTCATTCAATGCCTTGAGGAAATGCTGATATTTGTCTGCATCCAGCCTATATTCTCATACTAAATTCCCATGGATTTCCCATGGATACTCAACATTTTATTAAGATGCCTTTAGGTCAATGCTCCCATCAAGAATGGTGAGCTTTTGGATTATTTCATCACTGGGCAGAAGCCGAACCCCACCAGGTTGGGTTGTGAGCACAGGATGACTTTGTATGTGCAGCAAATGATTCAGTGAAGGTGGATAATGTATGTGTCAGTCTCCTTCACCTACACTTCAGAAACACCCTTGGAACCTATGCATGCCCTAAGGTCTCTCATGGCAGCATACATCACAGACTTTATGCCATCACTAACAGTCTTGGAGAATCAGGGGCCTACCACCCCCACAAGCAATGGTCTGGTCTCAGCAATTAACACCTTAAACATGAACCTGGGCATGAAGCCCACAATGGGTAGCAAGTTCTAGCATCCTAGTGCCTGGTTCAATGGAACCAAGCAGCTATGGATTTGACTCTTCTCTTGCCACAGGTCTCCTATAGAGTATCAGATCCAACTCAAAGCTGGCTTTGCCCTGGAATTAGATGTTCAGTGATGTTATGAGATCACTGACACAACTTCAAGGTTTTCAGAAACCTCACAGAGCTTGTGACTTCTGAGGGACATGTTTCCTAGGTGTTGATTAAAGACAGAAGCACTGGAATGTGTGCATTGAAATTCCATGACCTACCAAACCAACTTGTCTATCGCACACAGGTTTTTTTGTGAAAGAGCAAACAGCAAGCTAAATATCCAGAATATCTTTCTGGATGACACTGAGCTACTCACTACCCATGAGCACAGGATAAAAATCTGTGAACAGAAACCAATCCATAATCATCATTGGACTCTGGAAAAACTTCAGTTAACATTTCCCTCCCCCCGCCTCCCCCCTTCATCTCTCATCCTTAATTTTCATTTCTATTGAGCATCATTTGATTTTTTGTTCATGGTCAGATGCATGAGCTGGTAAAAACCCAAGACATCCATGAGATATGGTAATTCAAATCCATGGGATGCACTGCCTGCACTTTGCTTAGAATGTTTTAAAAGAAATATGTATCTTCTGTCTGACTGAGGTATGCTGGAGAAAGAGCTTGCAAGGTTTAGTGAACAACATTTGATTTTTGTGTCGTTGTTCTTCAGTGTTCCTGTCTTGCTCAGGCGTTATCAATCCCACTTACTTTGGATTATCTGAATGTGCCTGACTTTGCAAGGCAATATAAAAAAGCAGGAGAAGTTGCTTTGTGTGATGAAAGACAACTGTGAGTGATGCTCCCAACAGACTGTGACTCTCAACTGTCAGTGTTTTACTTAGCTGCTAAAGCACTGAAGAGCTGTAGAACTTTTTAACAATATTACAAAAGTGGAATAGGTGTATTGATTTTTTTTCCCCACCCAAAAATTGGTACTTCATGCTGAATCTTACTTTTGGTGCTTCTTAAAATTTGGCTGTTTGATCATTCTTTAAAAAGCAGAGATGCAGATCTGTTACTTCTGTGGAAAAAGAATTGTGATGTGTGACTTTTTGAAACCTGTTTCTCAGTCACATGGGACGCAACTCAGTAAGGAATGTTGCCTGCACAGATACAAAAGAACCTAATGATGACATAGCAGAAGAAAAACTAGGATGAGTCAAAGCAGTCTGGGGTGAGGCTTGAACATGACTTAACAATGTCTTGCTGGTGCAGCAAATATGCAAGGAGGCCTTCTATATTATGTAGGACCTCTGAAAAAATGCTTCTGCTCTCTCTTGCATGGAAGGCTATAGCTGAAGAACTGTCCTGCTTTTAGCATTGCACTCCAATAAAGATGTAAACCACCTGCAAGGAATCCAGAGGAGAATAAGATGAACAATAAAGGAGCCAGAAAACTTGCTGAATTGCAGAAATGTTGATGGAAGCCGAAAGTTCAGTCCTAGAGAAGAGCCGTTCACAAAAATCATGAATTGGGAGAGACTACAAAGGGAGAGACTAACTTGTTGGTTATATACACCGTAGCTGAAAGGAGAAGCAGTTGGTTTAAATTACTTTAAATTACACAGAAGACTTAGTTTAAGCTTTAGTAAAAAGTCTCTTAACTTTTCATCTAAAAAAAGCAGTGGTATTCTGTCTTTAAGAACAGAATGTCCATCTGACATCACAAAGATGTAAACATCTGGGATCCCTAGAGCTCCACATGACTCTCTAGGCTCATAACAGGTGGAGTGGGAAATGGCTGTCCCAGAACACCTGAAATAAGGACATCTCTCAACAACAGTGTATGTCTTAGAAGAAGATGCATTGCTTGAGAAGAAAAATGGAGCTCATTTTATAATGGGAACCAGTACTAATGACACTGTGGGGTTCCTCATTTTTCTGTTGTTTTGAATTGTGACTGTGTATGCTATAAATAATAGGATTTTCCTGAGAGTGTTATATTCCCAGCCACTGATCTGAGAGTCAGTCTATGCAGTTACCTATAATCTGCAGATTAAGACCCTATTCCTGTGTACAGCTTTTCATCTTCTCATATGGAAATAATTTTCCAGACATCAATCACATCTCCCAGACTGACAGCCTGTTGGACAGCAACTTGGGCTTGTCAGGTTGAGGTGAAAACTTAAGTTTGGGTTGGGGCTAGGGCATGTTAGTGTGGGGATGCTCAAGGCAGGCTTTTCTCTTGCTAGGACAATAACTAGATACCTATTTTTCTGTCCTTATATGGAAGCCAAGGTCTGTGTGATACAACAGCAGGCAGGCTTGCATGTCATAAACATCAAGAAGTGATAAACTGAGCCCTTGTATACCAGGAGAGTTCCAAAAACATCATGGATTTTTAGTTTGCTTGTTGATGTTTGGAGTCCTTACTATTCAGGTTTTAAAGTTTTTAGAAAAAGGGGCTGACCTCTGCCTCAGGATAACAGTGAAGTCTCAGCACCAAAGACTGGGATAGTCAAAACCCATGAAGGTTGTTAGCAATGTGGATATGCCAGTCAGAAGTCAGCCCTGGCTTTGTGACCCATCCCTGCAGTTTGCACAGCTGATGTGAAAGCCTGGACTATGGACTACAAAAGGTTCACACATCTGTTCTGCTCAGCTAATGCTGAGACCTGGCTTTTTGTGAGTATCCTGGCTCAGCCCCTATATTTCACTCAGCCAAAGGCTATCTGAAGGACCCCATGAAAGGGCTTGCATCTTGGCTTGTGTCTGTGGTTATATATGCTCTCCATGAGTCAATGCTCAGAGTGTGCCAGGAGGCAATTGAGCCTCAAAGACAACCTACTGAATTCAGTAAGCTGTTGGTTGGATCTCATTCAGCCCCACAAGATGCTGGAGACCACCTCTAAGTGAGGAATATACCATTTGCATGTGGCCATTTCTCTAACCAGAAATTTGTAGGAGTTAATGTGAAACAGCTGGGGTTTTATCTGCTGCCAAAAAATCTGCTGTAACCCAGTACTGCTGCTGTGTGAAGTGGAGGAAGTCTGCAGAGTCTGTAGCTCTATCAGCAGCTCCTTTCAGGGAGCTAATAACACAGTCCTCCCAGTATGCGACTTTTCCCCGAGGCCGTTTCAGGCCATGCTAAGCTCCTTTCTTTGGGCTGCTAGCAAGAAATGAGAATAACACTGGCAGCTAGACTGGCTGCAAGACATCATTTGGTGGTTAAGAAAGTGAAAATCCTTAGTTCCCAACTGTAAATTCCTCAGCTGTCTTTGCTAAGCAAAATCAGAGAAATGCTTAGTCCATCTGTTTCATTCTGAAATATTGAATATTGGCCACTCTTTTCTAGTGGCCATTAAAGTACATTTTAATTGTAGTATCACATGCTCAGCAACAGTTTCTGTCTAGAACATGAATTAAAGATGCTGCTGCAGGAGTAACCAGGTGCAATTACATCTAAGTTTGGACCACAGAGGCAGAGACATTGACAGCAAAGCTCCCCCCACCAGACTGGAACAGCAGCCTGCTTCACGGACAACTCTGGCAGAAGGGCTGTCAAGAAGTCATGAAGAAAATATCAGCCTTGGAATAAAGCTCTCATTTGCATTGTTTTGGGTCTCAAAATAACTTTATCCCCAAAACACATAATGAAGGTGGCTTACCACTTCCAGCTAACATAGGTCTTAAAATGTTGTCCCTGTTCCCCCCAGACATGATGCTGCTGTCATGTGTTAAAAAATACATCAGTACAAGGCATTTGGTCTGTCTCTTGGTTCACCATATTGAAAGCAATACAAAGGCATCAGCATTTAAAGGTCCAGCAGATAGCCATTGCCTGAGATCTCCTCCTTGTGTCCTCAGGACAGTATTGGTCTCACTCTTCTTCCCTCTGTCTCCACAGTTAGAGCTATGGTAGGGTCACACAGATGCTCAAGTCCTACTGGGATTGCAAGACTTGTTATCAGCTCTATCTTTTGATTTTTCTACCAGATGCCATTTTTCTATTTCCTCTTTCTCTCGTGTTTCACTGCTTGTTGTGTCTCCCATTCTAAAACCCCCTCCTCTGCCCTGGAGTCAGAGCTCCTGATAGGCCCTTCAGACTTCCAGCTATGGGTATGGGTCTCTTTTTCCTGTGTTCCTTTTTCCACCTAAACTGTCCTTTGAGATACTCTCATTCTCCTTTCTTGCTCGAACAGGATCCCACACTCTGAATTGCATCCGCTTTGACTGATTGGTTTTGAAAAGTTTGCACTTAGGCTGGATTTCACATTCAATGAAGCTCTTGCTTCCCTCGGAATATCTTCTCCCTCATTTCTCTCCTTGAGAAGCATGTATAAGCAGTTATGTTCACTGCAGGTTCATGGCCAGATAAAAGCCTGCAGAAGTGGAAACTCATAATCGCAATAATTGGTAACCAAACATTTGCCTTTCTTTCATTTCAAGAGAGTCAAGCAGCCAATAAGAACATGTTAAGACTGGTTGAGCTGGAGCAGGTCCTGCTGTGGGATGGACTGGGCAGCAAGATGTGATCTGGTCCAGCTCTGTCTTGTACATTTTTGCCCTCAGGGCTGCACACCACAACCCCTTGCGTGCCCACCCACGTGCACATTCACATACACATAGACTGAGGAGTGCCTCCATAAATGCTGGAGAAGTCACTGGCCAAGATGATTTAACATTAAGCCTCGGTTCTGTTGCTAGTAACCAGGTCTTCTTCCTTTTGTTGCAAAGTGTTTTTTCTCTTGGCAGAGTTCTTTATAGAAAGCTGTTCTGTCACCTTCAGTGCTCGTATTTTGCGTTTAGTATGTTAATATTACACAACACCAAATCTTTACAGTACTGAGGTAAGCTGGGGTCTAATACATAAAATGTACAACTTCAGATTAATCACAGTTTTGATTTGAAGATCTGACAATAGACAAGAGAACATATGTTCATATGCTTCTGTTAGCTCAGCTCTGGGGAGAAAACAGTACAACGAAGAGAGTACACCAGTGATTCACCCTTCCTCCAAGCTAATTTGCTAGCTCCTCTGTAGGCTGTGGTAGGCAGTAGGGAGCTCTCCTGAGTGCCATGTGTACATGCATACAGTATATATATACGTGTATACAGGAGCCTGGGCATGTGGAATCACTGGTGGCACCACTTGTATGAGGATTCGTGTTGGCCCCAAAGCTCCAGCCAAATTCTTCTTCTTTCCTGATGCCCTTGCAAGTTCTACCTGGCTGCATTACAAATTATTTCCTCACCAGTGATGGGGAGTCACCAGAGCTGGCACAGGTTCACACTCCCTGTAGGCAAAAGGGGATCCCTCTAGAAGGAAATAAAAGTTGTGGAAGTTGTATTTGCAGAGCTGCTTCTATTTATAAGATTTGGCTGACAATAAAGGAAGGAAGAAGGCTGTGGGTAGGACCTGTGAAGCCTCTCTTGGAAAGCAGCTTCATTCACTACAGCCGTGGCTGAATAGTGCCATATTTGCCCCCTTATTTGTCCATTAACAACAGGTGCTCTCCATAGGATAAGGAGCAAGCGTGAAAGTAGAGTAGCAAGATAATTTCCTGGGCACTACACAGTCTATTTATTTTCTTATTCCTGACCACAACTTCAAACCGTTGCTGTAGGCACAGTTCTCTGGGCTTAACAGAGTTTGATTGGTCCCTTGCTGTGAGAGAGAGAGAGCATCTGTCTTAGGAGCAAAGGAGAAGAGTTACTTTTCCCCCTTTCTACAACTGTGGGACCACTTACAGGCCCTTCCACCTCACAAGCTGCTAACTGCTTCAAAGTCACATATCACCACAGGTTTCCTCTCATGTTCTCATCAAGAATCCATAAATTTATCTTCCTTCAATTGCAGATGTGAGAGTAGGCAGGAAGCTGTCTTTTCATCACCTTCACTGAAGCAGCATCAAGGCTGTTGGTGTGATGGCCTATCCTGCAGCACCTAGTAACCAGGGAACTCCTAAAATAACTCAGAACAATCTCTGGAATCGACCTCTTACCAGCTGCAGTGATAAAATGTCCTACTAACTGCATGAACAGTATTAAGAAAGCTGACAATTTACTGCATCCTCCCAAGTATCCTACTTGGGTGACACATTGGCCCACCACTGTTCCTCCTTATTTAATTAACCCCTGCTCAAGCCTTTAAATTACTGTGCAGATCAAGAAATTTTGCCATAGAAACTTGGAACAGCAGTGTGCCAAGATGCGGAAGGAAAAAAAACAAGCAGAGAGGAGAGATAGTCAGCAGGTCTTGAGTGAATCTGGTTCATCTAGAACTGGACACAGTACTTGAGGTGCAGCCTGACCAGTGCCAAGTACAGAGGAAGAACCACTTCCCTGGTCCTGCTGGTCACACTGTTCCTGACACAGGCCAGGATGCCATTGGCCTCCTTGCCCACCTGGGCACACTGCTGGCTCACGTTCGGTTTCCTCTCAATCAAAACCCCCAGGTCCCTTTCTGCCTGGCTGCTCTCCGGCCTCTCTGTCCCAGCCTGTAGCACTGCAGGGGGTTGTTGGGCCCAAAGTGCAGGACCCAGCACCTGGCCTTCTTGAGCCTCATGCCGTTGGATTTGGCCCATCTATCCAGCCGGTCCAGGTCCCTCTGCAGAGCCCTGCTACTCTCCAGTGGATCAACACACTCTCCCCCCAACTTGGTGTCATCTGCAAATTTGCTAATGGTGGACTCAATTTCCTCATCCAGATCACCAATAAAGATATTAAACAGGATTGGGCCCAACACTGATCCCTGGGGGACCCCACTGGTGACTGGCCACCAGCTGGATACAGCACCATTCACCACCACACTCTGGGCCTGGCCATCCGGCCAGTTCTTAACCCAGTGAAGGGTGCACCTGTCCAAGCCGTGGGCTGACAGCTTTTCCAAGAGTATGCTGTGAGAAACAGTGTCAAAGGCTTTGCTGAAGTCCAGGTAGACACATCCACAGCCTTCCCCTCATCCACCAGGTGATCTCTAAAAAGAAATCAAGTTGGTCAGGTAGGACCTGCCCTTCCTAAATCCATGCTGGCTGGGTCTAGTCCCCCATCTATCCTGTAGGTGCCGTGTGATTACACTTAAGATGATCTGCTCCATAACCCTGCCAGGAACTGAGGTCAAGCTGACAGGCCTGTAGATTCCCAGGTCTTCCTTCTGGCCCTTCTTGTTGATGGGTTTCACATCAGCCAGCTTCCAGTCATCTGGGACCTTGCTGATGAGCCAGGACTGGTGATAAATGATGGAGAGCAGCTTGGTGAGCTCTTCTGCCTGCTCCATGACTACCATAGGCTCCCTGAGATCTTTTCCTTATGCACAGTCACAAAAATCCCTCTTTCCCTAACCCTTTGCAGTACTCCTGGAGAGAAAGAAAACAAAAACTGAGAAGACTGGAACCTGCTGTGCCCTTTTTCTACTCACATATACAGGGGGTTGATGCAGTGACAATATGTCACAGAAGACATTGCGAGGGCCAAAGTTGTTTCCAGACAAAATGACAGTAATGGACCTACATCTCCAGAGGCTGGAGAATGCCCTTTCTCTACATTAAGGTCACGAGTAACAAGCCTGCCTCTGCTTGTCTGAGCTTCCCTGAGGCAGAGGCTGTTTGCATAGCTGGTGTCCTCTCCTCCTGCCTGGCCTGAAAGATGAATCCTCATTTCATTCCTAATGGAGAGACACATGTGGCTTTGGGATGAACTGTCACGAGCAAAAACAAGTAGGGGAGACTCACCTCCATTTGAATTTTTTGTATGTTGTGGTGTATTTAGGATATAGAAGACTGCATGCGCCTGAGAAACAAATCTTACTAACTCTGGGTTTTATATGGTGCCAGGTACACCTTACATGCAACCAAGCACATCTCTGCCTAACCTTTGTTTTCTGGTCTGTTTAACAGCCACTTACAATTCCCACTTACAATTTCCCTCATTTGTTCTCGTTGTCTTTAAATCAATTGTTTTCCTAGCAGCAGCAGTAGTGCCATTTATTGCTTAGACATCTGTAGTGATGGGCAGAGGTACTTGCTATTTCTAGCCCAAATGTATGAACCCTGAGCCATCTGAACAAGGTGACTGTGCTGCCTCCAGGATGCAGCCCTTTCCTTCACAGTAGCTGCACACTGTGTTCCCAATTTTGGAAGGCAGCTGCCTTCCACCACCCACCAGAGGAACATTGTCTTCTGGTGCCATCTCAGCTGATGCAAGTTTTACACAACTGATGTAGGTCTGCCTTACTTCCGAGACTTATATGCCACTTCAAGATGGTCTCTGTCTCACCCCCAGAGTGAGCTGGATACAACTGGGTAAGAAAGAATACAACGTAAGTGTTTTCAGAGACAATGATAGAGATTTCATAAAATCATAAAATTACAGAATATTCTGAGCTGGAAGGGACTCACAAGAATCACTGAAGTCCAACTCCTAGCCCTGCGTAGGACAACCCCAAAAATCACGCCGTGTGCCTGAGAGCATTGTTCAAACACTTCCTGAACTCTGGAAGGCTGGTGCCATGACCACTTCCCTGGGGAGCCTGTTCCAGCACCTAACCATCTTCTGGGTGAAAAACCTTTTCTTATGATCCAACTTAAACATCCCCTGACACAGCTTCATGTTGTTCACTTGGATCTTGTAACAGGTCGCAGAGATAAGCCTGCCCCTCCTCTTCCCCTCATGAGGAACTTACAGACTGTTACAGACTGCAATGAGGTCTGCCCTCAAGTCTTCTCCAGGCTGAACAAACCAAGTGAACTCCTTGTATGGCTTCTTCTCAAAGCCTTTCACCATCTTTGCAACCCTCCTTTGGATGCCAATAGCTTTGTATCCTTCTTGTGTTATGGTGCCCAAAACTATCACGATATTCAAGGCAGGGCCACACCAGTGCAGAGCAGAGAGGGACTTGACTGTCTGGTGATGCTGTGCCTGATGCACCCCAGGACATGGTCAGCTGCCAGGGCACGCTGTTGGCTTAAATTCATTTTGCCTTTTCTCTCGATATTTCTCTAACAACTCTTTCAAACTTTGGCCAGAAAAAAATGCAGCCTGACACCACAGCTGGAATATGGGATGCCATAGCCAACTGTCTGCAGATACCATATCCACTGAGACAGAAGGACACAGCACTAGGCTGAATTGTGTTCAGCTCTCTGTTTCAGTTTCCATGTTTTAGGTGAGTGCTGAGTAAGTAACTCTGGGTATACTTACTTGACACTGACCACTATGGGATGAAACCACTCAGGTACATCCTGCAATGGGGAACAGGTCCCTGTGGGCCACTGCTGGAGCAAGTCTCACTGGAAATGTGTTTGTGGCACTTACCGATCCCATTACTAGCAGTTTCAGAAAAGGACCTTTGAGCCAAGGAGCCTGAGCTCTTAGAAACGATCAAATAGCTGGAGGAGGTCTAAACAGGCCCTATGTGCTGCTGAAATAGGCTCCAAAGCTGTTGGTCCTCCCCTGTTTATCAGCACCATGTTCTCCTACAAGAGAGAAAAACAGGACACAGGAAGCACCAACACAAGATGGGAGAATCAAGACCTCAATCCAATGTACTGATAATACTTAGCACTGTACATCACTGTACTGTTACTTACAAACATTAACTAATACATCCTCACAACACCCCTGCGAGGTAGGGAAATGTTATTATCCCTAGTGTACAGATAGGGAAACCGAGGCACCGAGAGGCTAAGTGACTTGCCCAAAATCATACATCAAGGCATTGGCAGAGCCAAGGTAAGAATGGAGACATCCCTTGTTCCCCACCCCATGCTGCCCCCCCCACTAGACAATGCTGTCTGTCTGGACATGGGGAACTCAAGAGGTCCCTTTGAAAAGCAATGCCTGGACTTGTTGCCTATGAATAATTTTTATTTGCCTTTAATGAATTATTTCACAGTTTTTCCCTCACACTGTACACCATACTTTCACAGTCTGTTCAGCGCTCTGTGGTAGCCCACAGCCTTCTCCTACGGCACCAGGACAGCTCTGCAGGGGGTTCATAGGGTGCTCTGTGCTTTCATTAAGAGGATGTTTAGAAACAGTTTTCATTGACATTAGACTGGGAGCATATGAGCTCTCACTGGAGACCAATAACACACACTGGAGAAGCAGGCAGAGGGAACTGATGGTAAAGGCATTCACTGTCCCCTGTGAAATGACCAGTGGCTCTCTTAGTTTCTTAGCTCTTCCAAGCTCCAGTGATCACTCAGATCAGAAACTCTTTGTCTCCAACCTGCCTGGTCAGGAAGTCGTTATTCTTGGGGTTGCTTCCCTAATAGGTAACAGGCTGTCAGTTCAGGACCAGATAGGTCTCCCAGAATTGCCTACTCCAGGTGTGCAACACAGTCTGGGAACAAGGCTGGCTGTAGTTGTGCTCTTTTGCCACAGGGAAGGGGTATTACCATGGTTGGCAAGCAGCCATATCCAGTGTCTAAGTCTCTTTTTTCTCAAAACTGGTGTTCAATGAAGAGCAAGGGAGAGTGGACGGATGAGGAGATGAGGATGAGGCAGAGCAAACAGGAAAATCCACCAAATGAGCTTCTAGGAAAGAAATGTTCCCCCTTGGGCACTTCAACCAAAGCAACTTCATTTTCACAAGGCTTCCTTCTCTCTCTGGGAACATCTGCTGAGCTTCATCTCTGTCAGCTGGATGTATCGTATGACATTGGTATCTGCAGGAAAAGAACACACACACACATACAGGTACGGTGGTTACACAACTCCCTGCGGAAGACAGAGTGCATCTTCATCCTTGGTACATCACCTGGTGAGCAGCATGGATCCAGTGCTGTGCTGGAACAGTAACCAGTTGGAAGGGGCTCTCAACCAAAACCTGAAGCTTTGGTTTTGGAAAGCATGGTCTGGGTTGTGCTCACCATCCCTGCTACTCACAGTCTTACCTCAACTAGTTTTTACCTTCTCTTTGATCACAGAATACACCAAGTTGGAAGAGACCCACAAGGATCAGTGAGTTCAACTCCTGGCCCTGCACCCATTCCCAAGAGTCACAACGTGTGCCCCAGAGTATTACCCAAACACTTCTTGAACTCTTGGTGCTGTTACCATTTCCCTGGGAAGCCTGTTCCAGCACTCAACCACTCTCCAGGTGAAGAAACCCTTTCTAGTATCCAACCTAAATCTCCCCGGACACAACTTCAGGCCATTCCCTCAGGTCCTGTCACTGGTCACCACAAAAAAAGAGAGATCAGTGCCTGTCCTTCCTCTTCCCCTCACAAGGAAGTTGTAGACTGCAATGAGGTCTCCCCATACTGAACACACCAAGTGACCTCAGCTGCTCATACGGCTTCCCCTCAAGGCCCTTCCCCAACTTCACTGCCCTCCTTTGGACTCTAACAGCTTAATATTACTCTTAGTCAGCACAATTGAACTCACACAGTTGAAACTATCCAGGTCATCCTTACCTGTACTTGTGGAATGACACCTCCATTGGCTTCCCTTCTTGCAGTGCCTGCATGTAAGCCTCTAAAAGCATTTTATACACAGTTATGCTCTACCTTTTCACTCTCCTATTCCATTTACAACCTATTTCACTCTTTTTACACTATTTCATGATAAGTAGAATTGGGAAGAGCATATTTCACATACTCTTTGTACTCTTGCTTTCCTTAAATTTTTTATTTGGAAGTCCTTCCAATATGATACTATCTGCATTTTTGACATATGCTGTATGCTGCATTCTGCCTTGTCTATCTTGTCTAATGCAGTTCCTGTAGAGAGCTGTGAGATCCCAACGCTGTGCAGGTGATAAGCTGAGCCCTCTTTTTCCTTCCAGCACTTCAGAGCATCAACACACAACACAGAACATGTGAGTTTTGCTTTACCTCCTGGCCTCAGCTGTGAGTGAACCTGTTTACCCTGAATCACAGGTTGATCTGAGTACGTCTCCAGAGAGAGCCAGTGATTCTGCAATCATGGTCAATTTATTCTCAGATCATGTTGATTTCTATAATGAGGAGCTTCCTTTAAATATGAGAAAGGGACATCTCTGTTGTGCCCTCTGCTAGCACTGAATCAGTGGGAGATGGATCAGTTGCTACTCACATAGAGCTATCCACAAACATGCCATGGGGCATCAGTGGGCTGTGGCACTGTGGTGTTGTCGTGACTTCTCAAGCTGTCTCTGGTGAGATAAGTCTCTGCTGAGTCTTCTGCAGGTTCAACTGCATCATCCTAGGTACTCCAGAGGATGAGATTCAATAACTAAGCTACTTGCCCTGTTTGAGACATTCTTAATGAGGTAAGTTTTACTTTTGCTTGTGTTAAATAAGAGGTACCAGCATCTTGGGCTCTAAGTGCACTAACATTTCTTACCACCGTAGCAAATTCTAAAGCAGCTTTTTTTAAAAACAGAATTGTTTTTGGTTGTGCAGCCTCCTCAACTGCATTCATTCATTTCAGGAGGTAGCCCTGAATTTTAGGTTTAAAATAAAATGGTGGCAGGTGGCTGACTCACTCCCAGCCGTGTATAGGCAGGACAAACAGCCTGGCCAGGATCCTGCTGTGCTGCCTGCACCTCACTGCAGCCTTTCTGCTCTGTGCCCTTCTAGGGTCTGATGGGCTGCGCTCTGGGTACGCATCCCGCCACCAAGGTGCACCCTTTGAACGCCTGCCTGGTGCAGGTGAAAAGGGATAACTGCACAGCACGTCAGGAAATCCCACCTACCCGGGTCTGCAGGGACTCGGTGCTTAGCTCAGGGGGCGGATGTGGGCTCAGTGTGTAACTGGGAAAGGAAGGCTGCCAGTCCCCTTTGGCTTTCAGATAAGGTAGTGACTGCTGATGGCACAGCTTCACTCACCTGGGAGACTTCCATATGGCTGAGAAGCCAGGGGCAAAATAAGGTGTAGCCTAACAGAGGGCAGAAGATGCTCCTATTGTGAGGTAATTATATAGCTCTCATCAGGTTTCAGCATGTTTTACTTCCTTTTTGAGAGCCACTATTTTACCACAGAGAAATAATGAGAGCACTCTGTTTATAGAAGTGGACCCCAGTCCTTGTCAAGCTTTTCCTACCAAATAGTATTGCACCATACTAGCTCTGCCTACAGAGGTATTTGAAAACCACATGTAAATGTGGACAAGACTCTCATCTCTCAGTGAAGAAGTAATCCCCTTTTGCCAGTATGGAAGTAACAGGTAAGGACAACTCAGATGAGAGGCCAGACACACGCAAAGAGATGCTGGTACAGCTGCAATGGGAACGTGTCTCCTAGCTCTCAGGAATGTGTCTGTGTCCATTTACAGTGTGGCCTAATCTTGTTTTAAAGGTCATTTCTGCTTCCCTTGCAGCTTCAGAGCCCAGTTGCCTATCTTCTGTACAGACACCGTGGCCTGGGTTTTGTTCCCAGGACTTCTGAGTCAGAGGAATCCAGGAAAGCAGCACCCAAGTGGAGCCACGAGCTCACCCCACATAGCACAGGAACCATCTTGTATGGGTAGCCCATGGGATGTCTGAACATGGGCTCTCAGCACAGGGCCAGCAGAGACACATGTTTCATATTACCAGGCCATTACCAGCTGATGGTCTAGTCCCAGTCAGTACCCACCATGACAATCAGCCCCAGCGGGAGAGGGCTGAATAAGCCTTGCAGGAAGGTTGAATGTTTGACTGCCCATCCTGCAGTAGCCTTTGCTCATAGAGATCATGGAGGGCTCCAGCCATGCTTTACATGACTTAACAGCAGCTTCCCCCTCTTGAGTAAGGAGGGTTATACAATTATCTTGTGTTAGTTCCATCTGTGTTTACGATTTTTGTTGCGAAGTAGAAGAAAAAATCAGGCCAGACCCAACCTTCCTTCACCCTGGATAGACAGTAAATACCCATAAGGGATCTGCTGTGCTGACAGCCCTTTAGAACAGTAAAACCCTTTGCTAACTAATTCCTCTTTACCATTCAAAATCTCTTCCACCAAAGAGAATAACTGCCAGTGATTTGTGCCAAAACCACTTCTTATTAGGAAAAAAAAGAACACACAGAACATGACTGTAATAACAAACAAGTGCTTTTACCAGTGAGCCTGGTGAAACCTCAGATCAAGGAAAGCAATCATACTTTGGAGACACTAAAAGTGGAGACACTGACTTATTGCAGGTCACATAATTCTTGATAGTGTGACCTGGTTCCTACTGTTGTGTTTTAACAGCCATATCCTTTCTTACTGTACATATTCAATTCTTTCCCCCTGAATGCCCTTCGAGTTTTCCACAATCATAAATAAAACAGTGGAACAACAGCCTTGAATGATCTACAAATAACAGGAAAGTCTCTGATGCAGAGCTGAAGGCCAGAACTGGTTTTGTATACATAAAGGGCCTTTAGGGACACTTTCTGGAATGTTTTTGTAGCAAGCTGTGGTATTTGAAGTTGTTGCTGTTGAATAAGTTAGTATTTATTTCAAGAAGCAATAAGGAATACCAAATAAATAGTATCAGGGGGTGGGGGGGCATAGGGGAGCATAGAAACACATGTTTAAAAAATTGAATCAAAGTGGATCAGCTAAAAGGAATTTTTCACACCTGTGCCTAGTCAAAGCCTCAAGGTTAGGATAATTTCTTATTTTCCACTGACTATTTTTCTCTTCCATATGCTTCTCCATTTCCTGGTTCTGGCAAGGGTTGAAAGCAGAAGGGCACACTGTAAATTAAAATAGGCTAAACTGAGCTTTTAAGCACATTTGCTCTGGGAGTTTGGGGTGCACAGCTGTGCTGTCAGACTGCCCAGAGCCCATGGCCAAGTGCAGCAGATGGGACCAAGCACCCTTATGGGAAGTGGAAGAGGAAGGAGATCCCAGCACACTCCCAAGCACACCCTTCCTGATGGTCCTCCAGGGCACGGGCGCTGCAGGAGCCCTGCAGGACCAATGCCTGTAGGCCATCAGGGCCAGCCAGCTCTGACAGCCTTCCTTCCCTTCTGTAGTTCAATGAATGTCAGCTCCACCATGCTCTGCCAGGACACAGGCTCGCTCCTGTTTCACACCCAGTTATCCCTCTTTTCTCTCAGGTTCAGACGAAGAGCTGCTCTGTCAGGTTTTCTTTGCACGTGGCTTCCCATTTTGCCTTCTTGTTATCCTTTTGAGTATTACAAAATTCCTTTATGTTTAAAACCATAGTGCTATTTTATGTCCCTATGACTATCTAAAAAATAAAAGCATCACCTCTGCCTCGTGGCCTTCCACCTGCCTTCTGAGGATGGGCAGGTTGGCATAAAGATGGTTGCTCTGGCAAGCCTAAGTTGTTTGGATATACAGTTTCATTGCTGTCCACAAATGACCTGTATGGTTTTGTCAAGCAGATGACATACTTAACGGGCAACTGCCTGATTTCATGGCAAAAGTTGAAGTGAAGCATCCTGATGAATGCTTTGTGGGTAAATATCTGTCTCCTGGATCAAAACAGAACACTAACCCTTTACTGAGATGGTGGAAAGCACAGCAATTGAGGATTACAGATAGTCTCCTGGAATTGCTAAGGGGAAAAAGCTTTTTCTCAAAGAGTCAGAACATGTAATGGTTGGAGCACACGCTTTCCCCATCCTGCTTTCTTAAAAAATAAATTAGGGAGGGAAAGAGAGGCAGGATTCCACACAGCATTCCAGCAATGCTGTAATCTTCCAGGTCATGCTGCAGCCTTGGCAGTGGGTAATCTTTGGGCACTGCAACCCTGCTGCACTATCCAAGAGTGCTCGAAGGGAAGTACAGCAAAGGATACACAGTGAGTCATGCTCATCCCTGTGGAAATCAACGCAATCATGTCAGGGACAGACTAAGTCTCATGAAAAGAAATACAGAAGCACTCAATGCAAAGCCACATCCCTGCTCCCCTCCCCATACCTGTCGGCTGGCGGGATCTTGCCTCTTTCAGGTAGTAGAGGGCCTTGTTGAAGTCACCCAGGTGGTAAAATGCCACTCCTGATCGATAGAGTGCCTTGAAGTTCTCTCCTTCCTTCTGAAGCACTTTGAGGCAGTACTCCTTGACCCGCTCGTAATTCACCAGCTCGGCCTGGAGCAGGCAGGCTGCAGGGGACGGGCATGATGGGGGGACAGACAAGACAGACAGAAAGGATAATGTTAGTGCCGTATTTCTCCCTGCTCCTGCAATCTGCGCGGAAGAACAGAGCAGCTTAGGTGAGGGAAATGACTCAGCCCCATGATTCAGAAAGGGTGCAGTCATATGGATTGTTTGCCAAACTCGATTGTTTGCAATTTAAATACCAATGCTTCTATTTTTGGCATTGCAAAGCAAAGGGATTGTGTTTACTCCTGGGACACACATACATGCACGCACGCACACACAGACATAGAACACTGGGGGACAGAGGGAGAACTTATACTCCCTTCCTCAGCTCTGGAATGCCATACAGTCTTATGGCAGTGGCTGGCTTCATTTGTAGTGACATCGCTTCTTAGACTGAGGGCTGTAACTCCAAAAAATACAAAAAGGTAGTCTAATCATTACATGACAAGGAGAACAGGGGATAAATTGGATCAAGTGTTGTATTTGGCTGGATCCAATGCTGGTAAGTTTAAAAATAATACATAATTGCCTTTTATCCAGGAGATCCTGTGTGAAGTTTTGCTATAGGAAACAAGAGACTCTGCCCTCTTGGAATGTGCTGCCAGCAAACCAGACACACATTGAGTTGTAGTACAGGAAACAAATGTGCTACGTTGCCTGCTTCCTGCAAAGCACTGCAACACAAGTTAATTCCCAGAGGTGAGTTCTGTTGACGTCCTAAAGGAAAAGGCAAACAGTGAAAAAACAACGTGTTGAGGGTTCTGTGTGCTGAAGGACAATTGCTGCATTAAAGTCAAGGAGAAGAAAATAAAGAAAATGCCCCTTTTGGGATTCCCATTAGGAACGAAATAAAGAGGAAAGGGGAGATCCTTGAGGCATGCTTTGCAGCCCTGTCTATGGCTTTCTGTAGTGCTTACTCCAGTGGGCTAAACTTCATACATGTGATCTGGACCTTAAGAAAGGTTTGGGGAATACTAACAAGAACAGGACATGGTGCAGTCATAGTCTGAGGAAATGAAGATAGCTGTGCTGTCCATAAACCCATCTAGTGCTGCACTCCAAGGCAACTTCGAGAATGATACAAGCTGGGAAAGGAAGACAGAATACCACTACAAGGATGAGTTCAGAGGCTGGCAGTGTCAAGTGCCAGAGCATAGAGAGACATTTCCCACGGCAGGTGGTGTTACTCAGTGTGTCTCTGGCAAGGAGGAGACTCACTGCTCCTGGAAATCCAAGTTATCAGTGTTCAGGTATCACAAATGAACAGCCAGATTTCATTTTTTGCACGGTAACTGCAGCTGAGAGGATATGATGCTGGGTCAAGAATATGATGCAGTTCTTGATCCCCTTCCCCTGTACCCCTATAGTTAGGCCTTACACCCTCTCTGAATCTCACTTTACATTTCATGAGTGGAAGTTTGGCTAGATGACCTCCACAGATTCTTTCCAACCTAAATTAGTCCACGCCCGTGATCATTTAGCAGGGCCTTCCCCAACTCCTAACCTACATATGTATTTACAGCTTAAACAGCTTACTGGGAACAATCAGAAACAGGCTTTTACCAGCAGAGCGCTGATGGTAAAGATGAGTTGAACAAGGAGTGCAGAACTAGCCCCACTGCTGGTACATTTGTTTAAGTGATGCAGCCATTACTAACCAGAGCTTTGTCCCATTACTTTAATAATGGAATGTCAATATATTTTAACAATTCCTACCATTCATGTGCACAGGTATTTAAAAAGATTTTGGTCACTTGCTATTTTATTGCCAGTTAAAAGCATGTATGTTTCTAAAAGCTTAGCAGCATTTCCTTATCCAGAGTTTGTCCCTTCCTATTTGTCACACATTGATTTTTCTCACTGTTTCTATTGGACCTTGAAATGATTATGCCCTGTTTTCCTTTATTTTTCAAAGGTATTAAAAAGATGGCTGTGTAAATTTAGTACTGGCTTCACCACCCTGGAAACAGGACTGCTTTGTTTATCTGCTGACCAGTAGTATGTACAGCAGTGACAGTAGCTTTCTGCACACTGCCAATCTGGGCCAGCCTTTCATATTCTGTGAAACTGCCTTTCAGAGAACTAGGGGGTGGATTTCAGTCTCTCTGTTCACTCGCTACTTGATATTTCCAGTTAGTCATAGGACTGACCATGTGAAAAAAGACAAGTGGTCAATTCACATGTATTAACTCAGTAATTCCGTATTGGACTTGCTTCATGGATTTGTTTAAAAGAAAAGAAAAACTCTCCCAGCCCACAAACTCAAATGGGTTTCCAGATAACCAGCTGGGTTCTTTCTGTGACTCATACTAACAGCAAAGCTTCTACAGGGCATCCCCCCTAACTGTGCACGTGGTGGAGAGAAGTCAGTACCACATGGCTAGCAAGAGAGACATGTGTTTATCTGAACAAAGCGAGCAGATGGATGTGCAGGAAACAGTTCTGCTGGAAGAGCTGGCCATTTGGAGACCCAGCATTGGAAGCGGCTGTTGGAAATGAACCTGGAGGGATTATCTCCCTTATAAATATTTAGACATGCGTGTTTTCAGTTCTTGGTGGACTGAAATGATCTTAATCAACTGTGATCCAATGCAAATATTGAGACTGTTAGTAATTCAGCTTTCAGAAATGGAAGAGACATTGAATTCTTGTACTTCCTACCTAATTCACTCAGGGAAGAATTGTTTTGAAAATGTGTTGTTTTTCCTAAAGAGACATGTGCAACTCTGGCTGGGAGTATTTGTTTACTGCATCAAACACCTTATCACCCTCCTTCTATGCTCATAATAGGCCCCCGATGAATCCCTCTGAGGAACAGAGCTCACTCACAGAGATCAAACCTAGAGCTTTATCCAGACCCTTCTCCTTTCTCAAACCCCAATGGGCTTGATTCTACACAGCACCAGTCTAGTAGCTCTTTGGTGATTAGAAGGGTACCTTCTACTTGCAGATGCAAATCTATAGTCTCCCATTTTCCTGCAAGTAGTAAAATAGCATCTGCTGGCTACATCTCCCCAGCTTAGAAATGTTGCTTGTACTGCTTCCTGCAGCATGCACTGGTTATCCACCATATTTGGTTATCACTCTCAATTTGGCAGCTGATTTCTGTGTCAGGTTAAGCAATAAGTAACTCTTAATTTTTAACACCATGTATGTCATATAGTGATGAAGAGTCCCCATCTGCTGTAAAATATAATAAAATAGGTCATCTTGAAACTACCATGTGAAATGTACCATGGGAACAGGGAAAAGGTTAATGCTATTAGCTCCACAGGCAGGGCCCTGTCCATCACACTTCCCAAACTGACTGCTGATGTTTAAGCAAGGAACAATATCAAGAGCTTTGCTTACCTGGCAATTTTCATCAAAGGGTAAATCTGCATGCTAGCAGAATCATCCAGACACTTTATATATCAGTGGCTGAATTCCCATTGTAGGCAAGGCTCAAGACCTATCCATGTTACAGAACACTTAAAAGAATGGGACAAATTACTGTGCAAGCAGCATTAACATATCCCTACCCTGTGGCATGTTCTTTGGACTCTACACACCATGTTAGTCATAACAGGAATCCATCTGCTGTTTTTCTGGGAGATGAAAATGCCTCTGCCCTACAGGAGACTCTTGGGTTGCAAGTTCATGTTTCACATGTTTCGCTATCACTCAGGTAAGCTGGTCACTGCCTATTTTTAAGATTGTCTTGTGCCTTCCACTGTAGGAAAGAGTCACCTGCTTATAACTTTGTCGTTCTTTTAAGTTTATGGACTAAAATATTCCATGTGTGATATCTGCCTTTCATGTCTCCTTTTGGAAAATGTCGGCCAAGACTGTTCAGGTATTTTTGAAAAAGAGGCTAGGGAAACATATCTTATGTTTTCCCTTGTTAGAGATCTCTGGTGACTGTCTCTTTGGATGCATCTCGTTCCCTCATCATTTGGCTTTGCAACCAGAAATCTGGCAGATATCATTTGTGTCAAGCAGGTGCCTTCTGTTCAACCCAAGGTAATCTTTAGCTGGCCAACCGATAACCTTCTGAAAATAAAACCCAGGATGGTACTGCAAATAGTACTCTGTAGAGATATGCGAAGAATTTGGTACTCAAAGCCTTTGAATATTCAGTCCACCCAGGACACAATCTGATCTAGAAAAAGTGGGGATTTGGAAACTTGGAGAGCACAAAAAATACTCTTATTGGCTCACCAACCACAGGAATAGATGACCAGAAAGTGGAAACCAAGATGAGAGGTGTTTCTGTTATGACAGAAAGACAGGGAAGCAGGCGATTGCAAGGGAAAGAGACGGCAGCTGAAAGTAGTGTGGGGACAGAGGCACAGAAAGGGCTGGTGGTGAAAGGGTGTATGAGTCGGGAGCTGAGGTCATTGAGGAGGCAAAGTCTGGGCACAGAAGTGGAGTTAAGAGTTTGGGACAAGGTGCTAAGGACATAGAGACATAGTTCAGTCAGCCTGGAGACCAAGAGGAACGTTGATAGCACTGAAATCCAGGCAGAGGAAATCAGCCTCCCTAGCTGTGTATGATGGCAGTTCCTCTAGCAAATCACCACAATCACATTCCTAATATGAATCACCTTTTTCTCGGCTGGATATACTCAACAAGGGATAATAACCTGAAGTCCTGCAAGGAAGCCCTTGCAAATATTCCCTGGAGACTGGAGCAAGTGTCCTATACAAGAGCTAATGGTAAGTCATGTGGTTGAACCACTCTCATATACCAATGCAAAAGGATCTGAATCCAAATGACCTTTGTTTTCCAGCCCTTAGAATGAGAAAAACATCCTGTATTGATTTGTTTGGTTGCAATGCAGACAGAAGTAGCTAAACTTAGTACTTATTAAACCTGAAGTGGATCTTCTCTCTTTATGGTACTCTTGACTCCACCACTGGAATGTAACCACCTATGTGGATTGCTACCCTTCAGCAAATGCTAGGTACTCCAACCACTACACACCTGTATTTCACAAACTGACAGTGTCATTCCTAGAAATAACCACAATTAAACTCTGCAAAATACTTTGCTTTTGGATATGATCTAACCTTAAGTATAGCAGCCAGCAGCTCACTGAAAATGTTTAAACTGAAGGAAGATGGTACATATTCTTACTTTGGTTCTACTTTGGGAAATACAATTGATACTTTGATATAATTGCTTCAGATTTTTATTCAGATATTTGATTAAGACCTTTATATACCATTAAACAGGCTTTGTTCTCATATTTCTTGAAGACCCAAAATAATAGGGCAGGCTAGGAGAGTCCCTTACTTCAGAAGGCTTGGCATCCTTCATGGTGATGCTTTTCCTCAAAAGAGAAAATATGGTAGAGACATTATTGGAATATAACAACAACAAGAAACCGGGGGGGGGGGGGAAAAATTAAAAAATATTTGTCTTGGAATAGACAGCAACCTTCTAACCATGCCACTAATGCATGTATCGTTAATCTCTGTGTGCTGCAGACTGTGTAAATGGTGTTTACAAAAAGCACATAGAGCTTACAGTGTCCACTGGAAGCATTAAAAAGGGATACCATTACTACATGAGACTTAAAATGACAGGCATGTGCTAGTAATTTGAATATAACGAACCTCTAAAATAAATCAGGTGACATGTGACTCTTTTGTAAGATGATACTGAAAATGTAAAGGGTTATCTTGGATTAAAATACACCTTGGACCTAAACTACTGTAATTTTAAAGTACTGCATAAAAAGAACTGGCTACTGGAATGCTTATCCAAATTTCTTTGAAGTTGGTGATCCTGAGTCTCCAATCTGCACAGGCTACATGTAGAAGGCACAGTCCGAGTTTTTCCCTATGTTTTAACTTGTGTTAAATTTCCAACACAGATTGGCACTAAAACAAGCCATATAATATGCTGAATGTAAGAAGCTTGTACCAAAGCACCCGTATCAGCACAGACCTCCATGTTTGCTATGCCTTTCAAGAATGCAACCCAGCATTACTCAAAAGAGGATGCTTAAAGTATCTTTTTTTTTTTTCAGAGAAATGCAGGATGCAGTTTCACTACTAGAGTGGGACACTAATTAGGATGTACAGTTTTCAAACAATCTCTTCCAATAAATATTTTTCTTCTTTCTCTATAGTCCAAGCTTGCAAACAAAGAGGATTTTCTGGCTTCTCACTAATAAAAAGCTAATTATAGATAGCTTGATAATGTCTGGCAATAATCTGATCAGCTGACTCCTAGCTCCCAGACAACCTTAATGGGATGAAAAGGAAGTATTACAACGACGGTACAACTTTCCAGCCAGTGGCTCTCATTTATTCCTCTCCAGGTACCAAAACGGCCTAAACATGCCCGTATGTTTCTGCTTGCAGGGAAACATGTGGAAAATTAAAATCCAAACTGTACGACAGGTTGTCTCTCTCCATAGGGAAGGATTAATGCTAAATGAAGTGTGGATCCACAAATGTTTGGAGAGCCCAAAATGAGCCACCTCTTCCAAACTGCCTTCCCCTTCTTCTCAGCCTGACTCTTAATTTGTAAACAGATGTCAGCTGTTCCTTCCCATCCTGCCATCCTGGCCATGCTTTCCTTACAATGCCCAGCATGGTCCCCTTCAGTTCTCAGCCTCTCCTGAGTCCTTCATACCTCATCCAGAATTGGGACCCGACTTCACCATTCCAATTAGCTTTTCTAGGAGAGAGTGAGGGGCAGTGGTAGTGACTGAAATATGCTGATGTTTCCACCACTGTACACATTAACTAAGTAGTCCTCCAAGGAGCTGCTGAGCCAGTGTGTCAGGCTTTCTGTGGCTGGCAGCCCACCCTAGGACCCTGCCTATTGCCTCCCCTTGGAATGCACAGGGCCGGTAACAAGGAGATAAGTAACAGCTATATGAGCTGCCAGAACAGATCAGTTTAACTTCAGTCTGTGATAAGGTGATCAATCTTGAAGACAGAAGAGAAACAGTAGATATCTTGGCTTTTATGCTAGTCAAATGACAAATTTTAGTGACATTTTCTTAAGCAAGTTGAAGGAGCACAGTCTAAATGAATAGACTTAACTCTGTTAACAAATGAAAGGCAGCATTAAGGCACTGATCTGTCCTAGGCCCTGTGGTATTTGGTATTGTCAATAGGGACCTAAATGACAGACTGCAGACTGTCTTGTCAATTTGCAGATAACATCCAGATGAAAGGAGCTTGTTTGAAGGTAGGGGTAAAACTCCAGAGGATCACCACAAATTGGTGGTGTCTTGATAAAAACAGGATGCAATTGAACAGGGGCAAGTTAAAGGTCCTACAGTTAGGCAGGAACCCCCCCCCACAGAACAGTTGGTTGGAGAGCAGTTCTGCTGAAAATCCACAGGAGGATGCTGACAGTAACAAACGGTCCAGAGAAGACAGTGAGGGAAGAAAGGCAAACCCTGTTCATCTACATAAAAAGAAAAAAAAAAACACCCCAAAACAACTCTAATGCAAAGAAGGGCACAACCAGGATACCATCTGTTCTTGTACTCAGGAAGTAAAAAGAGGGCTCACGTTTCAGTGAGGAAAAATTTTATAGCAGTGAAGAGAATGAAACTTTGAAAGAGACTGCTTGGGAAAGTTGTTAAGGTTCCTGGATTTCCAAATGTTTAAAATCAGACTAAGCAAAAGTTCCCTGGGATATGTCTTATCTGTACACTTGTACCACACTTGAGTATGGATAGAAGACTCTTGACAGCTCTTCAGTCCTGTTCTTAATTGTCCTATAACATTCAGAGCATGAACAATTCTGAGTTGCCCTTGACATCTGCCATTTAGTGCTGATTTCTATCAGAATGTCCTTTGGAGGATGTCAAAACAACATCCTAGCCAGACACGTGAACAGGTAACCATGTAGTAACAGCTGGCATGTCTGCTAGCTTTTGCTATGTGTTGATGTTCCCATATTTCAGACTTCTGTAGTTTTGAAGAGCACAGTTATTTAGAAGTGTCCATTATTTCTAAACGATGTTTCTTCAGTTATTTAGAAGTAAGTCTGTGGTGATTTGTGCTTCTTTCTTGTTACCAATCCAGTGACATAATACTGCAGTTTTCTTTCAAAGGACCAAAGCTTTGAGAAGCAAGGAATTTCAGCCAATTTTCCATTTAATCCCCAAAGCTTCTGTTTTGAAAGAGTATTTTGACCTACCACTTCCTGTAGTTACTAGTCCTTCAAATCAAAACCAGAAGCTTACTGAAAAGTCTTAGCCGTGATAATATTAAAGGAGTTGAAACCTAGATGTCAAGCAAGTAAGAAGCCAAAATCTGCCTCCAGGTGTGTACCAGCAAATCTTTAGTCTAACAAAATAAAGTTTCATGTGGAGATGATCTTCGTAATGCATCTTCTAATATGTATACCTTTGTTTTTTCCCAGAGGTAGGAGCAAAGATCTATCAAAGCCCTGGTGAAGCAGGAGCTACAGTCAGCTTTTAACTACTAGATAATGTTGATTCTATAACTACTAGCTCCTACTGTAGCCACATTAGAAGAGATGGAAGTTCTGTTTTATTGATCTCTCAGGTTAAACACCTTGGAGGTTTCCTCCCGTCTGACTTCATCTAGTAATCTTTGACCTGTCTTTATCTTTTAAAATCAGTACTCATCTAGTCCAGTCTAGTCCAGCCAATTAGATATGCTTGGCCTTCAGATCTGCACCAGTTGCTATTTATTCCACTGCTTCTTCCTTTCCATTTGCTTTGGTTTACTTTGTATTACTCTACTCTCTCACTGTGGCACCTTCTCTACATCATACCCTTTCCTCCTCTGGCCTCCTGTTGCTATTGATACCCACTGAAGGAATCTTGCCTCTTGAGTTGTTTTCACAAGGGGAAAGTACACAGAATTTTATCAGAGACCAGCAACAGCAGACACCCATGTAGTGTCTGGCATTCAACAGGAGTCCAACTCTGACGAGCACTATCAAATACTCCATGACTCTTACCGGAATATATTAAACAGTGAAATTAAGGGCTTAATGGAATAATGATGCTTTATCAAAACTCATCTGAGACAGGAGGGGATTTCTGTAAATAGAGAGACACTTTAGAGGAAGTGGTGTATTTCAAGCTGCTTTCTCTACTGAAGAGAAAAGCATCCTTTGCTCATTGTGGTTCAAACAACCAACAACAGTGCTGCAAAATGCAGCTGGAACAGCCTGAAGGCTTTCAAATGAAGTCACAGACAGTTGTGCATGCCATGATTGCCTCATGATTTGCTTACTGCAGCTTGCTCAATCTGGGATAAAAGCTAGCACTTTATCCTGTACTACAGCCAGGATGACATAGCTGCACAACATCTGTGTGCTGTGCCCTGTGGTGGCTCACAGTTCACCTCCCAGGACATAGGAAAGAGCTGACCATTGCAGAGTGTGCTAGAGGTTGAGAGCAGGCTTGTGCTGGGGCCACTTCCTTGTGTATTCATACCATGTATAATTGATAGGGACCGAAATGTTTCTGCTTTTTCCTTGAACTCTCCCTAGCTGAAAAGAATCATCTGGCAAGATGGCGATGTCAAATGAGGCGCATTTCCTTCATTAAATGAATTACTCATTCACATGCTATATCCAGGTCCAGTGTAGCCCAAAGCCTTTCCATTTTAATGATGTTTTGAAACAGAGCGAAACCTTTATGGCCTCTGTGGGAGGGATGGAGAGGACAACTGATAGAATCAAAAGGGCAGAGGATGCCCAAGTCAACTGTTTTCTAACTAATTAAGAGAGGGAGGTATAAAACAAAGCTCTCAACCTTATCTTCCTTAAAAATGCATGAAACAAACTTACAGAGAAGAGTGGTTTGTCAGCAACAGTGAACTAACCCTGGCTGTGCCAGAATATCATCTCACTGAGCTTTGACAGACCACCTGTTCATGTAGTTCTTACCTCTTCCCTGTCTTCCATTTATACCATATAAACCCAGCATCACTCATACATCTGTCTCTCCATCAAATCTAGTTGGCCAACAGGTTTGAAAGTTTTGAGAGGGGACTGACAGGCAGACTGCAGAAAACATACATGCTTATGACTCATTTCCTTTGGAAATCAGGCTGAAAATGAATAAACTGAAGACCAGAGAGATGATTCAGTATAATATTTGCTTGAAAAAGTCAGGGTTTGAACTGTGCAGGAGCATAAGCCAGTCCTATAATAAGATGTCCGCTCTTTAATATAAGCTGTGGCAGTGCTTCAGGTAAAGATCTCAAAGTGTTCATAAACCACATCTGTGCAATACACTGCTGGCAGTGGAAGGACAAGGTAGGAGTGTGTGTCTGACTTGGGTAACTTCCACCCCAAACAGAGAGGCTCTTTTCAGGCACCGGGAACACCAGAATCTTTACACTGAATCAGCACAATCTTCTGCCTCGACTGTACTCTTTTGGTTAAGCTAAGGAAGGTGAAGATACAGTGTAAGAATGATATGATGGCTAAAGAAGCTGAAATGGATTCTGCAAAGAGATCACTAATAAAATACCTCAAGAATTAATTTTAGAATGGAGCTTGTTTAGTGTTTTATTAATACCCCTATGTAAGAGTCAGGGTGACCTACTGACTGACAAGTTCAAAGGCACTGTTAAAAGGGATGAGGATGACAACGTGATACAAAAAGAACTAATGACCTGGTACACAGCAGTAAATTTATTTGGGATGGAATTTGGTGATACAAAATTTAAGACTGTGCTCTTTGGTTCCACTAAGAATTTTTGCTAGAATTTGTGAGGAAATGACCGAACAGGAAAATTATGTGAACACGCTAGCTGATCACAGAATGACTGAGTCACTTATGTGACATGGCCATGGACAGGGAAATGAAAATCTCAGAAGTTTATTCAAAAATTAAAACCAGTTAGCAGTGGTTCTCAAGCATGAAAATTTAATATTTGCTTTACAGTTGTTATCCTATTTAATAGGGTAGTGAGTGTTCTGATTAGTCATATGTCTAAGCCTTCTTTTCTAACCTTATTAGGTTCTTTAACTCCATGATACCTTCTGGCACTCTACTCCAAGTTAATCAGACCTGGGGTTTAAAAATTATTTTGTATTAATCTATTAATTTAATTTACCACCACACCCCATAAGCAAAGCTCCTAAGCTGCCTCAGTTTGAGTTCCATCGCAGCAGTTAGAGAATGTAAAAAGGAAAGTGAATCCATTTGCTTTGTACTTCCAATATAGGTGAGGATCTTATGCTGCTCTGGTTTCCTTGCAACATGGACACACTACTGTATCTTAAGCTATTAATCACTGCAAAGTATTTAAGAGGATAGTAATCTGGGATCTGAATTACGATAGTATTAAAAATATATGGTGACTAAAGGAGTTGAGGCTTAGCTTTGCACCACACTGTTTGATGAGAGCATCATTGCTACAGGCACGGTACAGAGATTCTGATTTGATTCTTTGTGAATCACTAGACAAGAAAAAAGGTGCCTTTGCAGAAAAACGGCTAGGGCTGACTTAGGATGGTTTTCCAGAGCATGCTAACAGACTCCTCTCATTCCTTCAACTGACCTTGCAGTTCTGTTTCTGCAAGATAAACTGGGTGGGCAGCTCCTGTTTGGGTGAAGCTATGGCCATCACATGGATTTATTCTCTAAAGTATGGATGAAACATAGTCTTTCTGCCCTCTACCTCTTTCTGGGAGCAGGACTGAAGCAGAGGAATGTGAATTCTCAAAGCTTCTTGCATGCAGTTGGTTGAAAGATTTTTCTTTGTATCATAAAAATGTTTTAATTTTAGGTTGGATTTCTGAATTATATGGTGACTGTAGGGATCACACAGCACACCGGAGGTAGAGGTTTGTTAGTCACATAGGTCCAGGACTAGACGAAGGAAGCACTAAAAGTCTGACGTAAATTTTCAAGTCCCAGACACTTCCTCTGCTTTTAATTTGCTTCTAGGAGTAAATTTTCTCACCCATACACTACACAGGCAAATATGCAAGGCAAGGATACCCCACTGCTTGTTTTGTATTCTTCTCTCCTTCTGCTTCAAGTAGCAGTAAACAGCTCTGCTGTCTGGAGTTAAGTCTTTCAAGTGGGAAAAGGCCAAAGATAAGCAGCATCCAACCATGCTGATCTGAAATCAGTCTTTGCATTTTACACTAAGCCTTACAGACACATCAGATAGGTAGAGAATTTCCACCATTGCTGCATTAGGTTCTACCAAGAGGGCCCTGAACCTCTTGCTTTACAGAATAATGTGATATACAGAAAGAATAAGATGACTTAAAGTACCTCACCTGAGTTTCATCAAGTAGGAAGTGAGCTCTTTAGAAGACTCTGATGTGGCCAGGCCACAGTGATGCCAGAGGCGTGGAAACTGACAGTTGTAATCAGGGCATCAAAGGAGTTTTGGAATCAGAATTTGAGAAACACTAATTTGGTGGCTCTGTGCTGGCTGACCAGCTGCTTCTTTGCAGCAGCTCCCAGGCAACTGGATGGATGGCTACATTAGCAAAGTTTTGCTGTCTGCCACTCTGATATGAAAGGAGTTGCTGTTGCCACCGATGCAGAACAATCTACATGACAGCCCCCTAAACTGGCAGCAGTGGGCAGTGCTCCTACTGAAAAAGAAAGGGAATACTGAGCAGCAGCTATAAAAGTATTTGCTTTAGTAGGGCAGAGATTTGACTTGTCAAACATGGATGCGCTGGAGAAGGAAAAATGCTGTAGCCTTGCAAGCAACCATCAGTGTCTGGCATTCTGAAAAACTTATGCAGTAATGTAAGGATGGTTGTTCTCTGCCCCTAGGGACACATAAGGGGTTGCAGTTCCTGCCTTGTTGATGGTAAATGTGAGTGAACAGGACTGAGATGTTCACTGACTCATGTCAGTGAACAGGACTGACTGATGTCACTGATACCATGACAATCAGGAGCTTATTAGGCACACAAGACTTATTAGGCAATTATGGTTTTTTTGGTAAATGTCCTCAACTATTAGAGGTGCAAACAGCATGAGACTTTTTTTTCCCAAACTACTGCTGGGACACTGTTGCAGAACCATTCACTTACACTGCCTAAGGCTTTCAAGGTAAGTATCTGCTACTCCGATGGGCAAAGTTGTGATCATGGCTACACACAGCACAAGCATGTGTTAAAATTCATGTCCCTGACTGGAAGAGTTGGTAATTTTATCAAGGTGAATTACAAAGCATGAAAAGATACAGAATAAAGTCTCATGCTTGCACACACACACTCAGTCGTAGAGAGGTGCTCCTCCTTCTCAATATTCATAAATAGGTAACCAGCACCAACTGCCTTCCTGCAAGCCTCACAGCACCCACAGAGGGGATGAGAGGACCTCACTGGCAGAACAGAGATGGGGGACACCTGAGAAGGGACAACGCTTTGTGTGGCAGATCATAAAGTCTGACAAAGCTCTGTCTGCAACTGGGAGAGTAAGTAACAGAACTCAAAGGGTAGAGGCATGGACTGTGTAAGCAGCCCCGACTCCTCTGATGAGGAGTAAGATGGGAGAACTAGGGACACAGGACAAAGACAAGGAGAAGCAGATGGTGCTATCCAGCCCATGAGTTTCAGGGCAACCGCGTGCCAAGAATTTCGGAGAGTGGGGAAAATGGAGCGGATTTTGAAGCAAAGATCATGACATTAGCTATTGCATCTGGATAGTAACAGATGAGCTCTGGCATGCCAAACTATGATGGCTAAAGATCATGGCTCCCAGCTGTCACTTCTACCATAGGTTATCAAAGACAGACCATGACTGTGCCTAATTCATTTCCATGAATTATCTTAATACTATTTCTAGAAGAGTCCTGAACTCCAAATGGCTATACTGAGACTGATTTTTCTGCTCTAGCCCCACTATTAAGGGATGCCATTTGCAGCTACTTAGGCAATGGTGTAAGGACACTACTACCATCTCCCAGCCTCACATAAGTGAGTATGCCCCAGCTGAAGTCGCCTTGAGCAATTCCACCAAAGATTTCAGAAAATGCACTGACTCTTTGTTAACAAGAATAGTAACACTCCATGCCACCACAAGATTTACCTGCATTCATCCATCACTGTCCTCAGCTTACTGCTTCCCATCCAAGATGCAGTGCAGAAATGAACAAAAGGAGACAGATTCCTCAGCAGTCATCAGTAACAACTTTCAACTTAATGATAGTTAATACTGACTCTTTTTTCAAAGTATTTTAAACTCTCTGTGTTAGTAACAGTTATGGTCATCTGAGTAAGCCAAAACCAGAACTAATAAATAGTTGTCCTCCTTCTGTTATCAGTTTCTCATCCATGAAATGAGGGAACAAAGGGGAAAATAAATAACCAGTAATTTGTCTCAAAAGTTTATGTATTTTATCCCTTTCTTCATTTTGTTTTCTCAATTTCATAGTCCCTTGTATGTTATTTTCTGTGAGATGGCACAATGTCAAGACCAAACTGGCAACATTTAGACCTCCCTTTTTATTTATACTGTTTACTTTTACTGTTCCTTTCCTTACAACTCCTTTATCATCCTAATGTGAGAACTTCTGATGATCTTCCATTCTTGGAGCTTCAGTTGCAATGCTAGAGGACACTGGTAAAGAGCTTGGGCTATGATGCTGAACTGCTAAGCAGTTCTAGGAGAAAAGCTGGAGAAAGAGGTCTCGTTAGAAATTTCTGGGCCTGAGCCCAAGGGAATAGCAAGAAGAGGAGAATGCTCCACCTGCTGAACATACAGAGGTGGCCCAGCTCACAGAAAAGGTGGTAACCATGGATCTTATGGGTGTATTTAGCAATAGACTGGGACCCAGCTTTGATTTTAACACTAGGTTTTACCGAACCAGCTGAAACACCTTCAGCACAGCACTCATGGAAACCTGTGGAGGTCTAAGAGGCTGTGGCTCATTGTATAACTTTTGCTGGAGGAAACTCTAGAACAGCCTTTCAGAAGAGGATGGAGTAAAGCTGGAAGGATGTGCTACTACAGAAGTCTGAGAAAACAGCAGGGTTCTCAAGGTGCAGAACAATCAGAACTGTTAGGTAAACAAATTAACCACTGCTCTGCTCTTGGAGAAGCTTTGTGATTTTTGGAATCTTCTGCTCCATCTCCCATAGTAAGCTGTAGCTAGACTTTGGGGAATCTCAGCTTACTAAGACCGCAGTTCCTCTGGACAGTCTGGCTGGGGATCTATACCTCCTCAGTATTCTGTTTCAGGCAAATGGTGACAAGGTCAGCTGGGACAGGCTTCTCCTCACGCAAAGGGAATTAGATATGTGGTAGAAGTGGCTGCAAAAAACCAAACCAACACATCGAGCCCAAGTTTTGAAAAGGCTTAGGATGAATACTGACATATACAGAGGAAAACACATCTGTCTCAGCAAAAGAGATGCTGTCAGGCACTTAAACCAAGTTTGGGGTTGGCTTGCTATCCTTTCTCTTCCTCCCTCCAACCCTCCCTGGTATCTAGATGTATTTCCATCCCATCCTTTCAATGCACAAGGAACTCCCTGAATAGGGAGAATTTTGTTATCCTAAAAAAGGGAAAAGGTAAATACCGAGTATTTCTAAACAGTAATTAATGTCAACGGCTTGAAATCCCACATCAAAACCACACACAGTCATCAGTTTATTCTCTGCTGCATTTGCACCTACCCAGAGCAGTAATTGCATCTGTCCTGTAAAACAATCTGGGCTGGGCAGATGCATCTAAACCAAGAGTGTCAGGAAACACCCCCACGCCAATCAGTGAAAATGCAGACCACATCCTGCTCCTCTGTCTGCTGCTGTCCCTCTCCCACAGCATGGCATCCTTACAGAGGATGTTTTCTGTTGATGCAGCACATTAAAAAAAAAAATTACATCAAGCAACAATCCAAGACTGCTTTAACACCCACAGCACCACGTGTCCCGGTAGAGTCTGTACTTGCTAACAGCTATATGCTGGAATGGGCTTTTAGCAGAGACTCCTTGTGACGTGTCCTGGTGGGTGGTCAGTGGAAAGTTTTACCAGCTTGTCTCCTGATAAGTTACTTGGATTAAGTATTACAAGTATTTTTACTTGGATGTCTCAGTGGAACCACTCACCAAAGTCCATGCAGCTGGTGACAACTGGATTTAGTATGCACACCCCAGCCTGAGGGTGCTTGAAGGTTCCTATGCTGCTGGAAGTTTTGTGGGACTGCCACTATGACCTTCACATAGTCATATGATTGATATCAGTGTTTGTTTCTGCCAACGTAGTAAACCAAACCTCATTACTGAGGCTGAGGTGTATCTTGGAGAGCTACATTTTTAATACTCTGTGCAGATATGCATGCCCTCCTGCCAAGACTCCTATAATAAACTAAAGGTACCTGAATTAGAATATGAACATGATACATTTAATTTACATTCATGTCTTTAACAAAGTCTTACATTACTCCCAGGAGGTCATAAATGCAGATAAACAAACTGAAGTTTAGGAAAGATTTGGTGAAGATAATAAAACTGCTTAGTGCAGAGGGGGAGGATTAGAAACCAGATCCCCCAACACCACTCATCATCCCCAGGTCTCTCGCTGGTTCCATTTCTCCTGCCAGGATTAGCTCTAGCATTTCTGCATGCTTAGGAAAAATCAACAAAGGTTTGCTTATCACACTGCAACATTCCCTCACCAGAAAAGCTTAAAACAACTATGCTTACCCTTAGCATTTTGCTGTTTTGGAATGACTAGGACTTGTTTCTCTCTGCAGAGAGAATCCTGTAAACTTTTAAGCAGTAATGGTGGAATAAAATAATCACTGCATTTAATGGTTGCATTTGTAGTTGGGAAATGATCCCCATCTGCATTCAGTACATAAAGCATTTAAATTTCTTCCAGAGCAAGGATGCTGTAGAAGTATAAAGGAGACCAAGACCAGAGGTGTATTTGGCCAGTTTGTTTTTCTGCATTCCTTGTACATCCATCTGTTTTTTAAAAGAACATAAACCACTAACTTGGAGAAAACCCAGTTGAATGCACCATCGGGATGAGATCGTGGTCCCTGTTCTTTATTTTCCAACAAGGCTGAGAGAGGCAAAAAGAGGTCAAGTGACTCCCTCAAGGTCAGAGACCATCAGTGAGTCATAAAGGAAAGACTGTTTGCCTTACAACCCTGCATTCATTCTGCAAGGCTCTATGCTGCTGGTAGGCTTTTTCTTTGCCTACCCTTGCAATTTCTGGGAGCTTTGACCATGATGCTGCTCTTGCCTCTGGTGACATTCATCAGAATGACTTGTGGCAAAATGAAGGGGTATTGGCAGGCCCATGTAAGAATGCAGCAGCACTGGATTTTGCAGATGTGAGGGGGAGTTCCTTTAAGGCAAAACTCTTGGAGCTTAAACTGAAGCCCAGACAGTAGCTTAGTGAAAGAAACATGAGCAGCTCTGCCAATGGCAATCGGTGAAAATCCTAGGCTGATTTAAAATAATAATTAAAAAAATCACAAGAATTTAAAACCCAGCAAATCTGGGATCCTTTGAAATGGCCTAAATAGTTTAGGCTGTGGGGGTGCCACACAGCTCCACAGCAGGGGACCTTAGAAAACACGCCAAATAGGATTAAATACGAGAGCTGGCCACCACACCTCACGGTAGAATTGCCTGTGCTCTGTAAAAGAAGCTGAGTTAAACAAGAATCTGTGTACACATTTGTGCCTTTATTTACCTTTTGCAGGCATGACAGGTACTGACAACAGTTTAGTATTTTCCCACATGTTCCTACTCATGTAATTGGTCAGATTTAAAAAAAACAAACAACCCCAGCCTTCACCCATGAGACTGCCCCAAATCTGTTCTGGGTGTATTAATCACATACCTGCATATTTACCTGTAGCTGATGCTCTCCTCTGACTCTCATGCTGCATCTAAACAAGTAAATGTGTGTGCGTGCATCTATAGTTGTGATGCAAAGCATCTCTGACAGGTGGATGTGTGGTGGCCACATGAAAAATGACAGTGCAAAAGCAAGGTGGGCTTCTCAAATGCCAAGCTGAGAGAGTAAGCGGAGGTGCTAAAACAACTTGATAATAAGGACACCGAGACGACAGCTGCTAATGCTACCGGGTATACTTCAGAGCTAAGTGAAAAACTGCCTTCTCTAGAGTTAACATGTACTGTGTTTCTGCACTATACAGATTTATTTATTTTAGAAACAGCTCTAGGCACCCAGTAGCGCTCAGCAGAAAAACTCTGCATCTCCTTTCCTCCAGGTCAAGTAACACTGGCTTCAACTCTTAACAGTATGTGCTGGTGTCTCTGCTAGAGCCCACTGTGTGAAGAAACGGGTGCCTTCTGCTGCATCACACTTAGAAAATGAAGTCCCACTGCTACACCTCTTGAAGTTATTAGCAAGGTATACTAATTACTGCTACACTTCTAGGGAAACTCCCTCTCCCCTCTTCCCTTTACTTCAGACATGAATTCACAGATCCTTCTGCTAGAATGGGAACTCTGGAGCTGGGCCAGGAGTAACTGCAATTCCAGTTTACTGCACACTGCCCTCTCCAACATGAGGGGCATTTCTTTAAAATTCTTTGCAGACAGCCCAGCAGACCCACACAAAGTTATGCATTTCCAAGGCAAATGCTGTTCTCTGCTCTGTGCATGCCATCTACTGAAAACATGTGACAACCGTCTGTGCAAAATGACAGCTTGACCTGCTGTGAGGTTATCTCAGGAAAAGCACTGCTTGTAACTCCAGGGTTAATTATACTCATCTCCTCCTGTGTTCATACTGGTTAAATTTAGGAAAAAATCTGTTCCTATCTAGGTTAAGGATGGAGCATTTTTCCCACACCAATAGAGGCTTCTGAGAAGACCAAATACAAACAAAAAAGACAAAAATTCCTTGCACAAACCTGAAATGGTAAATAAATGAGCTGGACGATGACCATTGCACAGGACAACTCTGTCAGCAGGAGCCGACATGTTTTTAGCAAGTGGAACTTATGTACTTGGCAGAAAGTGCCACAGAGGCGAATTCCATCCGTCCCTCCCACTTCATTTACCTTCTACCTACCATGTCTCATTTGTATTTAGCAGAGATATTGCCTGTGAGCCCTTTTCCAGGCTCAGAAATTCACCAAGCTATATTGTTCAGAGTATTATAGGCGCTTTGTATAGCCCTGCCAATCTAAATCATCCTTGCCCAATACAATGGATTTTAATAAACCTGTGAACAGAAATTTGTAGAGAGACAAAATTACAGCTGTGCAATTATGGTATCACTCTGAAATCTCACTTGCCTCTCCCTCTATGCAGTTTCAATAGGCTTTTGAAGGAAGAGTATTTGGAAACATGATGAAAGGGAGCTAAATTGTGCTCCCCATTACATCCCAAAAGGCACCTTGAATGTAAGAGATTGGCATGCATTAAGACAAGAGAGGATGCTGCCTTGGTTGTTTCAAACTATGTGCTTAACTCTGCATCTTTTTTAGCACTAGAGAACAGGAAACAAACTAACCAACTCTGTCTAGGAAGGCAAAAGCTAATGTCCTGATTTTTGCCATTTTTTAGCCCCAAGAATATAAAGGGTATTGAGCAACTCTTCATCCTTCTGGAAAACAGCAGAGCCTTATTATCGTTGTAATTTTATGCACCTTGTCCAGATTACGAATGCTGTCTTCCCTGTATGCACCTAGGCACAAGTTTTTGTTTCAGGGATGCTTTCAGGCTTGGAAATAAAAAAGCCATGTGCTGCTGCAGACCAAAAATAACCTATGATCCTGCAGTTCTCGTTTGGGTAAAGCTTCTTGGAAGTCAACAGGAGTTCTGTTCAGAATCAGACTACAAAGTATTTAACCACACACACACACCCGTTCCCTCCATCTTCCTGCAGCACTTCTAACAGATGGCAGGGACCAAAGGGAGGAATGATCAAATCTCTACTGACCACAGCGGTGACCGGCAGCTAGCAAAAAGCCAGAGCTGTATTTGTTTCAGCTTTAAGTGCTAAGACGCCAAAAAATTCTTTTGTATTTAGCAGAACAATTTGGAGCTATTGCAGTAGCGCCCAAACCATTCCCCTTCCTTGCATCAAATGTGGTAGGAGTCCGTCTGTCTGTCTGTAATACCGTTAATTACAGGCACCAGAACCGGAGCTGTGGTGAAGGGACTGAAGGACATCTCGGGCTGAGGGCAGAGCGCAGCATGCAATCTCGGCCGCTTCACGAGCCACGGCGTCTGTCAGGCAGAGAGCCCCACGCCCGCACCGCCGCCGTGCCACCTGTCCCCCGGCGGGGGAGGGCACGGGGTCCAGCGGAGGGGAAGCGCCGGGGGCCGCGGGCGAGCCCGAGCGCCAGGAGCGCGGCCGTGCGCCCCGTCCCCAGCGCTGCCCGGGGCAGGCGAGCACCGCCGGCAGCACCGCCGTGCCCAGCGTGAGCGAGGACGCGAAAATGGAAGCCAGCGGAAGGGAAGGAGATGCAGCGAGCGGAGCGGGGCGGCAGCGCTGCTTTGCGGAGGGGAAGGGAGGTGTGCGCGGCGCAGGTGGGGACCCGCCGCCCGCGGCCCCGCTGACCTGCCAGGCTGTTGTAGCAGTCGACCTCGATGGCCTCCACCGCCTGCCGCTGCTCCTCGCTCAGCCCCGCCGCGGCGGCGGCGGCGGCGGGAGGGCGCTGCCCGGCCGGCTCCTGGCTCAGCAGCAGCAGCAGCGCCTTCAGCTCCAGCAGGGCGCGGTGGTACTTGCCGATGGCCTCCCGGAATTTCTTGTCCTTGTA
>VXBA01002392.1:1733104-1768176 GCA_013399895.1 Serilophus lunatus | reverse complement strand
TTTTTTCTGTCTGTCTTTCATAAGGCAATAACAAATTGCTAACTAATAGGCTTAGGCGCAGAACCAGTACAGGTCAAATCAAAAACATTTCACATCACTCCCGGTGTTACTTTTTGCACTTTAATTAAAAATGAGTACTCTGATTTGCAGAACAATCACACCAGAAGGGAATGCTGCCAACAAAGTTTGAGAAACACTTTAAATAATTTGTTGACAACCCAGCTGCAAGCTGCAGCTCTAATCTCTCAAGTGAACCCCAGTATTTTGGGGTAACTCTTGCACTTTACTCAGGCTGGACTAACAAGCAGCAAGTTTGACTCCTCTGTTGTGTTTTAAAAGAGTAGATTTGGGGAAAAGCACACCCACATCTTGATTATCAGATGGACATTTAGAACTGTGAAGTAGGCACTCCTATATCTTTCAGCCCTCATTTTTCCTCTATCTTCCAGCATCCAAGGCTGTCCTAATTCTGAAAACACATCTACACAAGGCAAAGAAGCATGGTGTGAGGTTTTTGAGTTAGCAGTGACCTAGATCTGACTTGAGAACAATGCTTTTACTGAGACCCTAAGGAAGCAGACCCTCGCTCCACTGTCACAGTTACTACTGCCCCAGGGAGAACTGCAGAACTCCTTAATGCCATAGCACAGCAGGATAGGCTCGAGTTACTGTGCATCAGCTGTTCCACCGTGACTGGCAGTGTGCCTGTTCTGACCCTCCATGAAGGTGAAGATGCTCATTCCCATAATGCTGGGAGGCTGCATATTGTACAGCATTAGTGGGGAGTAAGAGACTGCATAGAAGCAGTTACTGCAGGTCTGCTTATGTCTGACATCCTCTTACTGCCCTGGTACATGGCAAGTAGTTCAAGTTTAATAAAGATCACTTAACTTCAAGAGTGACCAGATGACACTTGGCATTCAGATCTGTAAAGGAGCATGGAGTAAGTCACTTGAGTTTGAGTCTAATGTAACAGTGTATGAGTGTAACTGGAAATTGAATTATTGAACAACATAGAAAGAATCCTAAAATGTGTTGACTTTCTATGAACCTTGAATTTTTGGCACTCAGAATAGAAACGCCATCCAGTGACCATGAGCAGTAAAGCCTGCTCAGTTTGTGTGTCCATGTTAGGACAGTTGCCTGGCTTTTATGCCATGCTTACACCTTCAGGATCAAGAAATTAATGCATCTGCACTCCAGGATAAGTGCATATTTATCATTACCTGTCCATTACCAACACAGCTAACACCAGTACCCTTGAACTCATGCATGTGGCTGTAACTCTCATTCAGCTGAATTCTTCCATGGTAACACATAGACACACATCAAATATGCATCTAAATATCTCTAAGCTTGAGAAAACCTCTCCTTTTTGTGTCTTAGTCTCTGTTTATGAGATTAAAAATGACATGTGGGAGCAAATGGGGACTTTTGTGCTTCTAATTGCTTGCTTCAACAGTGTGAGGCACAGCTATTCTCATGCATGCCCTCTTACAGCTGAATTGGAAGAGGAAAACTATGAGCACTAATTTTACAGAACAGTAGACCTGCTAGAAAAGTGGCTGCCCTTTTAATATCTGTTCTGGCAATGTGTGAAGGAGTTAATATCTCACAACAAGCAAAGTTGCCTGGAGAGTTCTTAGTTTGGCAATGTCTTTGAAAATCAGGGCGTACATGAATTGTCTTACACACCACATCCATTTTCACAGTCTTGTGTCATGGGACAATCTTTGCTATTACCTACTAAATTTGTCATGCCTGAGGGGTACCAAACCCTGGCCTCTGGGAAGGCTCTTGCTGTGCTAGATATACCTGACTGGGCTGATACCAAGGAGAAAGTCTGTACTGTTTACCTGTCTGGTCTCAAAAGCCCCTGTAAGTTGTCTATGGTAATCAGGTGAGTGGCCTCCTAGGAAGAGCAGGATATTTCAGGAAGTGTGCCTGACGATACATTGAATGGTACTCTCCTAAGAGAGCACTTAGCCACTGTGTTGGCAGACTGGAAGGGCCTGAAGCTCAGTTAGCTATGCTGTCTTTGGAAGAGAGGAGAGATGAAGGTGACCTCTGATACGCTTCTGCTGTTATTGAGTCTGAAGTGTAAACTGCAGGGCCTGGGTCAAATTCCAGTGTAAATGCATTTGCACTTGCTTTTCCAGTTGGATGTAGTTATTCTGCTTGCTTTTCTCTCATTCCTAACCATGCTGAGAGTGCTGCAGTGCACAGCTAAGCAGATGGCTCACTTCATCCTAGAGACAGATTCATTTCTGAGCATGGGGATTGTTGTATCTAAAGAATTGCCCGAGTGAAACCACTTGAGTGAAAGCTGCAGTGAAAACCAGCTATGCATGATCCCAGTAGCATCAGCCCTGCAGTTTACATGGGAGGTTCTCAGCTTTCTTCTTTTTTTTTGCAAAAATGGTTCTGCTCCCCATCCAGAGAATTTTCCAGGCCAGATCTCATCTCCTAGGACATAGCAGTGATGGAAGCTGACCAGTATTGTATGGTATACCAATATAACTCTGTGCATTCTGGGAGCTTAAATGAACTTTAAGTGAGAAAACTTCATTTCTTCATCCTGAAAATAGCACAGAAATTCAAATAGACCTTGATTTATGAAAGCCTTTTAAACTCATTTAGTGGGTCCGTGTGACATTGTAAATCTAAGGTCCCAAATGTGGACGCATAGAGATTAGCACTATCACTATTTAATCAAAGCTCACTGAGGATTTCAGTGCATAAAGTTTATTTAGTGGTTCCTGCAACACACTGTTGTTGCACTGGTACGCTCTTTGCAAAAGTTATTTCTTTCCCCATAAGCCGCTATCCACAGCTTATATTAACAAAATTGCCCTGAGGAGAGTCAGATGAGCAATCCTCATGGACCTACTTGTCTGTGCACAGCTGTCACAATAATTTCTTAGCCCTGAGCAAGAGTGTCCTGGCAGTTCAGGAAAAGAAGGCTTCCTGGTGCTGAGGAGATTGAACAAAAAGAAAACGGATCATTTTCCTCCAAAATGAAAATATCTGTATTAATATACATTTATTAAATTACTGATTGACAATGCCTCTATTTGCTTCTCTGATTGCTTGTCCTACCCACTGACTTTGGTATCCAGACTTCACTTAATTCTTAGCCCATTTGGTTTTCAGTTAAGGACAGTTTGCTCACAAGTATCAGACTAAATAAATCTGTCATTGGGCTGTTTCCTTCCTTCATGGAGTTGTACAACTATTTGACTTCTAAGCTGCATGTCTTCCAGGGGGCTGGTGATTAGGGCCAGTATCAGTGTATTTGTGAAGCCATCTTACAAATGTGCAATGTGTTTTTAGCATTTTCCTATTGAGTGAAGGAATGAAAAGAAGACAGGCATGGATAAAATAATCAGAAATTTGCTTTTAAATATTTACCATATGTTTCAGGAGTGCTTTAACATTAATATAGATGCTGAAATGAGATGTTTGAGCTGCATTAGGGATATAACAATTTATATAATCAGTATCATGCTCATGTTACAAATCAGATCATTGTATAACATCACAGTCATCTATAGACTGAAAGCAAACAGGTCACTTTTATATCATAGCAAATATTTTATATAAAGGTTTATGTATGTAGACTGTATATGTAGGAACATTTTTGTAGTTTCATTGATGATTTTTTTCTTCTTTTTAAGAGGTGATTTTCTGACATACACTTGTACTCATAAATCCAGTCTTTATCTGCTCAACTGACTGAGGCCTCAGGGTTAAAGAAATGAGAAACACAGCTTCTAAAAAGAAATAGATTCTGGAGTCATTGAGACAAGCTGTTATATTGAAAATGGGTATGGGAGATGAGTTACAATTTGGAAAACAAATGCCATATATAGTCACTTCCACTCCATCAGCACTGAAAGGCAATCAGACTTCAGAAACCCGGTATTCACAAATGAGAATGTCAATGTCTTCTGACTTGCATTACCTGAGATTATTGTGGTGAAAACCAAGAATTTACAACATTTAATATATTTTGTTATTTTTGTGATAAATTTGATTAAAAAGGACTATAAAACAGATTAACATATGCATTTTAACAAATGAGATTCATATAGAAAGAGAAATATAGGATGAATACAGCTTTCAATGTCCACTTTTGTAAATGTTCAGAGACAGAGGAAGCATTTGATCTGTCGTAAAAGCCAGTATGGATAAGAAAGTAGAAAATCCATCAGCAGTACTGCTTATGTATCCTTGATACTCACCTGAGAATCAATTTGAAGTGATCAATTATTCTTCCCAGAATACAGTCCTAGGTTTAAAGACTAGTAAGTCATAAGCCACGTAATGTTCCTCTCTGCTCACCTTTCCCTTTTAGGAAGGAACAACAGTGAGTTGAATAGGTGGATAATATGGATGGAAAAGATACTCCAGTCATTCTGGAGGTATAGTCTGAAGGATATTGATTTTACCACAGGCCTGATACTGGATTTACAAAGGCAAGGAAACTCATTTAACCTACTCTTTCTTAAATTCAAGCCGACTATGTGAGGACATTTCCTGCTGGGCAGAAATGCGGTTTCTTACAGATGCAATTTTTTACAGATGCAGCACTCTATATGTGAATGAAACACTTTGCTGCTGATTTGTCTATAATGGGGAAGTCTGTCCTGGAGAATCAGCCCTATTGCTCTGCCTTAGTGTTTTTTTCCCCTCAAACAAGAGTCTACACTTCGTGGCATCGAATCAAGCTATGAAGGTCAGTCATGTGGTGTATGCTGATGGTAAATGTTAATTTTTAACAGATTTGTAGGACATACAGCTTGTCTGTATTCATCTCCTAATGTTCCTATTATAATTATTTATCACTGCATCATGATAGCTTCTGAGTCCCAGTGGAATCCCACTGTGCTAAGTACTATAGAAACACATGCCTAGCGTTGCTGGTTTGGCTTCTCTCCAGTAGATCAGATATATTCATGTATCTCCTGCCTTGCTATCCTGATTTTTTCCTTTTCAACAAAAGGGAGATTTAAAACATTGGGAAGAAGAAACCGGTGGGCATGTTAAAATAAAGTAATTTGCTTGTTAATCCATAAGTGCCCTGGCTCCACTCTCCATTGCACTGAGAAAAACCTAACTAGTTTTTTGCTGGATCTGCAATTATCCCAGTATGTTCTGTAAGTTGCCACATACTTGCTGACTTCACTATGATCTACAGAGCAGAGGGGTGCTGTGGTGCTTTGCATTATACAGATGAAGCTCTGGTATCAGTGCAGATTCGTCCCTTTTTTAGAGCAGCTGCTGAATTTCTGTGATGTGAGCCTTATTATTTTAACCTATTCTTTCTCATCATAGCCTGGTGTAAAATATTCATAACCGGCCCACTCTTGGCTGATGTGGTGGTTGAGAGAACATCCTCAAAGGGAGGGTTCTTTCATGTGCAAAAATTTACAGTGCCCTCCTGCTAACACCTATTGTTTCCAGCTTCGTACATTGCGAGTTTGGGGTCACAAGTACAGCCTCTGTAAGTTTCTGTGAAGTGTCAGAGCAAGACTAATCTCATTTTCAGATGATGGAGAGTGTGGCACCAGCATGATGGGCTGACACTGTTCTGATACAGAAGGGATAAACCTTGCTTCTTTGGCTCCATACTGAAGCCAAGTATAAGACAACTTGTATTTGGGTAGGAAAACTCATAATTTTTTAATGCAGCCTGGGATAGGAATTTTGTTACTCCTGCAGGAGAAGCAATGGATGCTCCTGATAATGGGATTTCTCTATAAATTGCAGATCCCAAGCCCATGCTGAGCACTGATTCACTGGTACTTTCCTACCCCATAGAGGACCTTGCAGCTAAGAGGCTATAAGGCAACAAAGGGAAGCTCATAATGACACTCTCTGCAGCCGCTTCTGAATGGAAAGGAAGAGGAATCCACACCTTCTCAGATACATTTGAAGTGATCAAGGAAATCCCCTCTCTGAAAATACCTTGTTCAAACCAAGCAGTCAAAGCCCCATGTAGCTGTTGAGATTAAAGCCTCCCATAAACTCATGTCACCTCTACCAAACTCAACCTTTCCTCTCTCCAAAACAGTGTCTGATTACCTCACAAATAGCCTTTAACAATGCAGTATTACCCGGCACAGAAGGAACACTTTGCTCTAGATCATTTTTCACAGGCCTAGCAAATAGGCCAGGTTCTCCACCTTAGCTTAGCTCAGCTGTTAGTGTTAATTCCCACTTGCTGTGGTCCCAGGGATGAGCAGCCCTGCCTATGTGGCTATTACCTGGGGCCAATGCTTGGGCAACTTGTTTGCCTTCAACTTTGCATAGCGTGGAGGCACAGATGGAGAAGAAAATAGCAACCAGGATGAAAACAATGTGTTTTTTTCAGTACCTGTTGGGGCAGGGACACATAAAATTTCTGTGAAGGAAGCAAAGGTTACCAGGCAACTAACACCAGTAAAAAATAATGTAAAAGAAAGCAGGGAAGAAAGGCTCAAATCAAGGACCTACCTGGCCCATTAGGTACCCAAGATAGTAGTGAAGTGTGTGCACTGAGATTTCATAGGAGATGAGGATATCTGTTGTAGGTAGACAGAAGGTGCAGGGGAAAGACATACATGACTAAATAGATGGGAGAGGTATGAGAATTTTTCACTGAAGTGAAATAGGACCCTTTTAGCTTTATGAGGCCTGAGATTGTTGAAGCAGAGAGAGTACTAAAAGGGTTTCACTAATGCTCTGCCACTAATGCTCCTTGCAGGATTTTGTATCTCTCTGTAATCTTGAAGCGTTGAAATAATTTCTTTTGGCTTCCTGATCTGGTCAGCTTGTCCATGTTTTGCATCCTCCCACTGGGTAGCACACAGTTCACTGTCAAACCCAAGCCCTGCTTTTTAATAGCAAATACAGTAAATCAGAAAACCAAATCTTCATTTCTTCATCAGACTAGAGAGACTATTTTATTAAACCAGTCCTTCAGATTAGCCAAGTGCATGATTTAAAGGCATAAAAATCAAGGACTTTGCAATTTGGCCTTATTAGGGATTATAATGCACAGTAAAATGATGGCATTCAGACCTTACTGAGGGCTGTCCTTCAAATGCCAAATCTGTGGTGCAGTCCAGAGATCATGAATATTAGATTATTAGGCTTGTGCAATAAAGAGGGTGCATGGCGAGAAGACTGCTTGGCTTTTCTCCCCCTTCCCATCCTGGGCAATCCTTGGCTGTCGGCAGACACTGTTTGCCCTCAACAGTGAGGGGGGCCAGGGCTCTGCTCCAGGCCTCTGATCTGCCCATTGGAATCCAGGAGGAAATAAAACATTGGTTGACTCCCAGTCCAGCAAAAAAATACAGACAAGTAGAGCTGTATAGGACAGACACCATGCTCCAAGGTTGCCTGACAGCTCAATCTGCCTCTTGCTGGACAGCAGCCTGTGTCTTACTTGTGCAGCTCTCAGGACATGGGGCAGCTTCTGTTTCTCCCACCAGTTCCCTCTGGATTACCCAACACCTACAGATTGTTCTTCCTGCATCCTTCTTTGTCATGGATAATGGCAATGCAACAGCAGGGTTGCTAAGGTCAGAGATGTCTGCAGAGACACAAAAAAAGTCAGCATCTGGAGTTTCAGTGTGGTTTAATACATGATCATATGCAAGATGACATAGCTGGTGCTTCTTTGGTTGGAAGCTCATTTCCCCTCCTGCCTGCAGTTGTTAGCAGCCATGTGGCATCCTGACATTTCATCTTTATTAACTTCTTGACAGATAGCCTTTTGGGGTTTATCGGGAGATTAATTGTTTTCAGGAAGCTTTTAGACTGCTAGCAGGGTTTCATCTTTTCTTTCTCCATCCCTCCAAACAGGAGACTCTGATAAAGCACTATGAGATGTATTAAAATGATTTCAGGATGCCAGCAGCATCACTCTTCTCAGTGTCCTCCAGCTTCTCCGCCCTTTGAAGTCCAGAGCTGAGAGCAATGAGGGGGGACCCAGCTTTGAGAAGAGCACCAGCTGCAGCCATCATTGCAGCCACTTTAGTTAGATCTTCCCAGTGGCATTTTTCCAGGAGAAAAAAAGAGCTTACAAGCATGACTATTTTTTTTATAGTCAATGCATGTGATTAACAGTATTTATAAAAACTGTACAGAAAACAGCATCTCAGGAAAAGGAAAAGTACACGCAGATGCACTGAGCGAAAGGAGAAATTAACAGACTTTGAAGTCAGCAAAAGTGCTTGATTAAGGATTTAAAAAACAGAATTTTGCAATTTGGCTGTGGTATAGATTTCTAAAGCACAATTCAATAATGGCTCTTGAGGCCTACTGGAAGCTATTCTGTAAATGACTGCATGTGTAATGCCATCTGAAGATACTGGCAACGTGATTGTTTTCAAAATGGAAAGAAACTTCACCAGCAAAAATGTTAAAACAAAATGCGGGGGATGAACTCATGGTAGCCCACTCAAACATTCCCTTTCCCCTCTGCTTTCAAATTTTGTGACTTCAGCATTTTTCTTCCTTTGCCCATAAGTTTCTGTCACCGATTTGTTTGTTTTTCGTGTCTTTTTATCAAACCGTATTTAAAAGAATATTTTCCCATTTCTATTTACTATAAAACCCGTAGCAAATTGCTCATTTCATAAGTAATTCGAGCCCAGCAATTTTTCATTAGCACAGGAATTTAAATTTCCCTTGTGCTTCACTGCAGAACTAGATTTACTAGAGCAGAGAATGGGACTTGGAGCTTGTTACTACTGAGAGTTCAAATGCAGGTTGGCAGAATCCAAAGTGCTGTGATGATTTCCTTGTTCAGCAGCCTCTAATATGTTTTGGAAGCTGCCCAGAGTATAATGATAAGGATATGTACACAATACTTTTCACCTGATGGCATATAGCTAGATTACTTGTTCAGTCCCTGCAGACTGCTAGAGATGTGCACAGAGATGATTTCTATCCTCTTTTAAATGTAGTCCTCCCAATTTAGCTGTGTTTATTTGAGACTATAAAGGGACTCCTTGGTACTCTCGCCGCTGTACCCATAATGTGGTTTGGAGCACACAGGATTAACAATCCTGCATCCACTGAGGATAACGAACACTGTAAATTAGGGACTGTTTCTTCTGTTATATATATCTGTAGAGGGGAGCAGAGTAGGATGAGATTCCTCATTAACTCTGATCAGAGAAATATACAAAAATAATTCCACTAGGGGAGGGGGACGCTAAATAATATCCAAACACTGAGGCATGAAAAGTGCCAGTTTTTATCCAAGTATTTTATGCATTCTTAAAGCACAAAACCAGAATGAATACGTTCTAAAGATTCATTACTGTAAGTGCCTTTCTTTGACTTCAAAAGCAGTGTGCATAAATTCCTCATTTTACCTGATAGCTTTCATTAGCTCTCCATCTGTAATTCACCCCTCCTGCTAAGAAGGACAGAAGCACAATGCTCATTAGGACTCTCCCTTTAGAGGAAGTCAAGTGAAAAAGCCCTAGTCTTTAATGCTATAGCAGAAGGTGAAAATGTTACCAGATGAACAATTCTTTCCAGCAGTGCTAGGCTTACCATGTAATTGAAAATTTATTGTAAGCCACCACATCCCGCTACTTCCCATCCAGGAATTTTTACTTTTCAGCCTCTCACTCATCTGAAGACATACTTGCTGAGGAGAGGTGCAGAGTCAGCAGGAAAGATGGACAACATGAATAATTAAAATAGAGGTTGAGTTCCCATTTGCTACTGAAGAGAAATGGTTTGCAGAAAAATAGAATGAGGCAGGGCATCTGGGACGCTCCAGAAGGGTGGCTGTTATGTCTGTTGGCATTTTTGTCCTTCAGGAGGATTGCTCATGACAGGGACATTGAAATGTTTGGTTTAGAATGGCAGCCTATCATGGTATTATTTGGAAATGCTCTGGTGTGGATAACACTAGAGACATGTAGTAGACAGGGAACTGCATTGTACATGCATGTGAATGGAAAAATATGTATTACACAGATTATTATCTTAGTAATAAATATGGGCACTCAGGAATCATAAAATTGAAAAATTAAGGTTAGATTCAATTTTTAATGTAGCTGTGCCATTGAAGACTACCAAGTGCCATGTTTTCATAGCTTTCTTCTAAATTCAGTGTTAGAGTTGGAAAGTATTGTTCTGTTCAGTACTTTGTTTTCTTCCACTATTCAATCTTTTTTATTTATTTTTTACACATTAAGCAAATCTTTTTGAAGAGAGGATTAATTTTCTCGGAAGACTTACCACCCCAGCCTCATATTTTTGCAGACATTATTAAATTTATTTTCGTGAACCACTCAAATCCCCCCTTTTAGAGATGCAGCCTTTGAGGTTACAAAAATCTTATTTTGGGTGATTAAACCAAGATATTTCGGAGGCATTAACTTCTCAGTGTGCAGAGAATTACAGAACACACGAAGCATGACCACTGTATTTGCATCAAGGGCTCAGCACATCTATACATCAAATGTTAGCTTGAAAAAAACCTTCATTAATGTAATGTATGACTATATCGCTCGCAAGACTGAGTCCAGTTTTCCAAAGCAGCATTATTCTCCCTGATCTCGCCACTTTCTGTAACCTTCACATTTTTCAACACCTGAAACACATACAGCCAGTGTTCTGCAGGCAGCTCTCCTTCACAGAAAAGAAGCCCACTATATCTGCAAGTCGGAGGGCGATTTTAACATATTGAATAAGACAGGAAACCTGGCGGGGGGGGAGAAGAGGGAATGAGGATGGAAAGACTATGTATTTTTGCAATTGCAATCTGTCTCCTAACACATTGTTATGCGAGGACCGAATAACGAGGAAATAACCAACATCAGCTTTGATTCGGTCTAACTTTTTGACTCCTCTCGTACAATAATGCATGCCTTTCCTGCCCGTTATCCGCACGGGTCTCTAATGGAAGGGGAAGGCATTCCATGGGCAGTGCCCGTGCCCGTGCCGTGCCGCCGGGGAGGCCGCCGTGCCCAGGCCGGCCCAGAGCCCGCCGAGGGAAGGGCCGCCCCCTCCCCACGACCGCCGCGCCTCCTCACTCGGGCAGCGGCCGGCGGCTACCGCCGGGGCAAGGCCAGAGGAAAAACACCGCTGAACTCCTGCATCCCCGTTTTTGAACCAACAGCTCAGGACTGACGTTCTCGTTTTCGGCACTAGTGCCGTCGTTGTGGTGATGCATCCCTCACGGGCGAAGCGCTGGCCATCCTGGCTTGTGCTGGGAGGCTGGGGGAGCACGCCCCATCCTTTCAGGCAGGTCTTTCCCCGGCCAGCGCGTTAGGACGAGGAACACCTCATCACCCCACCGCATCCCATCTCACCTCATCGCATCCCGCCCCATCGGCACCGCCTCCCGCTCCCTCCGCGCTTCCTGCGGCCCGCCCCGCTCAGGAAGTGCGCGGCGCGGGCGGCCATGGCGGCGGTGGACATCCGAGGTAGGCGCTGGCCCGGCCCGGCCGAGCGGGGAGCGCTCCCTGCCCGGCCCCGGGCCCAGCTCCGCCCCGGCACGGCAGCGCCCTCCGCGGGGCAGGGCTGTGCCCTCCCCTCCGGGGAGCTTGGGCTCTGCCCTCCCCTCCGCGGGGCTTGGGCTGTGCCCTCCCCTCCGCGGGGCAGGGCTGTGCCCTCCCGTCCGGGGGTCTTGGGCTCTGCCCTCCCCTCCGCGGGGCAGGGCTGTGCCCTCCCCTCCGGGGAGCTTGGGCTGTGCCCTCCCCTCCGCGGGGCTTGGGCTCTGCCCTTCCCTCCGGGGGTCTTGGGCTGTGCCCTCCCGTCCGCGGCCAGAGCGCGGAGCGACCGAAGTGGCCCAAGTTGCCAGTGCTCCCGCGTGATGAGGTGGAGCTCTTTGGGGTGAAAAGGTGTCCTGAAACCAAGTTTTCTTGGATGTGCTGCAGGCTAGGAGGGTGTGCTCGGGGCCAGGCGGGGGAAACGAGCCTCCCGCTGGGAGACTGCGCCTTTTCGGGCCTGGGGTGGGAGATGGTGACATAAGGGAATAGCTCGGAAAAGGGGGTTTCGGCTCTGAAGTTTGGAGGGAAGTGGGAAGCACTGGCATGTGTGTGGGACTTGCATGACACCAGAGCAGCGAGGGAGCCTGGTAATCTTAAAAACGTTCCAGGTGGATTTTAGGAGGTAGGCCAAGTGTTGGGAAGACCAGAAAGCAAGGTGAAGTAACTGAGAATAAGAAGCATTTGCATGAGAATTCAGGGATATGAATAAAAAGAGATAATGTTTTGAAGAAGAGGTGATACTTGAATAAAGTATTAAAGAAGGTTTACATTGTAAATGAAGTATAAGTTAAATTACTGTGAAGAATTTGATCTTTGAGAGGGCATGAGAAAGGAAGTTATTTTTCTTCATAAGGGTGTCTGAATGGAATCACATCAGAAGCCTCTGGTGGAGTTTCAGAGAGTGATCAAGAGCTTGTGAAGAGTCAGATAATAGGACAGAGGTTTTCTCCTTTTTTCTTCAAATTCTTAATGATGTGTATAGTGCTGTGTGTTTTTCTGACTGCCTTGTTTGAGATTACAGAAAGGAGCTATTTGGACAATTAATGGAGAAGTGCTGTATCAAGTTATTAGCTGGTGTGAGGACCTTCTGTCTTAATCCAGGCCATTTAAGCTCCCTCAGAGTCTTTTGTCTGATATGGTTCAATATATTAAGTAGATTTTGAGGCATACTTCTGTTTTGAAGCTGTCTGCTCTGGGTTGACCCTGGCTGCATGGCAGATGCTCATCAAATCCTGTCTGTCGCCCCCCTCCTCAAATGGACAGGGGAGGGAGAATATAACAAAAGGCTTGTGGGGCAAGATCAGGACAGGGAGAAATCAGTCACCAGTTACTGTCATGGGCAAACCAGACTCAAGTTGGAAAATCAATGGAATTTATTACTAATCAAATTCCTTCTTCCCGGGCTTAACTTCACTGCTAGATTCTCTACCTCCTCTCCTCCAAGCAGCAAAGTGGGATAGGGCATGGGGGCTGTGGTCAGTTCACACATGTTGTTGCTCCCACTCCATCCTCCTCAGCGTGAGGAGTCCTCACACTCTTCCCCTGCTCCAGTATGGGGTCCCTCCCAGGGGAGACAGCCTTCCATGAACTTCTCCAGTGTTGTTGTCCCAAAGGAGGTTCTTTCACCCAGCATGCAAGAAGCCCATCCGCACACAGGGCTGAGGTATTTGATTTATTGGTCTTAAATCCTGTACCAGCCCATACTCCTGAGAATGAGGCTTCTTTACTAGTGTTAAATTCAGGTTGACACCCTCTAAGCAGCATTCAGTACTGCATCTTGGATGTCATTTTTGGGTTCCTCTGAGATCTGGTTCATGGCAAACAGATTTGAGCCTTCCATGCCTTTTCCTGTGAGATGTGTAGCTGTATGGAGTTCTCCAAAAAGTTATTTGGGCATCTAGCTCCACAACAGCGGAAGAGGACATTCCAGCATATAGAAACTCATGAGTCAAATTTAGTCCCACTGGACACTCCATGAGTAGTAAGAATGGCAGTAAAGCTTTTTTTCCTGATGCCCTGACAATCAGTATTGTAAGTTCACTTAGCAGACCCTTGCAGCTAGCTATTACTGAATGTGTGGCTCCACTGTTGATCAGAAATCTATTGTTTCATTCCCTGGTTGTACTGGAACTGGGAGCTCTGCTGCAGATGCCCTGATGTTTTCCTCCAGTCCCCTGAACTCATTGCCAAAAATTCTCCAACATCACAATGTTTGCATCTTCTGATTGACTCTTCCTTCCTACAAAGAGCAGGCCAAAGGTGCTTCAAGCCAAAGGTAGGAGCCCTTTCACACCTTAAACCCCCTGCTTGTTGCTCTCTTTTCACCTTCTTTAATACATTCTCTTTCACAGTAAAAAGGTATTCAGTATAGCCTGCATAACTCCTCAGAGTTATCGGTCAGCATGATAGTTTCTAAAAGGTGATACATTTCAGTAAAATAAATTGAAGCCTAGCTACTTTGGTTATGTATTTGAAAAATGAATGGGGTGCAGATGAGGGTGAAGCTGATAAAAATATTTCCTGAATTCAGGCAACATTAAGGTAGGATGCTGGATGATCAGTGGGTCAAGCTATAAAAAGTCATCCCAGATCTCAAAACCAGCAGTGAAAAATCCAAAATTTTACACCTCTGAAAATGGAATTGCTGGTGTAATTTTACCTTAGCTAATATTTATGTATGTTTCTGTGCTATGCCTTTGGGCCCACCATAATGTGGGAGTATGATTTAAATTTAAAACAGATACTGCTGAAACTAAAACAACCGTATTTTCACTGATCAAAGAGGATGAGAAAATTTTACCTCTGCAAAGTTTTGAAATTGAACCACATGTGACCTAAAATACAAGTCAGCAATGCCTTTTGTTTGATCCGTCTTGGTCTCTTAAACCAGTGGAATTGATGATGCAGGTTAATATCCTGTACTTAAACCAATGCAAACAAAAGTGCTCCAGTGTGTGTCCCCCATGGGCTCACCAAGTCCTGCCAGCAAACCTGCTCCAGCCTGGGCTCCTGTCTCCACGGGACCACAGGTCCTGCCAGGAGCCTCCTCCAGCTCTGGCTTCCCATGGGGCTGCAGCCTTCTTCAGGCCTCTGCCTGCTCTGGTGTGGGATCCTCCAGGGGCTGCCTCACCAGGATCGGCACCATGGGCTGCAGGGGGATCTCTGCTGAGCTGCCTGGAGCACCTCCTGCCCCTCCTTCTTCACTGACTGCAGAGCTGTTTCTGTCTCCTCTCTCCAGCTGAAATTTCTGCTGTGCAGCTTCTTTCCCTTCTCTTAAATACATGATCCCAGAGGTGCAGCCAGCATTGCTGCTGGGCTCAGCCTTGGCTAGTGGCAGGTCTGTCTTTGAGCCCCCTGGGCATGGGCTCTGCCAGACATGAGGGAAGCTTCTGGCAGCTTCTCACAGGAGCCACCCCTGTAGCTCCCCCAGTACCCAAACCTGGCCATGCAAACCCTGTCAGGCTATTCTATTGTCTCTTGGTTTGTCAAAGCCTGGTGTTGTGCTGTCCAGCCGGCAAGGCCAGGTACGACACATTGTGTGAAGTACTCTTCTTTTTTTGCTATGGTTTGCTGGCTTGTCTCCCAAATTGTCTTGAAATTCATGACAGATTGGCAGTATTGTCACAAGCACTTCACTTTTGCATCTGTGATGCAAATTCCACCAGAAATGCTTTGAACAAGATGTCCTATTTTTGAAAAGAACAGGGAAGCAGGAATACCATCCATTCTTTCTCATACCCAAAATAAACTCTACTTTTGTCGGTATAACAGGCGTGTCAGGTTCAGGGTTAGTTTTATTCTTTCTCCCCTTTTTCTTCCAAGAGCAGTTTAAGACAACAATCTTCCTAGTTTTAAGGGCAATGATAAATACTGGCACTAAGCATCTATGGGTAATTGAGCCTTAGAGTCCCAACTTTATATTCCATTTTACTATCCGTTTTACTACGACTTAAGTGCTTAATGATGGATCTCAGTGGTGTGTTTCTGAGATTTCCTTTTTTATAGTGAGGAGAGAGAATAGTGTATGTGAAATAACATACACTCTTTCCCCTCCCCACCCCCCAAAAAGAGTTAAGCTGACAATTCTGAGATTATCAAGGAAAACTGGTTTATGTGTAGCTATTTATGCTGCATTTTTCCTGGTTTGCTGTGCAGGTAGTGTTGCTTAATTAACTGTTCCTCAGAGAAGCTGCTAATAGTGTAGGAGCTGACATTTTTGGAACTTATCCAGTCATCCTTGAAGATGCTGTCCCAGAATTGCACACAAGTAAATATTCTCTGCTGATGACAAGTGGAAGTTCTGTGTGTGTATATAATGTGTGAACTTTTGGGGGTGGCTCCTGCAAGGAGGGAATTTCAGGTTGTAGGTCAATCTTCATTGACTTCTCATCACTTATATTTTTTTGAATTGAGACAATGCATGTCTTTTCTGGCTTTCTTGTATCTTGGAAATTCTATTTGCTGCTTCTGTGATTTGAAATGGATGAATTTGAGTGTATTTTTCAAGGTGCCTCAAGGATCTCCAGTGTTAGTAGATTTGTTGACTATGGAAGTGATTTTTGGCACTGATTTCTTTGATTGGCTTGAGGAACATTATTTTGTTGCAGTGTAATAGTAAAATCCAGAGACTTCAATTCAAATTTCCCTAAATCTGTAGGAATTTCACTGGCATATGACTTGTAGGTTGTCCCATATATTTAATGTAAAAAGCTTGCTTTTTTATATAATTGTTAATGTTCTGTGGTTTGATTTCTGTAATATCCACTGAGCTATGGAATAAGTAATTTTCTGCAGGCAATTTGGCAGATTAATTTTATAGTCAGGAATAGAATCTCTTGTTCAAGACTACTGTGAAACATCTGCCCAAAGATAGCATCTTTATGTTTACTGTTGTTCCTCTGGGTTGAGTTTCTTTTTTTGTGTGTGTGTGTAACGGTAGTCTTTGGAACATCATGGTAATATGTATTTTAGTAACAGAACATGTTAGGAATGTTACTAATAGCCCTATTTTGTTTCACTCAGTAGTTTGCTTATTGGCTTTAGCAATAGAAAACTCTTGGTTTAATCTGTAGTGGTTTAGCTGCTTTTCAGTATCATAGTTTACAGCTTGGAAACTATTTTTGTAAGAAATAAATTGTTTTAGACATGACCATGTTCAGATTTAGTGTGAACTGTATCATTCTCTTCTACCCCCACCTCCATAACTGATTCTAACTTAGTTCAGTCAATTCAGCTTACTTACCAGAGACCTAATTGTCGAAAGGAACCATGCTTTGGATTGCCTTTCTGTGTTCAGAAAGTAAACTTGTATGTAATGGTGCTGAGTAGGTGTAGTATGATAGTATTATAAATAGTATATATGTTAATATAAATTAACTGCCAGCAGCACAGTGCCCCTACACGTGCACACAGACCCTGCTCACATTTTGGGACACAAAGGTGTACCAGCAGCTAGTGGTCAGTGAAGGAAAAGTGCAGGAATAGAAAGAGACTGTTTCTTTTGTTACTCCCAAGAGAACTGCAGAAGGTTAAAGGTTATCAATTATTACTTGAAATCTGTGAAACGCTTTTAATTACAACTGGTTTGTGTGAGGCTGTGTTCAATTTCCTTTCTCTGCTATAATCGTTAACTGGTGGCAATTTACTCTTGGGTGTATTTGTGTTGTTTCTGACTACTTTGGTACTCAGTGTAGATTTATCTCCCCAGATAACCTCTTGGGAATTTCCTGGGTTGACAGCTCCTGGATTCCAATATTGAACAATGGGAGTGTGTTGGACTATTTCTCAGAGCGAAGTAACCCGTTCTATGACAGGACCTGTAACAACGAAGTCGTCAAAATGCAGCGGATGACTCTGGACCATTTGAAGTAAGTTGTAATTTGGGACTGCTTCCTGTGCAGTGTCCCTTGTCTCTCCATCCAGAGGCTTTGATGGTTGAACGGAAGGATGCTGGAAACCTTCTTCTGTTTTGTGCTTTGTAGTCCCACCACTTGCCAGGGAACACAGTTTTTTTGGTATTTTGGTGTCTTCTACTTCCTTTGTGCTATTTCAAGGAGGTGTTGGCATGAAGGATTCTGTGTACGTTTTCAGATTCCAGTAAATCACCTTTTAGATATTCCTCTGACATAGAAAAGCTGTCTTCTCTCATCCTCCCAGCTCAACCGAACCTGAGTAATGATAATTTAGTTAAAAGTTTTTTTGTAGTGAGTAGGGTCTATGTTAGGGGATACTTTGAGTTCATAAATAGTTTATGTTTCCATATCCTTCTGGCTGTGTGCCATAATTAGTACATAATCCCTCCTAAGAGCTGGCTTTTTAGTGTGGATAATAAGAGTAGTGAGCGTTGTAAATAAACTGATCACATGTGGTTGTGTAATGAGATTGCAGCACGTGCAAATTAACTTCCTTTGCAGTTCCCCATCTGTTACACTGAGCAGGGGTGAGTTTTTTGAGAACTATGATGGGGAGTGTGCAAGCACAGCTGACAGTTTGATTGTAAAGTCACTTGTGCTCAGTTGTGGTTGCAGAGAGGCTTTTCCACCAGCCGTGTGTAGGGTCACATTATACACCATTTCTTTGTTGCTGTGTTTAAATGCCATCTCTGTGATGAGAGATTGTTATCTTTATTGCTATTTATTTGTTGCTGATATGTTCCACTGAGATGCTGAGTCAGGTTGTTATAGCTCTCTTTGCATAGGCACCCAGGGTTTGATAGCTAACTCAGGAAATCTTAGGTCTTTATTTACTGCACATTGTATAGAAGGGCTTTCAAAGTGCCAGAACTTCTTTGCTTTACTGCCAGGCCATTTGGTCACTCTTCACATTCTACAGATTTTACTTTGAGGAATATACTTATTCTGGTTGTTTCTTTTTCAGCCAGATGGTTGGAGTGGAGTACATCCTTCTTCATGCTCAAGAGCCCATTCTTTTCATTATCCGAAAGCAGCAAAGGCAATCTCCAACACAAGGTATGGTCACTCCGTTCTTGCCACTGTTGAGAAGTCGCTTTTATCAATTCCTGACTTGTGTCTAGACACTTCTGTTTCCCCTTTTCTGTCATTATCTTAAACCTGACTGGGAGAGTGTGATGCTTTGAGGCGGGGCCGAGGTGGTTCTCCAGCGGTGACCTGCAGTGTGCCAGCAGCCCGGACTGCCATCTTGTGGTGAAGAGCGAATGAGAAAGTGCTGCCCTGGGGTACATTTTGCCACGGAGAAATTGGCAACAGCATTCCTTCCATGTCACATTTATCTGTTAGGCAATGCAAGAGTCTCAGTTTCTTACTGGGATGGAATCTTGTGAAAACAGCACCACTCCTTCTTACAGTGTCACTGATGACCTTTTAAATCAAATATATGAGCTTTTTTTTCCCTTGTCTGTATGCAAATGGCATAATTATTCCTTTTTAACCTTTAATTTGTTCATGTATGTGTGATTAATCAAAAAAGTCACATTTCAGTAGTTATTATAAGATAAATATTGCAGTATGTACTGTTACTGCTGAAAATCAGCAATAAGTACACAGTCTTCAGCCAGAGCTTTTAAAAAAATTAACCAGCTCCTGCCTGTTTTATTTTTTTCTCCCCGCAGTTATTCCATTGGCTGACTACTATATTATTGCTGGAGTGATTTATCAAGCACCTGACTTAGGGTCTGTCATTAACTCCAGAGTTGTAAGTGTTCCGTGTATCTGATGTATAGTGGTTTGTATCTGCTTTTACTTTTGGTTGTTCCTCAGGCTGTTTAAATCTCTCCTTGACTGTTGTGAGGAAAGATCTTGTGTAGTAACAGTGCAACAACTTAAAACAAACCCCGCTAGTTAATATTGTGTGCATCCCACAGGAAAATGTGAGATCCTGTGACAGTGCATTATTGCCCAAAAAGTGGGATACAGTGATTAAGGATGGAAGATCGGAATAACTGAAGCTACACAAATGCCAACAGCATGAGGTTTGAATAATCAAAAGAAAAATTACTTGACAAATACATACAAATTAGTAATGAAATGCGTATTCAGTGAAGCTTGCTTTGGAATGTGAATGTTAATGTCAAACTAATGTAATATTTATTTTTAACTATTTTAAGATGATGTGGTGGTACTTCTATTTAAATTGGATGCTTGGTTTTGTTTTGATTCCTTTTGTACTTGTAAACTACTGCTTTTGTGAGTTTTCCTCTGTCATTTTAGAAGAACACTCCAGAAAATGCCTTGTGAGAACCTGTTAAAGAAATTACATTCTTGGTCCAAAACTAGATGTTCCAAGTTCCCTTCCCAGAACAAAAAATGAATATAGAATACTAATTTTAAAATCCTTACCTTCAAAAAATGTATATTGTATTTTCTCCTTAAATTCTGAACATTGTTGTGTGTTCCTATCCCGAAAGCTCACTGCAGTGCATGGAATTCAGTCTGCTTTTGAAGAAGCTATGTCCTACTGTCGCTATCACCCATCCAAGGGCTACTGGTGGCATTTTAAAGATCAAGAAGAACGAGGTACGATTCCTAGTTGTTCCTGTGTACTTTGGAAGAGGAAAGGTACTGTAGGGAAAAGCTTGAGGCAACACACAGTGATGGTGTAGAGGTGAGGTGAAGTGTTTGCAGAGTGTAAGTGAGAGCTCCCTGTGAGGGCAAAGGAATTTTGTTCTACTGAGCTGGTGGGGGTGAACATCAGGACACAGGTGGGAGATGGAAATGGTGAGCTGTGTGTCAACAAAGCAGGTGACTCTTCAACCCACTGGAGATCGGAGTATGTTTTCAGAAGTCAAATCAGTTTGTCAGGTGGTAAGAATCATCCTTAATCTGTCTTCCACAAAGAAAAATAAGTCATAGCAGTGGGAAAATGTTGATGAAGTTTAGAGGAGAGACAAATACCAATTTGTCACACCACCAAGAGCTGCTAAAAGAATTTTTAATTCATCTTTCTATAACATTTCTGTGACTTGCAGAGAAAGCAAAACCAAAAGCCAAGAAGAAAGAAGAACCAAGTTCTATTTTCCAAAGGCAACGGGTAGATGCTTTGCTTTTAGACCTAAGGCAAAAGTTCCCACCCAGATTTGTTCAGGTATGGCAGTTATAAACTGCAATATTACTGTAACCTAGAAATTAAAAGATGGTCATACAAGGACTTGAATAGCTGAAACGGAAAGGGAAATTTTTTGTATTTTTGCAGTGGTAACATGGATTAGATAATAAATTTGAATTGGAAGGCTCTGATTGGATTGTGGGATTCCCCTCTGTAATTGCAGGAGTCATTAATAGCTCTGCAAAACTATGAGAGTGAATTTTATTATACAAATTCCTTATCTAATCACAGCTATCAGATTTTGCTGCTGCTTCCATTTTCCTGCTTTGTGAGCTCAATCAAGCTACCACAATATTTTGGCTTAGTTACTCCATTGTTCTGAAGACTCATTAATTAGAATTAATTAGAATTCTTGGCATTCTCTGAAGCTGTGATTGCCTCTCATTTTCTTTGGTAGCCAATTGTCCCACCAGGTGGTCTGCTTGGGAGCAAAGGAAATTATGTTTACAGCATCTCACAAAATCATTTGCCCCTCAGATGTGGGAAAGACTTATTTTTTCCTTTAGTGTTTTTCAGTTGTAAAAAGAAAAATTTGATGTTATAAAATGTTAATTGGATTTTGTTTAAAGTATATTTAGTGATCTGTTCTACCCTCAATTCTTACGTATTAGAGTGCATCTCTTGCATATTATTCCTGAAGGAGTAGTTGGAAGGGTTAGGAATTATGACTTGACTTGGATTCCACTGATGTGTTGTTTTATTTTTTTTTCCTTCTTCCTGCCACAGCAAAAGCCCGGAGAAAAGCCTATCCCAGGTAATACTCTTAATATTCTCACAAGATGTAACAAATAGGCTCTATGTGGCAGTGTCTTCCAGTTGCCATGTTAAGGTCCTTGCTGCTGCTGAGTGGTTTGGAGTTCTGGCATTGCCTAATTGTGCAAAGTACAAGAGTTCTCTGTGAGAGCCAGAGTGAAGATGAAAAAAATGTGTGTTCTACTCCTGCCCTCACTGTAAAACTGGATTGCCTGGAGGTCCAAATGCAGGAAATGGTCTCTGAAAGTAGGGGGAGGGTGAAAGGGTGAATTAGGGAACAGTTTAGTCAATCCAGCATGTTGGTGATTTTGCATGGTACTACATGCTCTAGAAAGGCTCTGAAGACTCCCAAGTTGATCATAAGCAACCTCAAAACAGGAAAGGCATGAACTGTATCTCTTCAATCTATTCCCCTTTTTTACCCATATAGGTATGAATTTACTCCCTGCTTATTCTTACACCTTTGAAGTTAGTTTTGCCCCTTTGACGTGAACAGTATGTACTCTGAACAATATTTCCGCAATAAAAATCAGAGGTTTAACTTTCTTTTGCTGTTACATCTTCAGTGGATCAAATCAAGAAGGAACCAGAACCAGCCCCTGAAGCTGCCAAGCCAGAGGAAAAAGAGACTGTAAAGAATGCTCAGCAGAGTGCTGCTGCTAAAGGACCGCCCGAAAAACGAATGAGACTTCAGTGAAGGGAGAAACTGTTCCACTCCTGGATTAGTCAGTACCTGGAAAACAGGAGATTCTTGCTCCCCTTGCTTTAAGCTCTTCCACTGAGACTGACAATTTAGGAACTGAAGTCCCTGTAACATCTTTTTCTGTAGAAACCCCTCATTCAAATGCTAATGTCAGGATATGAGCTGCCTCAAAGAAGGTGTTTTCAGTCTTCATCTTTTTTTAAATGTTGGCTTCTGAGAAGGGTTTTTACATGGACATATGTAGCAGCCTCCTGAAATCTCTACAAACTGTTGCATCCTTTGTGTCTAGGTTTTCTATGTTAAAAAAAAATGATATATATATATATATATGAAAAAATTGGAATTCTTGGCAAATAAAAGTCCTGGCTGATGGAATGCCTTTCTTAAATGTGTACTTTGTTAGTAGCAAATACGTTACGCAGTGGCAGCATTTTTTTTGCTTCGCTGTTGGAATATATTGTGTTCTATTCTGAGGAGTTAAAAAACTAAAGGATTTATGCTGCCTGCTATAAATTGCTGTGCCTGTAGTATGCTTGGGATAAAGATAAAAGATTTGATAACTTGAGCCTCAAATCCATGTAATTAAGTGCCAGACTGCTCTCAGTCTCTAAATGTTCTTGGGCACTCCTTTTACTTAATGGCTAAACTGATACTTTATTATAAAAGCTAGTGTTCTGTGAGAGAGATAACATAAAACAGGATAAAATTTCTTGCTATTGCACACTCAGTGAAGCTGTTTATATTTCTAGTTTTTCACTGTAACTCGAATACATGAATTACATCTCCCCCTCTGTGCTTCTAGCGCTTCCTTGCTCCTTGATTAGACATCAGCCTTTTAGACCTGAGAAAGTAGGGCAGTGGAAGAGAAGCATCACTGGCAGCTATACACTTACTGAAGCATGTTTATTACACAAACTTTTTTTTATATTGAAGTAGTGGAGTGATCCTTGAAATAGCTTGCTTTCTTTCCACAGCTGTTACCTGTTTTTTTTGTAGTAAACTGTAGTAAGCAAGAAAAAAATTTGTACGTAGCAACCAAAATGTAGACAGGAAGACTAAGATATGCTTAGATAGCTGTGTCAAATTTATTTTCAGGTTTACTAGACACTGTTTCAGTAACTTAGCTACCCAGTCAGAGCTGTTTATTACTGAATGATGGAACAACCTGTCAGAAGTATTTATTATGAATGATAGAAAGACCCATGTAATTTTTGTCCTGTAATCCAAAGATGTAATGTTAATGATTTAGATATGCCAATAGCTGTTCTCTGTTGAAGAACATACAGATCTGACATTCATGTATTGGTGTACTTAAGTGTGCATTAAGTTTATTTCATACCTGGGTCAAGTTTGAACAGCTATTTCCTCCATCTGTTGATAGATAATAAACTAGTGTGAACTATTAAATCGAGTGAAAATACAGAAAGCAGTTATTTTGGAATGCTTAAAACAAGACAGAGCTAATTATTCAGCCTTGAATAATTGCAAGGTGGTGTTAATATACTTACAACAAAAGGGTGTTCATTCCTTCGTGTATTAAAGAAATTCTTCTGAAAGCAGGCAGCTGAAGAAGCACCAAAGCCATCATCTCATCCACCCCTGTGATGGAAAGGGGGGATCTCCAGAAATGAGACACGAATTGTGAGGAACCTCGGGACTCCTTGCTGTTGATGTTCAGAATAAAGTCCTTGGAGATGTCCATTTAAGGAGCTGAGAAACGTGTAAGTAGTTCAGAAAAACTTATGAAAAATAGCTAGACTGCAGTGTAATGAAGATCTAGGATGTTGGGCTTTGGTTGTGTGGGTTTTTTTTCCATCGGGCTTGTTTGTTTTAATGGAGAAAATTTATTTATACACAAGGAAATATTTAACAATACTAGCAGAAGAAGAGTGTCTTGCTTTTTGCTGAAAACACATATAGCTGTGATAAAAAGAGATGGTAGAGCCTAGTATGAGTGAAGTATTCTATCAATCATTGGACTTAACTGAAATAAAGTGTGTTACACAGTTCAATGTCTGAAAAAGAATTCCTCTAAGGAATTCTTAGGGGAACCCCTCTAGAGGGGTTTAAAGAAGGGCAATAAAATGAGTAGGAGAAAGTTTCTCCTATGATGGCATTGGGAAGACCAAGACTTTAATTCCTTAGGAAAGGAAAGAAAAGATAAATATTGAATCTTTGTAATGAGTATTGAAACAAATAGGAAAATAGATAACTCTCATTCTGTCTTGTAGTACAAGAATAGAGAGACAAGTTAATGAAGCTGAATTGCAGTAATATGTAGATTGAATCATTATACTCCATGCTCAGAATTGGAGCTAATTCAGAGATGAGGATGGAACTTGAAAGGACAGACTATCCTCAGGTCTGCATCTCTTAGTAGCCTTTTTGTTTTCTGCAGAAATGTCTGATACTGGCTGGTGTCAAAGGGTATTAAAAAGGACAGACTTCTGATCTGATCCCATCTGACTTAAAGTGCCATCATCTGAGCTATTGAGAGGGTAGAAAATGGCTTCCATTCATGAAACAGTACATTTGAATATATAAGCCTCTTCCAGGGGAATGATCTTCTCCTGAAAGAATTACATTACCAAGCATTAAGGGATGTTACCAGTGAATGTGTCAGTTTTCTTAGTAGCTGTCCAGTGCTGAACGTTTGTCATGTGAGGGACTGAAATACCTTCTGATCCTCTCACTTGCTGACCAGATATTCTAAAATAATTTTATCAGTTAAGTGAGCTATGCCAGTGTGTCAAATACTACTGTTAAACTCCATTTACTGTCAAAAAGATGTTGAGCAGCTATCTTGTAGTCAGTAACACCTTTCGCATGAGAATCTAAACCTTTTCTCTCTGGTATTTATACACTGCCTTGTTTTGGAGCCTGACTGCCAAAGTCCTTCCAAAGGACCTTCAGTATTTGTACAGCTTATAGATGAAAGGGAAATAAGCAAGCAGTTCTGAAATCAGCCCATGCGTCACTTTCTTCTGCACAAGAGAGATTTGGTTATACAAGCAAACTCTCTACTTTTTCCTCTTAGATAATAACCAGTCAGACTTTGAAAGGGCTTTTCTTGGCCCAAGTCACAGGGTAGTAGGAGCTAAACATTACCTGGAACTCTAATAGAAACAGCTCTTCTCAGTCTGAAAGTACATGCAAGTATGTCTATATCCATGAATGTTACACATGTATGTATTTGGGTATATAGACATACATATGTGTATCTATATACACATACATGTAAAAATCCAGGAAGAGGGGCAATCTAGCTACCTCAGTTTACAGTGTAACACTAATGGTGTCTCAGGTGCTGCAGAAATACTGTCTTTCAGTGTTGTTTCCAGTATTTTTTCAATAGTAAAGCAAATGATAACTAGGCATTCAGGATTCAAGACAGTTTTTCTTTTTTTGTCTTGAAAAGGAAGGTGAATTGCTGGTCCTGTAGTCATGCACAGAACAAACAGATGGTAACGTGACAAGTGTCCTTCTGTACTCTAATGTGGACCACAAATAGATGGGTGGTAGGGAGACATTTTCCCTCTGGGATGGATTATGATGTGTGACTGATTCCTCAGCAGTCAGAAGGCTTAATTTCTTTCTGCCAGCACAGTGGATTTAAACCTGTGGTCCACAAGGCTGCTGGGTTTTTTGACCGGTTCCTAAAGACTCAGCAGAAGGTAGGTGAGAAAAGTAAACTTCTTGTGGTAGGATTCAATTCCATAGGAGCTTGAACCTTCACTGGAAATTTTAAGGGGCTGCAAGATTGAAAAAAATTTGAGAAACTCACATGAGAGAGCTGATTACACCTGCTAAACAAATGCAGTTGAAGTAGCTACAGTTTTCTGTGGTATTCTTTCTCTGCTCTACTGTAAGGTCAGATGGACAAGGAGAATCTTTCCCTCCCTGCCCTTTGACCTATACCTACCTGATCAGAATACAGAAGTGCAAGGCTTTGGTAACGTGAACGTTAACAGTGTGATCCCTTTTTATGTAACCTTGATGCTGAATGGCATGCTTAGGTGCTGAATGCAGTGTCACAAACTTACATTGACACTACTCCACAAGAATAGTCTGCCGTGAGTTCAACAGTGGCCCCAAAGTATTTTCTAGTCTTAACTATATAGCTGTGCTTATATTAAAAGAGAAAGTAGGAGGTAACTTAAGGCCAGGGGTTCATAGATGTGGCAAGGCATGTCTCTAGCAAATTGGCAGAGTGATTTAGTAGGGCCTTTTGTACAACTTAAGGAATGATCATACAGCAGAAATATGCATTTAAAAATAGCACTACAGACACTGCACGCAAATTATGTAACGATTTTTCTATTTTTGTGGTCTGAGTTATATTTATTTCAAAAGACATAATTGACATAGTTAGAATGCAATTCTAATAATTGAAAAGCAGTGGACAATTATTTAGCAACTAGCTGCATATAAAAGACTTTAGAAAAGAATCAGTTCCTATAATTTTAAAACTAGTAAGAAAATAAGTGTAAGGCTAACACAGTTCACAAATTTGGATATATATCTAGAAAGATCTTTCTAGATGTATCCTAATAGAATCAGGCATCCTGTTTTCTTTTATCTGAAGTACTGTATTACAAGGTATATGCTGCAGATGCTGGCCATGCTTACAAGGAGTGAGCGAAGTGCCAGTTCACAGAATCTGAAGTTTTTTTGGATGACTCTTGGTAACCTCCACAGCTGTTGGTTAGGGCTGCCATGTGCCCATCTTAAAGTACCATCCCACTCAGCGCCCTGGGCATGAGGCAGCAGAAGGATGCTCTGAGAGTTCTTCCAGCTGCTGCTTTCACCGCTCAGCCTCCTGAGGGGCAATACCTGTCTCAGATAGTTTGAAATGCTAAATGTTGCTGCCTGTCCCAGGGTGATGGTCAGCACACAGAAATCAGCGATGAAAGGCAGGATTCCTGAGATGGATGTGGGAGGGTGCACCTCCTGCAGTTGAGAAAGATGAGGGCTGGAGCAGGTTGGACTTGATCCCAGATGTGCTTTCAGTGCTGAAACAAAAGTTGTGAAGAATTCCCAAAAGATAACAGCTGTGGCTGTGTTGAGTCCCAGCACTATGTGCCAAAAACATAGTGTGCCATAGCTGTGTTGCACAGGACATCTTGTCTTACCACAATCCAGATCACTGTGCTCTGGTTGTGTCTTGATGGAGCTGTACAGCAAAATAGGGATGGCAGCCAAGTTTTAGATGTACCTGTAAGCATTCTCTTTCTAATGCTGTGCAAACATAAGCCTTTAGAAAGGCCATGATGTGGGAAAACGGCTGCTGCATCAGTCTGTAATTAAGACTTGTTGTAGGTAAGTAGCACCTGTGATGTAGATAGGCTTGATGTTTTATACTTGGTACTATTAGTTTGCCTCTATATTATTGAATGTAGTGGAAGCAAATTAACCTCTGGTTCTAGTTTTTTTCTTGGTGTGTGTGTATAGCTGTAGTAGCTAGGTTATCACAAGGTACTTTCTCATTTTAAACTCTCTACCCTTTTCCAGATATTCTTTTAAGCTGAAAAAGCCTGTTTCTGATGTCCACTCACAAATTATCCTTTAGTAAAGAGAGTGAAAAAAGCAAAAGCCAGCCTTTGAGATTTTAAAACAGGTTTTCCCACTCGTGGTCTACCCAAATGATCTCCTTGCTCAACACAAACATTTGTGACATCTGAGCTGGGAGCCTGCCCTCGCTATGTCTGCTCAGAAGGAGAAGCACCCATTAAAAAAAAGATTATAAAAAGCTGGGAGCGTGCCTGTGGAAGGCTGATGTACCCAGTACGTAGTGTACTCAGTTCCTCCCCACAAGAGCCTCTGTCCGTGCCCAAGGAGCGAAGTCGGCTGTCTGGAGGAGCAGAGGCAGCGCTCGGCGATGCGCCCCCGGCCGCGGGCGCCGTTTCCCGCGGGCGGCCGTTGGAGCCTCGGGGCGGTTCCGCCCGGGCCGGGCTCTCGCAGGTTCCGTCCCCGGCTCGGGGCCGGGCGGCAGCGATGCGGGCACTGCCGGTGCTCCTGGTGCNGGAGCCGCGCGCCGCGTGGGTGACGGTGCCGCGGCAGCTGAGCCCCCGCGCCGGCGGCGACCCCCCGGGCGTGTCCTACCGGCTGCAGGTGGCGGGGCGGCCGCGGGTGCTGCGCCTGCAGCCCCGGCGGGGCCTCGTCTCCCGGCCCTTCACCTTGGTCACCTACGGCAAGGACGGCGCCCGCCGGGAGGAGCATCCCTTCGTGCGGGACAACTGCTTCTACCAGGGCGAGGTGCTGGGGAGCCCCGGCTCCCTGGTAGCCCTCAGTGCCTGCGGAAGGGGCCTCCACGGCGTGCTGTGGGTGGAGGACGACACCTACCAGATCGAGCCCATCCCCAATGATCCGGCCTTTCGGCACATCCTCTACCGCATGGAGGAAGCCAACGACCCCGCGGGCCCCACCTGCGGACTGACCCCTGAGGTGCTGCAGCACCAAAAGACTGTGCTGCCCTGGTTCAAAGCTGCCAATGTAGAGGAGGAGAACGAGGAGCTGAAGGAATGGTGGACACACATCAGGTACGTGAAGATAGTAGTGGTCGTGGACAACGTGCGGTTTGTGAAGACGGGCAGGAATGAATCCGAAGTCTTGAGGCAAGTCATGGAAGTCATCAACATTGGGGACATTCTGTACAAACAGCTTTCTGTCCGGCTGTTTCTTACAGGATTAGAGATCTGGACCAAAAGCAATTTTATAAACATTACTAACTCTATCGGCAAGGCACTTAGTGACTTTAACACCTGGCGAAAGGCAAACCTGTCCCCACGGATACGCCATGATGTTGCTCACTTATTTGCATTTCAGAGCTTTGGAAGCAGCCTGGGATTGGCATATGTAGGGACAGTGTGCGATAACCACTGGTCATCAGCTGTTTGTTCTTTCACTGAGAAAAAGTTGTCCACATTTTTTGTCACATTTGTCCATGAGCTGGGCCATAATCTTGGGATGAACCATGATAAACCAGACTGTAAATGCAGACGAAAGAAATGCATTATGTACGAAAACAATGTTGACACTGATGTGTTCAGTGACTGCAGTTACAAATACTTCTTTGACCTGCTCGGGAAAGGCGCCAGCTGCCTTCGCCAACCGCCAGAGCCTGGCTCTTTCTATATCACAAAGCGTGAATATTGTGGGAATAAGATAGTAGAAAGTGGAGAGCAATGTGACTGTGGTTCAGCATCGACCTGCAGAAAGGATCCTTGTTGCCACCCAAACTGCACACTCACTGCAGGTTCAGACTGTGCATCTGGAAAATGCTGCAAGAACTGTAAAGTCCTCTCAGCAGGAACAACCTGCAGAGCAAGTACGGGCAGCTGTGACCTGCCAGAGTATTGCAATGGGATTTCTCCCCAGTGCCCACTGGATATGTACTTACAAGATGGAACTCCTTGTGAAGATGGTTCTTATTGCTATCAAGGAAAATGTTCTTCCCACAGTAAACAGTGCCAAGATCTCTTTGGCAAACAAGCCAGGGCTGCTCCTTTAGATTGTTTCAAAGCAGTGAATACTCAAGGTGACCGGTTTGGGAATTGTGGTATTCGTAACAATATCTATTTTACAAAGTGCAGTACTAAGAACATCCTATGTGGGAGGATTCAATGTGAAAACATATTCAAATTACCTCTCTTGCAGAACCATGTAACGCTAGTCCAAACTCCCGTTGGAGACAAAAGATGTTGGGGTCTTGACTATCACGTAGGGGTGCCAGGAGATGACATGGGAGCTGTGCAAGATGGCACACCATGTGGTAGTGATATGCTTTGTATCAACAGGACGTGTACAAGTGTATTAGTGCTGAACTATGACTGTAATGTGACAAAGTGTCATGACAGAGGCGTGTGTAACAATCGTAAGAACTGTCACTGCAAATATGGCTGGGCTCCTCCGTATTGTGAATTGCAAGGATTTGGAGGTAGTGTCGACAGTGGACCCCCTCCAGCCAGGAAGACTTCTCTGAGAGCAAAAGTAAGACTAACACTACTTATTCTTTTTATTCTCTTTATCCTTGGAATAAGCTTTACCCTGTGTTATAGACGGGAAATAGTGGAATGGCTTAGGAGGATAAAGGCCTAATTCCACAGAATATTGCAGTGGTTTCAAAGACTGAAAAAACCAAAAGTTCCTAAAGAAGGCTCAGCTGATGGTAAGTCAAAATCCACCAAAGACAAGAAGAAGTAGCGTTGGATGCTCCTGGGGAAATCTCCCTTTAGCAGAGCCATCTGATAATTTGTCAGAATAATTCAACACATTCTGACTAGCTCTAATCTCATGTGATATCATTAAATGCAGAGTAAAAATTATCTTTGTTTGTTTTATTTTAAGTTAATAAATGCAAGCGGTAAGACATACTGTTTTTTGTACCCTAAGCTCTTAAATTGACAGTTAGGTAAACTGTAGGCATAGTGCTTATGCTTCATATCACCAGTTTAAAAATGCAACCTTCTTAAAACAGGTGCAGATAAATTATTTTCTTCAATTTACTCCTTCATCTAGTATTTTCTTTGATTCAGGGAGAGAGGAAAGAGATGTTTACGAACATTTTGCTTCTGTCATTAACAACCAAAGAGAAAAATTTCCTCTTGCAGTCTCTAATGGGTTCCTTCAAACCCAAACCATTCTGATTCTATGGTTTAATTCACATCTGTGACACACAGACAGGCAAGAAACAGGTATTGCAGTGAGCTGCAGGTATCTGTTTAATAAGTGCTTCCAGCTGTTTACAAGGAGCAGCCCTTCAGGAGGGAGCTAGATCCTGGGGAACAGGGTCTTCATTTTGTGAGACAGTACAGAAGGATTATCTAGATGACACCAGTAAGCATTACATTTTTGAACCATGAGGTATATGTCAGCAGTGTAGTGACACCAAATTTGACATCTCACAAGAACAAATTGTCTTTATTTTATGGAAATTTTCCAGTGCCTCGAGTGTTGGCTTCTTCTGAGAAGGGCTATGTATTTTATTGTCACAAAGAGGAGCTGTCTGTAGGGTTGCACACGTTAACTGAATTTCTAAAGTATTGGAACTATTCTGCAAGTCTCTCCCACTCAGAATTCCTGCAATATTTGATAGATGTTTTATCTGACTTTCTCAGGGGGTTTCTCTTGGCTCACTGTGTGGTTGTTTCTTAAGCTATAACTGAATGTAACCTTGCAGCTCTATGGAGTGCCACACAGAAGCATTGTATCTTCCATTTTTTTTAACAGAAGAGAAAATGGGTTTAACTTTTAAAAAAATACAAGGGACATGGAAATACCATTAAATAATATTATTTTTATTATTTATATTATAGCAGTGACTAGCTCTTTCTATCAGATCAGCGTGAAGAGGATTCTGTAGTGCAGATGCCAATGCAAACTTTTTTCTAAAGGTCTGATGCTTCTGGATTAAGGGCTATAATGCACTTCTCTGCTAATGAATGAATGATTTGTATTTAGAAAGCAAAGAGGACGTTTTTATCAAACATTCCATAAAGGCAGGGTAAGTATCCTGCAACATTTGGGAAGAAATATATTGGAGACTCTACAAATGATAATGGTCAACTCTTGCTGCCTCCCAAGTATGACATTTATATTTTTAGAATACACATTTTCCTGTAATTTTTTTCCCATGATTGTGCCCTGTATCCAAAAAGGCCTGGTTATATTATGATTGGATGTGAAATACCAAGGATGTATTTCACAGGTTTTCATGGCCTTTCGTCTAGAGCAAATGGGTCCTTAAATAGTTATCTATATTTGTCTGGGGAAATGAGGTAACATATTGTTTGCTCAGCAGGCTATGCTTATGATCTTGATAAAACATGGCTGGTTTTGATTAGATGAAGAAAACTTAATCCTATGTTTATGTCAAATGACAAGATAACTGCCCCTTGACTAACACCAAATTTATTCCCTATAACCAGAGACCTGTTCCTGGGGGGAATGGGAGCAGTGTCCTCTGAGAAATAACAGTCGTAATGCAGGTGTTGCAAGCAAGGGATACTTGACAAACAAGGGAGATGTGGATTAGATGAAAGACAGAGATAAAAAGTAACACCTTTCAACTAGCTATGCAGAACTGGTAAGTATGAGAAGACCTTTTTTCTTTTTTAAAAAAATTTGGAGTAGCAGAAGCTTCAGGCTGAGACCTTGATGGCCTTCTATTGCTGATTGACATTATACCATAAATTACCAATATAGATCTATGCTGAGACCAGAGAAACAGATAGTCAGGGAGTTCTTATTTACAGAGCTGCATACTGAAGAGACAGAGGTGCAAATGGAAGCACAATTTAGGCTAAAAAGCTTACTGGCAAACGTAGTTTTATAAAAGACAAAGCAATAAAATGCTGTAGTTTCCATTTTTCTCTGTGCTTACAGACTGATCTAAAAAAACATGACTTAACTGGGAGGAGGCTTTCAGTGAGGTTTGGACAGCGAGTATTTCTGTGTGCTTTTCTCCTATTTTTGTTTAGGCCATGTGAGCAAGACAAACATGTATCCCAACAAACTTAGGCCATGTTTTATAAAATGTCTGAGCTGCCTTGCTGAGTTTTTCTCCTTGAAAATATTGTTGTCTCAGATTTCATCATAGCAACGAATAAATTGATTCTTGTGGTGGTTTGTTAGAAATGTCCCACTACTCTGAAAGTTCTACTCTCAAGGTGCTATGAAGGTGCAAGTCTTTGTGGTTTCCCCCTTTTTTCCTCCCCTCCTAGTTTTAATTGCCTTTTAAAATGCTTTAAATGGATTCTAAAGCTTGGTTAATGTATAAGTAAGTCAACTTAAATATGAAAGAGGCAGCCTGCAAATGGTGCTGCACCATCTCCCAAGAGATGTGGATCAGTGGAGCACTTGAAATAGTGCTGAAGGAAACAAGAAGACACAACCTGGTCTAGTGGAAGGTGTCCCTTCCCATGGCAGGGAGTTGGAATTAGATACTCTCTAAGGTCCCTTCCAACCCAAACTGTTCTATGATTCTGTGAAATGGTCTGTGACAGTACAGCAAGGTATTAAGACTTAGGTAGCTGTTAGTACGTGGCAGGCAAGTAGTGATAGGTGAAGCCTGGAGCTGCCTGGGAGTAAGTTACAACAATATACCCATGTTTCTTGTTTGAAATCTCTTCCTGGCTAAAGAAGACTTGTAACAACACTTAATATTGCAGTTATCTCAGGTCAAGATAAAATTTCTTCTAAACCAAGACTGTCATCTTTAAAATACATTAGCAGAAGTTTAAAGAACAGCACCTATCTTCAAGAAGTTTGCCAAGTATCTTGCAGCTGCTCCCTCACTCTCCTCCCACTCCTTTCCAAGGGAAAGGAGATTCAGTAAAGAAATCTCGTGCGTTAAGATAAAAACAGTTTCATAATTGAAACAAACCAAACCAAACAAGCAAAAAAAAGAAAGGTAGAGTAACTGAACTGAAGAGAAACAAGTGATGCACAATAATATTCCTCTCCACCCACTGACCAATACCCATCCCATCCCAGAACATGGTTGGCCCCCTTCCAGGTAAGTCCCCCAGTTTATATACTGAACATGTATGTGTCTAGAACTAGACTGTTCTATGGTATGGAATATCCCTTTGTCCAGTTTAGGACACCTGCTCTGGCTATGTTCCCTCCCAGCTTTTGTGCACCTCCTCACTGGCAGAGCAGGAGACACTGAATAGTCCTCAACTGAGGGCTAACACTACTAAGGAACAACAAAAACATGCTTGTGTTATCAACATTATTCTCATACTAAATCCAAAAAACACAGCACAGTACCAGCTACCAAGGAGAAAATGAACTCTGTCCCAGGACTGAAAACCAGGACATGGGGGAAAATAATTGATGGCTGTTGCACAAGTTTTGTTTTCCAGTCTTCTTGTTCAATGGCACCAAGTAAGTATAGATATCCAGGACAATGTAACTCTGGAAACTGGACTGAAACTGTGCTGTGCTGAACAGTTTAAGTCCTCCTGTGATAGACAGGTCATGGTTTTTCTCATAATTGCAGGTGTAATTGGACTTTGAATGCCTGTCTCCCACCTCTGAGGCAGGTGTTCTAGCACTCAGTTTAGCAGTAAGGACTAATGTTGTAGCATTAAGGCACGTAGCACACTCTTCCTCCAATACAGATCCATCACCCAGACTGCCCCTCCCTATTAAATTCAGGAATCTATAAGTGCAGATCATCTGGGAATGAATGCAGTCAAAAGTATTTGCTATCTGTACTGCAAAACCGAACAAATCAATTAGAAGTGTAACACCAAAGACCAGAGCAGATGGTGCTCGTTTTCATCAGAGGAATTCCTGCAGCCTGTGGATGTGACTGTCCTCGTAGTGCTGAGCAGTCAGGTGATTACATTGGATCAGGCCTGTTCATTGTTCCGTTATCGTTGTCTGTATTGACACACTTGTAGCATGTGCTGAAATAGATAATGAGAAAGTTTAATAAGGAAATAAGTAAGGACAAATTTTGCCTTGCTGTTTATTTTCCAATAATCTACTGGGTCAAGAAATCCCTGTGGTACAGAGTGCCAGGTTCAAGTGGCACCTCTGTTAGACCACAGGTTGAACTACTTTGCCCTTTACTGACAGGTAATTACCTCTTCTGTAGCGTTTCGAGGAAATTTCTCAAACACCTTCTACAGGGCATAACCAAGTATTTATTGTCCCAGCGGTGGCAGTCAGCATGATTATGTACCATTTCCGTTTCTGAATCTAGATCACCTGTATTGCATCGCAGGATAACCAGGCACGGAAGCTCTCCCAGCTACTCGCCTGAATTGGTTTTGCTCCTGCCCATCACTGTCTGATCTGCTTTTCGGTTTGCCGTGAGGGCAGCTGAAAGTGCAGGGAACAGGTCGGACATCTCTCCGCTCACCCCAGACAACTCTCACCTACTCCTTAACCTGTCTGAGGGAGCCAGCTCCACCCTGGGGCGCCCAGCCGGGGCAGGCACAGATGCGGGGGCAGGAGGACACGGCGCCGCGCTGCCCCGGGCCCGCAGCTCCCCCGCCCCCGCGGGAGCGCCGCCG